>CM029369.1:14630954-15115954 GCA_017165825.1 Hepsetus odoe
GAAGTAACTTGGGTTGACTGGCTGCCTGGCTCAACAAACAAGGCATGTTTAATGTGTAATGTGCAGTGTAATGTCGATTAGCATTAGCTAATATCCCAGTAAAACAAATTCTACTCGCATTGCTCCATCTCAGCTTTGCATTAGCTCAGTACTTTAATCAGTGCAGATTTAGTTTGTTAGCTGGTTTGGTATGAGCAACATTCATCAACATTAACTATGAATTGGATCATAGAGTTTCGGTTTTGTTCACGTATAAAGCTATTTGTTAAACAGTGTTCTTATGGGATCTTAAAAACGTGTTCAATATACAGTTATGACGTTCAGACATTCATGCTTTTATTTATAATTTCATAATGTTAATGCTGCATTTTTGCAGTTTTATCAGAGAATTCAATAACTTTGGATCTCATAGTATCATTTTGTTATCTTATCGTTATGTTAGAATGAAGAAGTGATGATAAAATTATGCAGATAATGGCATGCTCCTTTGGTTAGTAAGGTTTTCAAAACCAAGAAACCTGTTAGGAATAAGCCTTTAAAAGCATTACATGCTATAAGTGATTTTAAAGGGTGCCATAGTTGGTATATATATCCAGGATAGACGAAGGCGAAGGCCAAAGGAAAGGTTAATGGATGTGGTGATAAAGGACATGCAGGGGGTTGGTATCAAAGAGGACAATGCAGAGGACAGGAGGAAATGGAAATGGATGAACTACTGTGGCGACCCCTTAACAGAAGCAGCCAAAAGAAGAAGAAGAGTTTTTCCAAAATGCTAGAACCGTTTTTATCAGCCTTCCTGAAAACCCATGACCTTTGATCCCTCAGACAGCATTGCATCAAAAAAACATCATTCATTAATAGCTGATATAACAAACATATGCAAGGAATTACTTTAGCAAATCTTTGTCAAGAGCCACAATAAAAAGTTACACCCACAATTGCTGCTTAAAACCTAACATGTCTGCAAAAAACCTAACATATCTGGGATGGACCATCCCACAGTGGAAATGTGTGTTTTAGTCAGTACACAACAGATCAGTATGACAGATCTATTTTACACATGCAATGCCTTAAGCCCCAAACCAGATGTAATAGAGACCATCCTCCCAGTCATGACCCTTTTAATCAAATAAAAACATGCTTATTGACATGATTGAATAAAAAAAAACATTTATTTCATAGAGAGTCAAAATTTCATTACAAATACATAGTATAGTAAAAGTCCCTTTACTTTTGTCCCTTTACATTTGCCCCTGTCCTACACCTGTCTCACACCACAGAGTTCCCACGGGAAAGCAAGTAGTTGCACCTGCAAATAGTTACATTTTGTCCGGTGTCTTATGCTGTCTCATGAGTTCCCAGAAAACATCCAGCAGAAAAGAGATACATTTTTAATTGAACAATAGTGCTCATAGACGGCCGGTAGCAGACAGTTACATTTCTAATCAAGCAGCTGCACTCACAATTGGGAAACTGGATGGGAAGAAACCTTGAAATACAGGTGGTGGATAAGACAGGGAGTCATCAGCGAAAAAACCTTTGTCTATTGTTGGTGAAGTGGCAAAGGTGGGGGAACCGAAGTTTCAATCATGACAGCATTGAATATTATTGGTGGAAAACTATTAATGGGATGGATTTATGTAAATTTTAAAGGGGATTGAAATGTATTTAAAGTCCGAAGTTGGGATGAGCATTTGGAGCTGCTCCCACTGGACCACGCCTGCTGAAACTCTTCAGTAAATTGGTTGTGCCGCATCTCTCTGACTTAGAAAAAGTTTCAGACTTAGCTTCACACTTCAATTTTCCACGACAATAGGGGACCTATAACTAGGAAGGAAAATGGAAATGAGATTGCTAATGCTCATAAAAACATTTTCTTGGGAATACATGGCATGTTTGTGAATTAACTGCTTTATTGATTAATTACTCTAATCAACTTCCTGTCACTTAATGCAATTTTGGGTTAATTTATTTTATTTTTTTCAGACAAAAATGTGTACACTCTCCCGTCCAGTGGGCAAAAGATATTTATTCTATTTTTTTCCCCATGGACCAACTCTTCAAATTTGCTGAGTACCTATCTTGTCTTGAAGGCGAACAAAATGTTCTCTGCAATGCCCAAGAGTTAAAGGCAGCAGGTGATTTGGTATGTAGGAGGAGAACTGTGGTGCTGGTGGGGACTGGAGCAGAAAGAGGCAGAAAGAGAACAAGAGAGAAAAAGAACAAAGAAACACTGACACAGAGCAGGAGTGGAAAGAGGTGAAAGACAGAGTGAGCTGAGAGGACCCTGCGCTGATTCTTCCTGCTGAATAAATGTTAGGCAATGCATAAACAGGTACAGTGTGTCCTCCACTGACAAAGCACACATGCACATGCAGAGAGAGAGAGAGAGAGACAGAGAGAGAGAGAGAGAGAGAGAGAGAGAGAGAGAAACATATATATTTCAAATGTATCTTTTGTTTATTTAATTAGTTAAACATATGGAGTCACTGCTCTATATTTTTGAGCAGCAGTGACCTAGGGGTTAGGGACAAGGCTCCAGGATCGTAAGGTTGTGGGCTGGAATCCTGGACCAGTAGGTTGCCCTGAGGTACCCTTGAGCAAGGTACCATCCCCATCACTGCTTCCTGGGTGTTTTAAATAGCTGCACCTCGCTGCACATGTGTGTATGGGTGAAAAGCAGAGGAAGCATTTCATTGTGGTATACTGTGTGCTGTGTTGTGTTTCACAATGACAGATCATCACTTTCACTTCATATCAGGATGGCATGGTGGGACAGTGTTTAGTGAGAAGTTGGGTCTGCCTCGTCCATTCTGCATGTAGTTTGCATGTTCTCTCAGTGTCTGCTCAAGTTTTCCCTGGGTGCTCTGGTTTTCTCCCACAGTACAAGGTCATGTGGTTAGGAAATGCTAGATTCGTCATTGTGAATACACCATACAGTGCACTACTGTAAAATTCTTCCTCTTCATTTAACACGTTTACCACATAAAGTATTGGGCAACCACACATTCAGCACCCAGGAAGCATTTTTGGTGACAGTACCTTGTTCGAGGTATTACTTCAGGTTGGTGCCTAACAACTAGGGCACTCCTGCCACCACAGTGGTGTTACTGGGTGCATGTGTTTTAGTTTGAATTTGCCAACACAGTCACCATGCCCGATGCAAAAAGGTATATCTCCGCTATTTGCAGTCATCTTGAAAAACTATCTAGGAAGGTCTAGTTTGCTGTAACTGTGGCAAAGGATGAAGACTGAATACTACACCCTTGGTTTAAGAAGATAAGCTGGATCGGCAGGTTCAAAGCAGAGGAGGTGTTCAGACATTTAGGCATGTAGTGTATTTCTACCTCAGCACTCAGACCAGTAAATCCTTCCACTTTTTATTCTCTGTGAGCGAGATACGGTTCCCCATGGCAATGTTCCTGGACACAGGAAGTCATGAAGCTGTCAGGGTAACAACACTTCTTGTCAGGCTGATGATTAGGTTCATCTTTATCTGTCCTATATTTTCTTCTGCGTCACTCATTGCCTAGTTCACTCGCTCTCTCTCTCTCTCTCTCTCTCCCACTCTACCTTGCAGGCCCATCTAATCCTCCACGCTGTCTTTTCCACTTTGTGTAAAAGCCTGGCTTCAGCATTTGCATTTACAGTAAGAAGACACCTTTGTTTAAGACAAAATAATATGCAGCATTAGACAGAAACCTAAAAAAACGTTTTAACATCAGAGCTTTAGGGCATGTTTTTCTTTTCATGCAAGTCCTCTTGAGGGGTCTTCACTAATAATAGAGTCAGCAAGGTCAGTGCCATTTGTCAGCGTCTCATTATCATTAAGGTGGAGAGAGCTGATTTTCATCTGAATGACATCCAGCTGACCCGGAGTGCCCTGTCAAACTACTACTGCTCAAAGGGTTTTACAGGGGAAAAACATCAATAGGGAAACAAAGCATTCATACAGTAGGTGCAGTCATATTAAGAGAAAGGGGAATTTAAATTGCATATTTATGCCTCATAAATCGTCTGGCAAAGGCCACATGGAGCACACAGTAACTGATTATCAGCAGAGCCCATGAGATGCAGTGCTACTGTACTTTCTAGAAGTGTTGCTAGGATACGCTGTGCCAGCAGAGTCAAGAGTTCTGCTGGCTCTCTGTGCTTACAACACCAAACACAGAACACACAGACACCCACAAGCACACATGCACATATGCATACACATGCAAACATTAACAGGAACATTAAAGGAACTCAGTAAATGGTTTCTTTACAAATGTTTAAGTTTCTAAAGCTTGATTAGACTCACATTTCAGTGTGACAATTATACGTTTATTTCTATTTTTTCCCAGTTTCAGTTGTCCAGTTCATCTTGCTAGCCAGAACTCACTCAAGGTGGCTGTAACATTGGGATCATAAAGGCTAGCTTATACTTTCTTTAAGTCATGTGTTACTGCATCTTTCAAATTGCTGCAGATGCAAAGCCAGTGGATAACTCAGCTTGGAGGAGAATTCTAATCACCAACAGACACTCATGCTGGATAATATCGAGTGATGGAGGTCAAAGGTCCATCCTACCCATCCAGAAAGAACACTACTCTTCATTAATCATTATTACAGGGGGCATCATTGTAGTGGATCATTATATAGGGACCTGGCCTCAGCATCAGAAGTTTTGCGAAGGTTCAAATCCCAGTCCAGTAGGTTGCCCTGAGGTACTCTTGAGCAAGATATCGTCCCCATCACTGCTCCATAGGTGCTGGATTTTGCTGCCCCTGCTTCCTGTGTGTGTTACACTGTGTGCTGTGCTGTATTTCACAATGGCAAATAGTCATTCTCACTCTCTTGAACTCCTATAGCAGTGGATTTTGCCAGTGATTAGCTCAGCTTCCATGCTGTAGTGCACTTATGCATGCCTTTCATGGAAGCATGCTAAATACAAACTTAATAATCATTTTTCAAATAAGATCAGCAGCTTAGGGGGTGGTGGAAGACGCAGTGAAGTAAAACATGATTAAAAGAAGACAACTGAAATTTCAAAAAATGCAGGACTCTTAAACAACAGGCAAGTTTTTAATGAAACATGTTAGTATGTATGCAGAGTTACATGCAGAAAACTGCTCACCAGGGTGAATTAAATGAAACGTTTGAATCATACATCATATTTTAACTTTTTGAGGTGATTTTAGATATAAGCCATATTTCTAGCAATACCCTTTACCACATGTACTGTAACTCTACACATACTTGGTTGTTTTATTCTCTTTAAGAGATCTCCTTTGTGTACTTGAAAAATAAAATAAAAGGAACATGTCTCAACTTTAAATCTCTTTACCCCAGTTAACATTACTGCTTATGATTTGAACAAAAATGTAATGTTATAATAGCACCAATGCAAATTAAAATGTCGTGTTTTAGGATCCCAGTGTAATAAAGGACTGCATGGTTGCTGCAGAAAGCACAGATTACACTTGGACATAGCACCATCTACAGGTAAATGGCTAAATGACTCCTTTAGTTAAGATCAGAGGTGGTCTGTAAGATATCACAAATAACACCATCCATCATCTGCCGCTTGTCCCAAACGGGGTCACGCTGGTGTCCAACCCAGCACACACAGGGCGAGGACAGGGGACACACCCTGGACAGGTCGCCAGCCCATCACAGGGCGAGGACAGGGGACGCACCCTGGACAGGTCGCCAGCCCATCACAGGGAGGAGCGGGACGGGGACGGCACCTTGCTCAAGGGTACCTCAGGGCAACCTATTGGGAAGGGGTTCGAACCCCCGCTCCTCTGATCATGTGGCCAACGCCCTAACCACTAGGCCACCACTGCCCCACCACAAATAACACACTTTATATAAAACATAGTTTTCACTTTTGCTTTATGGCACAGTGCTCCATCATGCTGGAGAAGGCATTGTTCTTGACTATATTGTTCAAGTATGGGGCAGCGGTGGCCTAATGGTTAGGGTGTTAGCCGCAGGATCGGGGGTTCGAACCCTTTCCCAATAGGTTGCCCTGAGGTACCCTTGAGCAAGGTGCCGTCCCTGTCACTGCTCCCTGGGCACTTTCAATAGCTGCACGGTGTGTGCATGGGTTAAATGCAGAGGTGCAATTTTGTTGTGGTTCACTGTCTGCTGTGCTGTGACCTCGCAAGGACAAGGGTTGTCACTTTCACTTTTTTTCTTGGATGGTTGGGAGAAGTTCCTCTCAGAGTATGTTTTGGTACCATTCTTTATTCATGTTCGTGCTGTTCAGCAATATTGTGAAAGAGCCCACTCCCTTGGGTGAGAAGGAACTCCACACACGAATGGTCTCAGGTTGCTTTACTGTTGGCATGACATGGTAGTGCTCACCTTTTCTTTTCCAGACAAAAAAAGGGGAGAAAATGAGCTTACCCCAGGTCTCAGCAGTCCATCCCTGTACCTTTTAAGTGAAAGTGACTATTCTTGTCATTGTGAGAACACACAGTGAGGGCAACCTACTGGTAAGGGGTTTGAACCCACAATCTTCTGATTCCGTGGCCAACTCCCTAACCACTAAACCACCACTGGCCCACTTTTGCAGAATATGAGTCTGTCCCTGATGTTTTACTTCTTCTTTGCTGCCCTTCTTTTCACCAGGCCTTCCTCCTAAAGCCTTCTTAAAAATGAAAGGCTCTCCTTCTCCTCGATTGTAGATGCACTCACACCTGCCTGCTGCCATTCCGGAGCAAGCTCTGCACTGGTTGCCCCAATCCCACAGCTGAAACGACTTTAGGATCCTGCCACTTGCTGGACTTTCTTGGGCACCCTGAAAGACTTCTTCACACCAATTGAACCTCTCTCCTTGAAGTTCTTGATGATCTGATAAATGGTTGATTTAGATTTGATTTATCCTTGCCTGTGAAGCCCTTTTTGTACAAATTAACACGTGTTCCTTGCAGCTAATCATGGTTAACAGAGGACAATGAATGAACACCACCCTCCTTTAAACACATTCAGTCTGCTAGTCTAACTCAATCAGCGTGACAGAGTGATCTCCAGCCTTGTCCTCCTCAACACACTCACCTGTGCTGACTAGAGTCAGTCATTTTCTGCTGCTTGTCCCAAGCAGGGTCGCAGGGGAGTGCTGGAGTCCATCCCAGCTCACAAAGGGCGAAGGACGGGGGACACACCCTGGACAGGTCGCCAGCCCATCGCAGGGAGGGTGCTGACTAGAAGATCACTGAAATTATATATATATATATATATATATATATATATATATATATATATATATATATATATACACACACACACACACACACACATTGGGCTCTTGCATATAAAAGAGGGGCTTTTATTTCTGTGCTGCATTTCACAATTCACTTTCACTTTCACTTTTTTAAATCAATGGCCTCTTATGAAATCAAGCAGTTAAGTGCTGAAATAAACAACCTGTGAAGATTAAATGAATGTATATAATATTACATTATAATTTGTCAGTCTTCTTTATAGTTCAGCTAGACTTCTTTGGGTTGTTCAAAAGAAACATTTCATTGCATCTGAACAGTGAACACGTTATTAGATATTTTGAATCTTGTTTCCCTCTCCTCAGGATTGCTCTCTGTTGTGGTTCGATTATTTAATGATAAAATAGGAAAACACACCGGCTTTTGCTGCTGCCCAGAGCAGCGTATTGATCAGAGGTGACTGAATTTGAAACACACACCAGTATGCATAATGCATCCATAACATTAAAACCACTGACAGGTGAATAATATAGATTCTCTTCTTTCAGCGGTACCTGTTAATGGTTGGGATATACTAGGCAAAATCTGATCAGCCAGTTTTTGAAGCTGATGCATTGTACGCAGAAAGAGTTAGCATAAGAATCTGAGCAATTCTGACAATCAGCAATGCTCGTGAAGTTTTCCTGGTATGCCATGATTAGTCTATACTGAAGGACAGTCGTGTGTGCCCAAGGCTCCCTAACAAGGAAGACAATTTAAACTCAGGAGAAGTCTCTGAACATCACTGCACGAAAAAGCCATGTCATTTCAACAGTCACCACAAGGCTGCAGCAACTCTCTCAGTAAAAACTGTGCTTTCTATGCGAGATGCTTATTTGATGAACTGTGCCAAATGCAGTTGTACACTTTTGCCTCTGTTTAAACTGAAAACATTTAAACGTTCATGGCTTTTGTACAAATTAACTTTGCAGGTCTTAACTGTAATGCATACATACATACGTATGTGTGTGTGTGTGTGTGCATGTGTATGTGTGTGTGTGTGTGTGTGTAGATCTTTATTTTAAACTTTCTACAGAATATACAGTATATTCTACAGTCATAGTAAACAATGAGCTCTGTGATCACTCAGTACAAAAATACTAATAATGAACATCAAGCCACATGTGCAGAATGGGTTTATTGCAGAATCAGCTGGTAGAACTGAAGATTGTTTCTGTCCTTTTCCATTGAGTAGTCAGAGCCAGTGAAGCCAGAAGACACTATAGATACAAGGAGTTTGTCAGCAAATGAGCCTATATGAATAGAATTAAAGCTTAAGCTTTATAGGCATATATTTTCTGCAGTTTTACTACATGGGAAAGTTACCTCATGCTTTCTATACTGCATCTCCCATCTGGAAGTCCACCTGGCAGCAGCAACTCTATAAAGCCACAGTTCACGTTGCTGTCTGCTGAGTCTTTGTGTGGTAATTTTGGTATTTCATTTCAGGTTTTTGTAAACAAAAGCATAACTTTTCTGTTTTTTTTCTTGAGCTCAGATTTTGAGCCAATCACCAAATTCTCTTTATCCCCCTGCTGTTGTTTTGTTGAGGTAGCCATTCAGTTGGGTCCAGATTTCAATATATAGGTTCTTTGATGGAGTTTGCCAGCATCACACCTACATAAAGCATGCAAACATCTTTCACTCATTCAGCATTCATAAATAACTGAAAAGAACATTTCTTTTGTTTATTCATAGTTCTGCATCGTATGGTAATGACCTGGTCTAGTTGTTTATTGACTTAAAGTGTCAGGTTCCAGGACATTGTAATGGTACCCCATTATGGTATCTCACTCTGGAGAGATTCATGTGAAATGAGAAGTATAAAGAAAAAACGCGGATAAAAGTGAAACAGTGAAGTTAATGTTTATTTTTTGTCAGTTGGTTGTTTATTTAATAGTCTTTAAATTATATTAATATGGCATGAGGTTCTGTTAGCTTTGCACACAAACAGTCAATAAAAATGTCCTTCAAAAAATAGTGAATACTCTGAGTACATTCCAGAGCCTTTACTTCTGTTTAATACAGTAATATTAAACAAAATATGGGGTCTGGGGTGACCCCACTTTTGTAAGTCACCCCAGATAAACCCACCCATCTATCCATTATCAATCTCAACAGAAAAGCATTGCCCACAGATTAGCAAACTTTGGAGCGGTTACACATCACTTTAAGGACCTCGTTCTCAAAGCCAAGCATCACTTGCATCACCGGTACAGAGCCTCTCTCTGGGCTTTGGGACAGTGGAATTGCTTTCTGGATGTCCATCCCTGAGGAGGTGGATGGAGCATCATCCAGTTACAGAGGCGTTTGAGATCCAGAACTGATTATCTCAGCCACTTAACCAAGTTAACTTATTCTTACCAGAGTAGTACTGGAATCTGTCCCAGCGTTTAGAGTGGTACTGGATTCTATCCCAGCATTCAGAGTAGTACTGGATTCTGTCTCAGCTCTCAGAGTAGTACTGGATTCTATCCCAGCATTTAGAGTAGTACTGGATTCTGTCCCAGCTCTCAGAGTAGTACTGGATTCTGTCCCAGCTCTCAGAGTAGTACTGGATTCTATCCCAGCGTTCAGAGTAATACTGGATTCTGTCCTAGCTCTCAGAGTAGTACTGGATTCTATACCAGCTCTCAAAATAGTACTGGATTCTATCCCAGCTCTTATAATCCCATGCAGAATTAAAAGGATCCAGAAAGCCCAAGCATGGTAACAAGCCCAAAGCCTTCTCGCTGTGAGATGACAGCATTTGCAACCTTAGTGCTGCTGCTTATACCAAGCATACAACCAATGCTCTATATATGCACATGAGAATCATAATAATACAAACATGTACTGGAACCAGTTTCGAAAGTGAAAGCTTCAATTCATCAGGGTGAACACACAGCACATTGAACCGAATCAAAATGCTTCTGTGTTCAATCCATACAGTGGGCAACCTCCCAGGGAGCAATGTTTCAGTTACAGTACCTTGTCCAAGGGTACCTCTGGGCAATCTACTGGTCTGGGACTGGAACCCACAACTGTCTGATTCTGATGTCAGGTACCTAACCAGTAGGCCACCACTGGAAATTAATGGATGCCCCTTAATGGAAAGACAAAGAGTGCCTTGTTGTATGAGCCTTAGAAGACTAAAAGTACCAAGACAGACAGCGGATCATTAGCCCTCATGGGTGGGCCACCTCTGGAACACATGCTGCAGCTCAGAAATTAAGTTCGAGAAAGGGCGGGGCATCGGGCTGGTATTTCTGACTGACCAATCAACGACGTCCATGTCCGTTTCCACGGAAACGTGAAGGCGAAGGCAGCTGCTGCAGGGCCGGAGGGAGTTCGAGGCTGGAGGAAGGAGAGGAGAGCACACAGCATGTTCAGCCGGAGACACTGGAGTAGTCCAAATATTTCAGTCAGCGTAGTGAACTGGGTGACGGGAAGAACCTGAGCCGAGCTCGGCGAGAGCCTCCGCCGATGAAGTGACCGCGAACCTGCTTCTGTGACCATCAAAAGCCTCGCCTAATGTAAGTGACCAGTGGTCTGTTTCTCCTCCTAGCCTGATATTAAAGCTCCACACAGCTTCACATCAATGCAACTGTATCAACCATGACCTTCATCTGTTCCCATACCGTAAATGTACCTTGTTTTTGAGTGAAATACTTAACACAGGATGAAATGTGCTCTTTAAGGCTCCCTCTACCCGTGAAAGTGAAGAAAAAGATGCCAGAAAAGACAAACAACCATTATCTGATCTTTGCTCATGAGATGGACAATGAAACACTTAAACATTCCTGCAGAAGATCTATAGTCTAGCCAGTGCTCAAGGCCTAATCCCAGACTTAAACAAAATGTACCACTCATGCTTAAATTTAGATCAGGCCCAAATCATATCAGAGAAATCAGGATTAAATGTCTAAAAGCCACTGACTTTCCTCCCAAATCAGATGAAATTATAGTAACAGCTCCTCGTCTCTTAAGCATTCACTCGGGGATTTAACACTGTTGTGAGGATTTGATGGCATTCGGTGGTCAGGTACTGATGCTGGATCCGTTCTGGATCACCTCTGTAACTGGATGATGCTCCATCCACTTCCTCAGGGATGGATATCCAGAAAGCAATTCCACTGTCCCACAGCCCAGAGAGGGGCTCTGTACCGGTCTAAGTGATGCTTGGCTTTGAGAACGAGGTCCTTAAACTGATGTGTAGGTGCTAAGTGTGCTAATCTGTGGGCAATGCTATTGAGAATAGTGTGCACTGCCTGTGGCAGCAGTGGGTGTTCCTTAAAATAGCTGAACTCAAAAGTTAAAAAGAGAGCCCTGAATATGTTTGGATTGCATAGAAACAAAAATGTGTGTATAATTTCAGCAAAGGCTATAATCGGTTCTTGTACACACAGTTCCCAATTCAGCACCAGTTTGACCAGCGTAAGTTTTTTTTTTTTTGTTTTGTTTTGGTGTTTTTTTCTGTCCTTTTATCATACCCTGGCCTTTTTAGAAATTCTTTGGGGAAGATGGCATCTGACCTCCAAACGTGTATGCATTACCTCATCACGATTGCAGTGCTTGTACAGCACTGTATCGTACAGTGTTTGTATAGCCTGCCTTTGCATCTCATCGTCAACTGTGAGTTTGGGCATGTGCAAAGCTAAATTGCACAGCAGTCCTAATATCAAAGAGTCAAGATGTGCTTTTGTTTAAATGAGCCAGATGTGTGACTTTAGAAGCATCAAATTGACAGACACATTCAGGTTACTATGAATAAGGAAAGAAAAGCTCGAGTTAGAATATTATTCCTTTTAGATCATTAAGATACAGTACACAGACGTTAATGCGCAACCTCAGGCTCTCATTGCTTGTGGTTCTTAATTAATGGATAAATTCTGTTCTCAGTTCTTTGCCTTCTAAGATAGCGTATTGACAGATTTATGCTAAGATATCTGAACGGGGTCAGGTGGCATCTCTTTTGGCTTTAAGCTGACAGCAAACTAGCATCTGTCAATAAGCACTAGACTTAATGAGACATGGACATTTTAAAGAAGACCAGCAACACAATCGGGATCCACAAGCAGTGCTCAGCTGATGTACACTTATGAACATTATAATGGACTCCTTTTAATTTAACTGTTTCTCTCAATTAAATGATTGGATTAGATCAGGACTTTAGTCCATTGAGTCTCCATTAAATAAGTAGGGGTCATTAGAGGAGTCATTAAGTGATTGCAGATTGTCCGTTTTCTATGATACTAACTGGACAAGCCAAGGCAAAGGCACAGTCTGTTTAGAGCAATTGAGACGAATATTCCTCCTCAATACATTAAAGGCTACATTAGTGCTGGCCTCATCTGAATAGTGCTTCTGCATCTGAGTGACCATAAAAGAATTGGTAAAGCTACAGGTCCATTATTTTTATAACACTGATTTAGCAATGAATGAAATATTACCAGATCATATGCGAACATTTTGTTTAGATCATCAGCTTAGCGTCTTCGAAAGCTGATTATTAACAGTGTGTCACACATGTATGATGTAGAAGCAGCGAATCAGACGTTCACTGTGTTTACTTATGTAAAAAGACCGCTTGAAATTATACTCAGATAAGGGCTCATTTGGATGAACTGCTGAGTAATATTTGCACTTCTGCCTTGTAAACAGGTGATCTTTTCATTGTCGCCATCTTTAAATGACTTTTTAATGCTCAGTTAAAATGTAACCTGTAGTTTGAGTTGTTTTTCCTAAATGTTTAAACCAACTAAATGTTTAAAAAGGGGGCTTCACCTGTTGATGTATTTTGGGGTTTCTGACTGCTCCCTCAAAATGTGCATTGGGGGCACAAATAGCGTAATCCAAATCCCTCAGTGTCCTGCCTCAAGAGACTGTTCTGCCCAAGGCCTACTTTTCAGAATCTACCATTATGAGTGGTTGTTGGAGATAATAAAAAGATACCAGGACTCTTTTTGGACCTCTTTTCTGAATGAAGTCTAGAGTTGACTATAGCTGACCCGATGGAAATGTTAAACGAATTATTCTGGAGCTGTAATATGCAGATGAACAGAGACATACCTTGTGGTCAGGACACCCAAATGGAACACAAATGCAATGCACTGTACCTTCACTTTCTTTAACTCTCCTTTTATTTGCCTAGAATGTCGGAACGTTTTGCTAGTAAAATCTCCTAACCTGAAACAAAAACCACCTGTCTTCTGAAAAGTCCTTATTGTTTCTGTTTCAAAATAGCCTTTGTGGATGCCAGGTGATAAAGGACTCATACTTTTAGTCCTCACTAAAAACACACTCATTTAAAAGGAAACCACACTCGGGTCAAAGCCTGGGATTGAGGCTAGGAGAAAAGAACACTTAACTATTCAGCGTTTCAGCAGTTCAGAATCATTACTAGCAAGTGCTGTCAAGCTGATTTCAACTTTTAATAATCATATGGATAGAGTTTCTCCCTTACACCCTGTCTTATATTTAGATCACCAGGCTTCTTAATGTCTTGTCCATGATAGCTCTGATTGTCTCTATCAATCTTGTTGCTCAGCTGTCCTCTGTTATAACTTCATCATCAGTTGTCTTTTCCAATGACTTCATCCTTCTCCAAAATGGTGCAAAATAAGATGGCTTCAGTTTTGGTGTCTGGGCTTCGAGGGAAAGGTGAATATTGATTTGGTCATAGGTCCATTTTCTTTTGCTTTTCAGACCAAGGTTCTTCTATTCTCTGTCAGCATGTGTAGACATTTCTCCTTGATATCTAATAGTTATGCATTTCATGTCTGACACAGATGCTGAAGATGAAAGCAACTTTTGGGGATGGAAAAAAAATTGTGTACTTAATAAAATGTTAATATCAGCGCTAACTATCCAGAATCTGTCCACCAAATGAGGAACTGAGGGCTTGTCTCACTTTGGACTTTCTGTTGTAATGGTTCAGTGTTTTCTGCATGCAAGCCTGCTACATCATGTTACATTTCATGCCACTGAGTTATTGTGCATTTAGGAATGAAAGACAACCAATACTTGTCACTTTGCACTCTTGTGTCACATGGATGTAAATTATGTTTCATAGTGACACTGTGGTACTTGTGAAGAAGTGGTGAACCTGTGAAGAAGGGCTTGTGATGTATGGTTTACCCTATAAACTTATACCATTATGCCTACTAGCTTCCTTCTTGTGGTCTTGGTTGACTCACTATTAGTGCAGAAATTAGATGCTATGTAAATTAAACCCATGAAAGCCATGTAGGTGAATGCATTAGCATATTTTGCAAACACAGAGCTGCAGAGCCTGTCTTAAACAATGCTTTAATATGTCAAAAATGATGGAAGTAACAATGTATTGGAAGAGCTGAAATTGTCAGATGTGTTATTGTTACTTTTTGCCCTTTTTGTAGAGATATTTCTTTGATTCAAACTGTCAGACCACCTCTCTCTCTATGTCTCTCTCTCTCTCTCTCTCTCTATCTCTCTCTCTCTCTCTCTCGCTCTCTCTGTCTCTCTCTCTCTCTCTCTCTCTCTCTCTGTCTCTTCTGTCTCTCTCTCTCTCTCTCTCTCTCTCTGTCTCTTCCTCTCTCTCTCTGTCTCTCTCTCTTTCTCTCTCTCTCTCTATGTCTCAGAATGACACGCGGAGCTGTTCTAGACTACACAGCTCACTCATTTCAAAAACACCAACCAACTCCCAGCGGCTCCCCAGCATAATTAGCTCATGTCCTTTATTTCAGTGAGGGTAGCTTTCCAGACTGAATGGTTTTGGGCCTGGAAGAGCAAAATGAATGTAACCTATTTGTAGGCACAATGGGTTTTTTTCCAAACCCCAATGAGCCGTAATATTAAAACCACTGACAGGTGACATGAATTGCATTGATTATCTGAAAAATCGGCGCAACTCTGACAATAGACAGTTCATAATGATCGGTCAAAGCATATCTAAAACAGCAAGTATAGTGGAGTTGCCGGGGTGTGCAGTGGATAATGCCTACCAAGAGTGTCCCAGGAAAAGACAGCTGGTAAATCAGTGGCAGGATAATGAGCAGCCAAGCAAAGCAATGAGTGTGCAGAGCACAACAGAAGAGCTTCTGTAAGCACAAATTAATGAGAGTTATGATGGCTGTGACAGAAAGTTGTTGAATAAATTTGAATTACAGCTTTCTGTGTATAGATCACATAGCTAGAAACCTGACAGAGCACCCATGCTGACCCAATCCACTGTTGAAGGCTTCTACAGGGGACATTTGAGCATCCAATGGAAGAGGGTGGTCTGGCCTAATGATCCACCTTGGCTTTTATAAAGTGTGGACATATAGTTGTAACATTTAAAGTTTTGAGGTGTTGACTTGGCCTCCTACTTCCCCAGATCTCAGTCTGATCAAGCATCTGTGGGTTGTGCTGGACAAACTGACCCTACATTGCAACTAAAAGGATGTAAAAAATGTGCTGCTTACATTTTGCAGATTCCACAGCTCTTCAGATGCGTTTTTCACAGTATTTCAGAGCTGTTTTTGTGGTACCTGGTGGAGCCATACAATTTCAGGGTGGTAATTTTATGGTGCAGCTGATCATGGGCAGCGGTGGCTTAGTGGTTAGGGAGTTGGGTCCTGATTGGAAGATTGTGGGTTTGATTCCCTCACCAGTAGGTTGCCCTGAGTTACCCCTTGAGCAAGGTACTGTCCCAGTCACTGCTCCCTGGGTGCTTTCAATAGCTGCCCTGTGCGTGAAAACCGTGAGTGTTTTTAACAAAATGTAACATCCAGATTTTTTGCCCAATGGATTGCAGTGGCTGATGCTTATCTTTGCATTAAATTCATTGCTTATTGAATGCAAGTTCATGTGGGGAGCCCTGTCAGGTTCCGTCTGCTCTGAGACTATGTAAAATAGCTCTCATGTGAGGGTCATTGGAAATGCTATTCAAAGGCTTACTGAGGACCACAGTTTTTGCCCTTTGTAAGTGGCAGATAATCCTTAATGGAGCTGAATTGGCAGTTGGGGTGGTCCTCTGTGTTTAGGCCGAAAGGATTTGTCTGTTGGATATATGCAAGGAGACGAGAGGGCTCTGTATTCTGCTCAACTGCCCTAATCATGTTTTTGAGCTCCAGTGTATGTGATTATGTTGTGGAGTTCAGGAAACTGCTGGAACCTGATTATTCAAGCAGTCAGATTTCAGATACCTCACTCTTCTCTCCCGAGGCCTGGTGCAGCTTCTGTGGAAAAGGAATTGGCCTTGCAAAGCATTGAACAGTTCCTCCCACTTTTTACCAAACCCAGCAACCAGGGAGCCAGGCTAAATGTTAGAGTGGCCAGATTTCATCAGTCTGGTTGAATTCAGACTGGGCAAAGGCCTTTGATCTTCATTTTATTATTTTTGTTTTTGTTAAAAAAAGTATTTTTCCCTACGGTGGCTTTATCTTGAGAGCTAGTTTTATTAATTATGTTGTAAATTAGTTTGCTTGTGAAAAATGATAAAACTGGGTCTACGTCTTTGGGGTTTTGTTGAGTAATTTGGTAGAATAAGGATAACACCATGAGAAAGCTGTTTTGTACTTTAACAATAACATCGTCTTCAACAGGCCATTGTGAATAAATACATTAACACCTGAGGGGCATCTAGGTTTTAAGGTCCAGACAGTGCAGATAATAGACTCATAATTCCCAGCTGGCTTTATTCATCTTTATAGCCCATGGTGCCCGCTCCTAATGCACTTAATATTCTGCATCATAATATCCCTGGTGCTTGGTATGCTGAGAAAGAACTTGTAAAGCCTCTTCTTTGTTGTGTAAATACTGGTCTTTAAGAAGCAGCCCCTTCATCTTTCTGTTTACCATAAAGATGCCTTTGTCTGAATGCTGATGAATGGCATATTTTATTTTACTGCCCACAGACATTAACGATAATGACATCTTACCAAATATGGATGATTTCCTGTGCTAACCTTCTGTGAAGTGTAAGGGAAAGGAAACTGTCATGAATCAGCATAGACCAGTATAAGCCCCTAGCATTACAGCCAAGGAACATGACCTCTGAATGCTCTAATATCGGTGACCATGTGTACAATCATTCAGTGCTGTTACATTAGCCAAGGTGTGTATATTATTATGGGTGATGCCTATATATTAACATATATAGTGAAGCACAACACATGCACTTCTGAATGAAACTAATAAAGTGAAGTGAAAGTGACCATTCTTGTCATTGTGAGGTCACAGCACAGTATACAGAGAACCACAACGAAATTTGACCTCTGCATTTCACCCATACACGCACGTGCAGCAGGGGGCAGCTATTGAAAGAACCCGGGGAGCAGTGACGGGGACGGTACCTTGCTTAAGGGTACCTCAGGGCGATCTACTGCAGAGGGAATCGAACCCACGATCTTCCTATCCGGGGCAACTCCCTCACAACTAGACCACCGCTGCCTGCTAAAAACAACCTTGATTTATAAATCTTACTAATGGTGTGAGCGGAAATGATCTTTCTCCATCATCAGGGTTAAATGTAATAAGATTAGGTACATTTAGGATTTTTCTTCTTCTTTTCTTTCTTTTCCTGTGGGAACTGCGTTCTGCTGGAACCTTGGGAACCCTGGCATGTGGCTGTTATTTTGACATGTGCCTCCTACTTAAACATTGCTGCAGACCCATTCATAGCAATGGCATTGACTAATGCCTATGACCTTTGTCATAAAGATAATGTGCCCTGCTACACAGCAAAATTGTTCAAGAACAAGACAAGGTGCTGATTTGGGATGTGGCAACACCTCGCCTTTTAACAGCACTTATGCTGCTAATGCCTTGGTGCCACATACAACAGCACATGCTAAGAGACCTTTTGGAGTCTTATACCTTGACAGAACAGAGTTGTTTTGTAGAGCAAGGGGAACCTGCACAATACAAGACAGACTTGTTATGGTTGATGGGTATATAGTGCATTGGGAAAATTTCATGGAAGCATTATGATATTAGATTTTTGCCGTACTGCCTCCCCTAAATGGACCTGCACATAATAAATGGTTAACAAATTGACGTTGCTTAGAAATAAGTTAGATGTCATTGTGTTTAGGGGAGACGTCACACAATGTTGATCATCATGAGACTTTCAGACTAAATGTAGTGTGCTCCAAACTACGATATATGTGTTATATCTCTTCTAATAAATGTATCGGATTAAATTCAAAGGACACTTCATTGGAATCTCTTGTTCCCTCAGGCAATGTACGAGCAGAAAAAAACAGTAAAATATATTGTCTGACTGTGGGAATGTGGGTTATACCATCATTATACAAACACTGACACGTTTGACTTTCTCATCAATGAACTAATCAAACTTTCCATGTCGCTGTTGATCTACCATAATTGGGTCATTGGGTTCCTTTGGTGAATGTGCTGATATGAAGTGGGAATGTTTGCTCAGTACGAGTTGCTGTTATCCTGCTGTCTTTTTCTGGTGTGACCATGTGTTCGGAAGAATGCCCTGTGAAATCAGTGTAAAGTACAAAACACCTTTCGATTAAACCTCACCCCTGACAGTACATTTAAGTGTGTTGCTTAAGTAAGCATTGTTTGCAGCGTCCTTCCCCAGAATGTAAGAAATAAATGGCTTATGATTCAAGAGACATAATCCCAGGTATGAATGAAAAAATAAAAGCTAAAAAGGTTGGTCAGTAAAAATATGTTTAGTCTTAAAATTTTGTTTCTTTTATTTTGCTCTGGCCCACAGGACTAAAGTTTCTAAGAGACAACAGTCATTAGTAGTCCCTCATATTTGTTTCTATTAAAAGACATCCAGCATGACGTCCAGTGAGCTATAAAAATGAACAAACAGGTATTTCGGACCAGGTCTGGTAGCAGTCGTAAGGACTGATCTAGGATCATATTTCTCTGAATTTCTGTGCTATTTATAAAAAAAAATTCTAGATTAGCACACTTACTCCAGAAGTGGTTCTGTGAAATTAGAACCTGTTGTTGTAACATTAGCTTTATAGCCCTTGTTCTCCAAAACATCTTGGCTCTAGAGTAAGCTGGAGTTTCTGTACATTTGGACGTTTTGCCAAAATCATGGTTCTTATTTCTTTCTTCTAAGTACAAATGCATGAAAATTGATCTTTTTACTTTTTACATTAATTTTGCTCTCTAGTTGTCTTGCCAGGAATGAATGGATCCTTAGTGAACATGTCTGCACTAACAGTACCTGTGACTGCACCGTGACTCGGTGATTGCTGAGGAATGGCTGCTCTAGAAATGCTACAAAGCACAGGAAATGATGCTTTCGCTCCTTCCATCATCTCAGTGTGACTCTTACCGTATGTTTTTACTCCATGTTGCTGTACTCTTTTATCCAAATGCGAACCTGCTGTAACTGCTCACCAAAAGTCCACCTCTGTGTCATTGGCCTAGTTAATTTTTTGAACCATGGTCGCAGTATGTGATGTATGTCATTTTCAGTTTGTGTGTCAATGTGTCCTTTGTGCATTATGCCGAACGTACAATTGATTCTCTCATCTGCCCTCTCATTAAAGGACATCAGTGTGTCCTAAAATGACATTTATGATTGGCATGATTGGCAAGAACATTGTACAGACCCTTATTCCAGCACACTCTTGTTTTAGCCATATTTATAATGTCCTGCATCCAGATAAACCCCCATGCATCCGCTCTGGCACTGCAGGCACTGACAAACAATTTATTGTTCCCTCCCAGGGAATAGCACTAATAGCCATTGTTTTGTATTGTGAATGCTGTCGAATGTGGCAGAAATGGACAGTGCTACACAATGGGACTTGCTCATTTTATATTCATTTCTTGGATGTTGGTAGAAACCCCATAGACAACAACTTCCTGATTATGGCCGATTCTTGTTTTGCAGGTCGATTTTTTTTATTATTATTATTATTAAAATTATAGGTCTGTCGATTTACTGCTAAGAAGTAGCCTAAGTTGAATTAGGTACATTTTGTTTGCTTTGTCAGGCAACTGCATTCTGCAGGATTTTGCTGCCACACTCTGATTCATATGCAATTCTATTTATAGACCATGCATAAAAAAAATAAAAAAAAACAGACGGACAGTCCTTCACTGAAAGAGGTTTTATTTGTACTTTATAACAGGCAGTACATTCGTAATCGCTGTGTGGGGCTTTATATAAATTATTGAGGTTGTGGTAGAGCCCTCATAAATTAGGAATGACCATAGCTCTTGGCAGAGTGATGGCAGTGGCTCTATGGCTGTGTTGCTTCCTTAGAGTCTTGGTCACATGTGTCGTGTTCCCTAATGGGCCAGCTCATCCCCGAGGCCATCAATTCCTCATCTTTTATCAGCTACCGTCACCGCCCCGATCTGATAGGCTGTAGTATAAAGACCTTGCGGCGGATATACAGCATCTGTGAATCTCTGGTAAATATAGATCACTGACTTATGAATTACGACAAAAAGTAATGAGAAAAAAAAGCAAAGCCTGTTTACTGCATTGCATTAACATCCCTAACATGAACATAAGGGTCATGCTTTGTTTTTTTAGAATTCAAATGATCAAAGAAAGCCATGCTGTATGCTTTTGTACTTACTTTATACAATGCTGTCTTGCTAACCACCTTCATATATATGACCCAAGTAAAAAAGGATAAGGTCCCTTTGTGCATTTACCACCACAGATGATGCATTTATTGGCTTGTGAATGGATAATGAAGTATACTAAACTGAAATGGCTGGTCAGAACTGTGGGAGCATCCAAAGCTCTGGTGCACTTAGAGACTAACCGTGTTGAGAGACACATACCATTTTGTAGACATGGCTGAATATTGCAGTTAGCCTTATTGATTACGTTAATAATTGATAAACTGATTATTTTTCAAGATGCTTTATTGGAAGAAGATCAACAAAGCTTAAGTGGCTATAAATTAGAAATCCTACTGCAAACCTAAAAGATACATTTAAAAATACACATTTGTAGAATTCCGCATATAATAATATGAATTAACCACTAATCGTTGTCCATTCAACAATTATTTTAAACTAAAGTTGAATTCAATAATCACGAGAAATCAAACTTCGACTGGATGTGTTACAGTAAATTTTTTTTTTTTTTTTTTTGTAAATTTGACTTTTTTAAGCCTACATTCTTTATCATTCCTGTCAACCTATTACCTTTAACATTCCTTCTTACAATCGATTCTTTATCTTGTTACACACATTTCTGTGAAATCTGAGACGTTTCGACTGCTGTATACTTTTAACAGGGTCTTTGCTGAGTGGGAGGCCAGACTGCAGCTTATTTCCAACTTTAAGAAAATCGGAATCTCTCTAGGAAGCTGGGAACTGAATGGCGAGGAAGTAGCTGCCGAATGCCTTGCTTGTTTGTTACCGCATAAAATCATTAACTTCCAGCAGAAAAGAAAAGAGGAAAACCCTCACGCAGCTCTGAAAGGTCCAGACACACTGCGGCTCAGGTTATGACAGATTGACAGACTCAGCCGATATCTGTTTCAGGTTTGGCTCAATCTGCTTGGTGTCTGTTTGCTGGTGTAAGTGGGGCGCATGTGTGGTAGCAGAGAGGGGATTAGCCGCCCCCATATGGCTCAACCATGCCAACCTCACACAGCAAACTGTAATTACACTGCTCAACCAATACACTTTGAACGCTTTCCCGAGGGAGTCCAGAGGAATGGTGCAGCGTCCTGCGGTGCGTTCCTGTAGTGAAAATGCTGTTTACTGCAAAATCCAAAGTCTCAGTAACTTGCAAGCAATTAATAAGTTAGCTTGGTATAAAGGAGCAGGTGGATTCCAGATTCTAGTTGGCTCCGGAGTGACCTTCTTTGCTCAGTTCTGCAATATGGAGTCAATATGATTAAGATGTGATACATTTCAGGTTAATATTATTTATTCATTCATTTCAGACAGTGGCACAGATGCACTGGAGAAATATGCTCTGGGGGTAATTTATAGAACGAAGCGGTCATTACATCATTGTCAGTCTGATTAGACAGAGGGAAATGAGAAGAAAATGATGAGATGGCACCCCTCCTTTTTTCACGATTCATTAGGTGTGTGTGTGTAATTGGACTGCAATGCTGGGCCATTACAAGCACAGTTTCTCAGGTTTTTCTAACAGAAAAGATTACAGACACAAAAACAAAAGAATGCCCTCGTGAGAGAGCAGGTGGGGGAGAGAAGGTGGATGTGTCTAGGAGGTCCTTTTAGATGGCCTTGTGTTTCTCTGGTTCCCATGCCAACCGCGAGCGGGGCCGTGTTTGGAGCATGCTCAGTGTGGAGTTCTCTGCTGTAACAATAGCAGAGGGGAGCTGAGAGAGGGCTCACATGCTGATCTCACAGCAGAGCAGAACACACCTCGCCGCACTCTCTCTCCTCTATGGTGCGTATATGGGGCTTTCTTCTCTGGCTGGTTTTGCATTTTACTGTTCTTTTGCGTTTGCATAATGCTGGATAGGTAAATGGACTGAGATAGCAATTCTGGGTGACACTTGATGAATTATTTAAACTTCTGATACATTGTTTTTTTTTTCTGTAAACTGCATACACGTTATAATAAGATATGGGATTATTGCCTGGTGCTATTAGTTTGCTTTTTATTTTATTCCACTTTTATGTATTAATTGTAGGGCATGAAAGTTGCAGTGTTTATATGTTTTTTTTCCATTGTCAGCTAAACGCAGCAGAAAGCATAGAACATTAATAGAGAAGGAACAGAATGACAAAGAGATGGACCGACTGTGAGTGAACTCATTCAGCATTGTCACACGATCCCCCTGCTGTGTGGAGTTGAGCAGTCATGCCTCACTGACCCACTGCCGTGTTGTAGTAATGTGGGTGTGTGTGTGTGTGTGAGGGCTGTGAGGGGGTTGTCTGCTGGTGGTATTGAGGGGTCACACTCTTCACCACATGTACACCAGCGCTACAGTGTCCAGACTGACCCAGTCCACTTTGACCCATCCCCACATTTGTAAGGACACAGCCTTGTTGGACAGCCATACACTACAATGGAACAGCCTGGTGGTTTGTGTGTGTCTGTCTGTGTGGCCAGAGCTCCAGTTCTAGGTATCAAACATGATTGGACTGCTCCTGCTTCAGTGTGGTAGGGGAGTGTCTGACACACGTGGGCAAAAAAGAGCCCGGTCTGCTGAAAGGCAGACTGCTCTCAATATTTCATCCTCTGAGACAGCAGAGCGAGAGGGATGGCAGGCAAAAGAGAGTATCTCAGTATCTTGCAGGAAATTGGAAAATAAATTGAAGTGACACAAGCAGATCTGCATACTGTAGTATCAGGATAACGCTTGTGCTAAGAATAAGGCTTGGGTGGGCTTCAGATTGGTGTCAGGGATTTATTGCTGTGTTTTTTGCTCTGGACTTTCATACAGTTATAGAAGCAGCCAGTCATAATGAATTCTCATAAATCATTTGTCATGCTGTGTGAGAGACTCTTCATTCATAGCTTGATTACAAGTGCTTTTTCTGCCACCTTTTAAGCAGTTACTAACAGCACTGGTAATTATATTCTAGATGAAAAAGGAAAGTATAGGTAATGCCTAATCTAATGTCCCCATAAACTAGACCCAAATGTAAGGACAAAGAAAAAGAATGTGTGTGTGTGTGTGTGTGTGTGTGTGTGTGTGTGTAATATATATATATATATATGAATGTATATACAGTACTGTGCAAAAGTTTTAGGCAGGTGTGAAAAAATGCTGTAAACAAAGAATGCTTTCAGAAATATAATAATGATTGTTTATTTGTATCAATTTACAAAATGCAAAGTGAGCGAACAAAAGAAAAATCTAAATCAGATCAATATTTGGTGTTACTACCTTTTGCCTTCAAACCAGCATCAGTTCTTCTGGCCCCCACAGAGCCCTGATCTCAACATCATCCAGTGTGTCTGGATTACATGAAGAGACAGAAGGATGTGAGGAAGCCTGCATTCACAGAAGATCTGTGGTTAGTTCTCCAAGATGTTTGGAACAACCTACCAGCCGAGTTCCTTCAAAAACTGTGTGCAAGTGTACCTAGAAGAACTGATGCTGTTTTGAAGGCAAAGGGTGGTCACACCAAATATTGATTTGATTTAGATTTCTCTTTTGTTCATTCACTGCATTTTGTTGATTGATGAAAATAAATGATGAACACTTCCATTTCTGAAAGGAGAAATAATAACGTAGGAGTACAATAGAGTAGGCATTACACACTCACACACAAACATATGTACATACAGTACTGTGCAAAGGTTTTAGGCAAGTGTGGAAAAAATGCTGCAAACAAAGAATGCTTTCAGAAATGGAAGTGTTCATCATAAGCTTGAGTTTTATAATTGTTTCATAATATCATAATAGCACTTTATTACTACTGAATACTTGAAAGCTCTAAACTATGTTCAAACATTCAATATTATTCAGACACCTAAGACAATTAATTACAAAGCAGGAAGAAAAGCATAGTGTGTGTGTGTGTGTGTGTGTATGTATATGTGTGTGTGTATATATATATATATATATATATACTGTGATTTACTCTACCTGTTCATGATTTTTTCCTCGTATATTTGATTCAGCATTTATTGCTGTTATGCAGCTAATGCTGACACTGGGTATTGAATTTGCATGTACAATCTTCTAAGATTTCTGTGGCATTTTAATGCTTCATGCTGATTTTGTCTAAGATTTCGGTATTTCCTGACTTTATTATATGTAAAAGCTGCACTGGTTGAACAAAGCTCTTTGAAATGGAGATGTCTGTGGCAGGCGGTAACCATAGTCCTCTCACCCGGATGGGCCAAGCTTTTTCCAATGAAAGGCACAGTAGCCTGCAGTCCACAGAGATGACAGCTGATCAATTGCAGTTCCTTCCTCTGTCTACTCATTTCTAATCCCCCTTTCCCTCCCCTCTCTCCTTCCTTACTCTCACCTACTCACCCTCGAATGAAAGCCATTACCGGCCAACTGGATCCCAGCAAGACTTGGGCACATTCACATGGTGCTCCCCTGCTTTGATCCCATCTCTAACCTCTAAGAATCACAAAGGACTGGTGTGTGTGTGTGTGTGTGTGTGTGTGTGTGTGTGTGTGTGTGTGTGTGTTACAGCTGATGACCCCAACTTCTATTCTAGTAAGGCTAGTAGTTTGTTTCCTCACTCTAACACATCAGCTCATCAGCGATCAATGGGTTTAGCCGGGGTGTTAGAGCAGGGAAATAAGCCCCTCCGGGACCAGAGTCGATGACCCTGCTTCAGAGTGATGTAACTTCATATGAGAAAGAAGAAAAGGCTCTTTAGTTTAATGAAAGTGACTATTCTTGTCATTGTGAGTACACATAGCACAGCACACCACAACAAAACTGGATCTCTGCATTTAACCCAGGGAGCAGTGACCGGGACGTTACCTTGCTCAAGGGTACCTCAGGGTAACCTACTGCTAAGGGGTTTGAACCCACAATCTTCCTATTCTTTGGCCAACTCCCTAACCACTAGGCCACTGCTGCCCCTAGTCCCTATTCCCCTAATGTGGAATAATGTAGCAAAGATTTAAAGGCGCAGCTGTTGTTTGCTAATGGTATTACAAAATAAACAGGAAAAACTTGCAAGATGATATTTTATACTGTTGGGTATATACTGTCCTCACTGCTGGAAGCATTCTAGACAGATGCTAGGGAGACAGATGAAGGCGGAGTTCAGGATGTAATATAAATGGTGGTCCTCAGGTGTGGACGATGTTATTTTAAGAGGGTCTATTGTTATCATTTGTTAAATAAGATTAGAACCTTAGAGCCTTACACTGACGCTTATCATATTTAATACACATCTAACTGTGATGGTAAGAATGAAAGATGTCAGTGATTCTGTTATTTTATCTCCATGTTTGTCTCCATCTTTCTCTCTTTCTCCCTCTGTCTCTCCGTTTCATTCTGATGAGTGACTCATCTAGCCATCTGCTGCTTAGTGCAATCCTGCCTTATTACCAGACCTTTGTTTATCAACAGTGCTGCCCTCTTGAGATTACCTAGTCTCTCCTCCTCTTTCCATTTCTCCCTCTCTCTTGTTCATGCTTTCACTCCTTCTTGTTCTCCTCAATTCTCTCTGCGTCATCTGTTAATCAGTCCCCCTTTCTTTTTCGCCTGTTATTCTTGCACCCCTATTTCCTTTCTTTGACCTTGGTGCAATTCCTTGCAATATTAGCACTCACTCTTTTTTGACACAAACACACATAGAGCTGTGCTAGCCAATACTCTCTCTCTATGATACAAATGCACAAGTCTGAAGAGTACTGCTTGCACTGACCCTCCTTATCTTTCAGATTCTAGGTATCGTGTTCACTGGAACTATCTAAAGAAAAATCCTTCTGGGTAGCTTCAGCCCACTAATTCATTAGTCTAAAAGGCAATTCTCACAGCACTTAATTTCCTACCGCATCACAATGCAGAAATCGGTTGCCTGCATGTTACATCACAAAAAGCTCTGATACAGATTCGTTTCAAAGAAAACATTTTGATCTGTTTCCACGGTATATTATGCATTACATAAGCAATGCCAAAAGCAATCGGATCTCTATGGGAGGTTTGTTTGTGAGCTACAATTGCATGCTTTATTTCATTCAGTTTTTCATTCAGTGTTTCGTGTCAAGAGGAGCCAGATCTATAATCCCTATTAGTGTCAGTAGCGGAGATATCAGGCTTGGGACTTCGTCACTGATAGGCTTGGACTCACTGGAATTGCAATGGCTATTTATATTACACTCAGCTTTTCTGGATGAAATCATGTGGTAATGATGTCACATTGTGGCAGGAAAGTCATTAATTAAACACCGCCACCAACAACGGGACTGGCAGACTTTGGTCAAATGCCACTTTTTTTTTCGCCTTTTACCAAATGAGCTTCTTTCCCTGCCAAAGAATCTTATATAAAAAAAAACCAAGTTTCATGTTAGTAGCCTTTTAACATAAGGGTTTTGCCCCGTAGTCACCTTGAATGCAGAACAAAGCAGTAGGCTGTTTATGGAAAATTCTGTGAGGCAGCAGAGGTTTTCTCACTTCATCTGCCTACTTTATTATTTATCAGTAGCATTAACACCAATGAAACATGAACACAGACAGCAGAACATTCTCAGGTTACAAGAAGTGACCTTACAATTCATTCTGTACGTAGCACAACCTGGTGAATATCCAAAACAGTGACGGCAGTATTCATATTTTATGCACTCTCAGTTTTTTGAAATATATTTAAATGCTGACACAGCTGCTTACCACCAAAACTGCCAGTCATTTAAAGGATTTGAACACCTCTGGCTCCACCTGCATGCCTGTTGATCTCAGTTTGAACATAAATACACTATCGCTACAGGGATTAAACATTTAATTTGACATTTTGTGCATTTTTGTCAATTTCTTTAGATTTACATGCTATAAACCGTTAAATATAACATTAACTTTGTCCCATTTTATAGTTTAACAGTGATTGTGCATTAAAATTTGCAGAAGTTTGTGGAGGATGCATAATTATTTTCACTTTAGACATTCAATTTAAATATGTTTGTATGTTTGGTTTCATAGATAGATCAGTTGTTTTATAGATAGATCGTCTGCTACATAGAAGTAAGAAAGATCATGCTGAAGGACCAACTAAACCAACAATGACCAACCGAAACATGCTTAGAGCATGGAAATCATATAAGTCTATCCTGTTTTTTCTTTTTCGTTTTAGTGGTTTAATAAATGTTGATGCCCGTTTCTGGGTACTAGTAATAGTAATATAACTGAAATCAATCCATCGGAATATATGTATTTTATACTCTGTATATTTGGAAATATTGCTATCTAGCACTTATTTCCATAAACCACTCTGCACTTGACCTATGCACTTTTAGATGTGCTAAACATAACTATCAAGTCTGAATGCTGGTTAACCCAGAAACTCACGGCTCTCTCGCGAGGGTGTCGAGGCTGTCTTCATGCATTGATGCAAATGCAAATTGCTCTGTCTTGTTTTGCCATGTCAGAATGCTCCTGTGCCACGCTGACAGGGAATTGAGTAGTTCTGCAGGTCATAGGAGCTCTGCATCTACTTATGCAGCTTGCACTCTCTAACACCCTCATCTCGATAGCTCTGCTCTTGGAAACATTCTGACAAGTGGTTTTAGCCCCTGAAATCCAGTTTTTGGGGTTTTTTTTAATCGTTCTATTTATTCCATATTTTGTGTTTTTTTGTTGTTTATTTTTTCTTGTTTTCTTGACTGCTGTAGTGCATGACTTCACTGCTGTGTATTAGTTTTGCAATGAAATGCCATAGTCTGTGTGCATAATACTGAGGCAAGTGAGTATTTTGACCATATCACCATATGGTATGTATGTATGTATGTATGTATGTATATGTGTATATATATACATACACAGTACTGTGCAAAAGTTTTAGCAGGTGTGGAAAAAATGCTGTAAACAAAGAATGCTTTCAGAAATATCAATAATGATTGTTTATTTGATTTGACTTACAAAATGCATAAGTGAGCTAACAAAAGAAAATCTGTAAACCAATCAATATTTGGTGTTTCTAATTGCTTCCAAACCAGCATCAGTTCTGGCCTCACAGAGCCCTGATCTCAACATCATCCAGTGTGTCTGGATTATATGAAGAGATGGCTGGACGTGAGGAGTTTTCCAGCATCCGCAGAAGATCTGTGTGGTTAGTTCCAAGATGTTTGGAACGACTCACCAGCCAAGTTCCCAAAAATCAAAAGGGAAGTGTACCTAGAAGAATTGATGCTGTTTTAGTTGGCAAAGGTATCACATCTAAATATTGATTTGATTTGATTTCTCTTTGTTCATTCACTGCATTTTGTTGATTGATGAAAATAAATGATGAACACTTCCATTTCTGAAAGTAATTTTGTTTAAGGCATTTTTCAACACCTGCCTAAAACCTTGCACAGTATTAAAATATAGAGATATATATATATATATATATATATATATATATATATATATAATTATATAATATTCTAACTCCAAAGCTGTATAAACTTGAATCCTAACTACATTTGAGCATATCAGGTGATGGTATGTGTGTAATGATGGAGGGCATGGCCTAAGGAGATCAACACCCTATATCAAGGTGTGCAAAATTATTAGGCAACTTCTTTTCCTCAGGCACAATGGGCCAAAAAAGAGATTTAACTGACTCTGAAAAGTCAAAAATGTCTTTCAGAGGGATGTAGAACTCTTGAAGTTGGCAAGATATTGTAGCATTTTTGCAGAGTAATCAAACGGTTCGTTGCAATTAGTCAACATGGTCGCATAAAAAGAAGGAAAAAAGTCTCAAATGAATTGCCAGAGATTTGAGAAGAATTAAACGTGAAGTTACCAGGAACCCATAATCCTCCAGTGCATCATATTCCAGAACTGAACCTACCTGGAGTGCCAAGAAGGTTATAAGTGCCAAGAGACATGGCCAAGGTAAGGAAGGCTAAAACCCAACCACCGCTGAACAAGACACATCAGTTGAAATGTCAACAAGACAGGTTTTTCAAAAGGTTTAATGGACTGATGAGGTGAGAGTGACTCTTGATGAACCAGATGGATAGGCCCATGGATCAGTAACGGGCACAGAGCTCAACTTCCACTAACAACGCCAGCAAGGTGGAAGTGTGGTACTGGTATGGGCTGGTATTAGTAAAGATGAGCTAGTTGGACCTTTTAGAGTTGAAGATGGACTCAAAATCAACTCCCAAACCTACTGCCAGTTTTTAGAAGACGCTATCTTTAAGCAGTAGTTCAGAAAAAAGTCTGCATCTTTCAGGAAGACTATGATTGTTATGCAGGACAATGCTCCATCACATGCATTGAAGTACTCCACTGTGTGGCCAGTAAAGGCCTTAAAGATGAAAGAATAATGACATGGCCCCCTTCCTCATCGGACCTAATCCCTATTGAGAACTTTTGGACCGTCTTAAACAGGAGATTTACAGGGAAGGAAAACAGTCCACCTCTCTGCACAGTGTCTGGGAGGCTGTGGTTGCTGCTGCACAAAAATTGATCGTCAACAAATTAAGAAACTGCGAGACTTCATGGAAGGCTTATGACTGTTTTGTATTGAAAAGAAGGTTGGCTTTTGTAACAAGTGAGAATTTTAAAGAAGTTAAGAAGTAAAAATTATAAACAAGTCAGATTTTAGATTTTCATTTAGTTGGGTACACTAATGGTTCCCTAATAATTGTGCACACATATGTATTCCCCTGAGAATGTTCACACTCACATTTCCTTTGTAAAACATTCAGGTTTCAGGGTTCTGGATTGACTGATAGCACTGGATTTGTTTCAGATTCAAATTAATCCTCAAAATACTCACTTGCCTAATAATTGTGCACACAGTGTAAAGATAACATGGCTGTTTAGGATGCCTTTGCGCGGTTAAATACCACTTTAAAGATGACTTTGGACCTAAGACACAAGAATCATAAATGATCATAAATGATCACTAAATAGCTGGATTTTCCAGAATGTTCCTGTATATGCTCTTTTTCTAGGATGAAATAATGGCCAACAGGTACTAACAGCAGCCCTCAAAGCTAGCTAAACACATAAGCAGTCTTTATAAGAGCTACGTCTCAAATGAGCATCTGCATTGAGTGGAAAGTTATTTATAACACTAGGGAAATTGTTTTCTATTCTTTTCTTTATATTTTCAATCAACTTCCACTAATCCCACATGGAAAGTTCTTCTGAAGCTGCTGCTTTTCATGGAGGCACAAATTGATGGGTCACCTAGAAAACAACCGCTTTGAGTCGTAGAATATGTTGGTATGGCCATGTGGTTTGGCCACATAGTGCGTTTCAATAGTAAAGTGGCCAGACATTTAGAGCTGAGCATGATTTTCCATATCCTGTCAACTCCATCCCCATCGTTGTGTGTTATACTGTACCTTTGAGAGAGCACAGCATGTCATGGATTTTGACATGAGTCACATCTCAGTTCACATCAGTACTACAGTCCTGCTGTGAGGCTTCATCCATGCACTGAATTCACTGAGAGAAGAACACTTCGGCCCACTCTTGTTTGGTCCACATTCAACAAAACATTGTCAGAAAATAGCACTCAAATGGGGCTTTCACACAAAGTTGGCCTAAATGACCTTTAGGGAATACTGCTAGAACTCCCCCAGATCGATTTAAAAGACAGTGTGTGGGTATATAGCTTTTCATTCGGAAGGGAAAGGGTTTTTTCTTTTCTTTAGAAACTTCCTGTTATAAAAATAAGGTTACACTGAGAGGGAATAGAAACGGCATGTAGTATGCAGGAGAAGACTGTGGTACCTTGTGATTTGCTTGTGTTGTTTGTATATGGATGTTTTTTGTGTGTGTACAGTAAAGAATTTATCCAAATGTAGTTGTCGCGTATAGGGAGTCTTTAAATGATTTAGAAAAGATGTTATAAATCATTATCATGATCTCATAATTCTTGTCTGTGAGAAAAGTGTTCAGAATGGGCCTGCGTGTTGTTTCTGTTGCTGCCTGACTACCTGTCTCTTAGATATTTTTAGTCTCTCACACATTACCATACAGCCTTAGCATGTTGACAGAACCGTAAACACGCACCAGAAGTCAGACCCTGGCAACAAGATGAGGCTGACCTGTTTGTTGAATATGAGACAGACACTCAAGGTTAGCGGCACATGAAAACTTTCCCTCTGCAGGTAGGAACATTTTAGATGCTGCTCATATTTCATATGAAAGAAAGGGTGTAGGAAGAAGATTGTAGGAAGATGCAATTCTTTATCTTTTTCAGAGCAATGAAAATGGCATCAGCAGCATAAAATGGCATGGTCTTCAGTGAAGTTTTAAAATGAGCTGCTTTTATTTGAAGCAAAGAAAATAGCCATTTAAGGACCAAGGTTAAAAATGTGACATTCAGTTCTCATCCAATCACTCATTATCTCTAGGCTGGATCACCCGGACTCACTCCTAAGTGGCCTTTGAACGCCGTCAGAGTTCTACAACTGAATCAGAACGCAGCAGCGTGCCTGGTCTTCAGTACACTCAAATCTTCACACACCACTCCACTACTGTAGCACTTCACTGGGTTCCCATGACTGCCAGCTTACAATTTAAAGCTGAAATGCTTGCACAGGAAAACTAAAATGGTCCAACCCCTACTTTCCTACCTGTAATGATTAAACCTCACGTCATAGGTCACCCTCTTAAAGCACCAAGGTCTGCCCAGATTTTTTTCAATCTGAGTTCCTAATTGGGACATGAACCTCCCTTGACTTTTAGAGTCCCTTCAGACGACCGGCCTCCTTAATGAACACTTAGGATAATGACTACACTTTCTTGCCCTGAACTAACATAGCTAACAATTCTCACAACCTAAACCTAAAGATAAATGTCTTGTGTTTTCTCTGGCTTTTCTGGTAGAGTTTTAAGTTCATGTTCGACAGAACTTTAGTTGCTAGGTCTTAATTCAAGCTTAAGTTTTCTAGAGTTAGGAAACTTCAGTTTAGACTTCCAAATTGCATTGTTTAAAAGGAAATAATGATTTCAACTTTAATGCTTAGCTAGCTACTCATGTAAATGTTAGGCTGTAGGTGTCTACTGTTGGTTGTGTGGTTAAGATTATTTAGCTTCCTATCAAGTTGCCTTTACAAACCAGTCTTAGATTCCAAGGTATAATTGTTCAAAATTGTTCTGTGTTGCTTAAATACCCAGTCTAACATTTTGTGATAGCCTTACTGGGTACTGGATTGGTGTTGTCTCTAGCAGTGCGGCCTTGCATAATGCATAGCAAGGTGTAACAAAGCAGCCAGGGTCAGAGTTCATTACATCAAATATTTCCCATTGTCATAGTATCAGAGATCTTGGGTCCTGTCAGTAAGATCTGTTTCATAAGGCAACAGAACTGTTAATTGAAGTCAGACACTAATTAAACACCAGGCAATACTATATTCATGCCTGTCCTGTCTGCGTAAAGAGAAAGAGCGCACAGTGTTAAAAGAAACTCAATGTCTTTGTCGGTTACAGCCATCTAGCTAAGGTCACGATCTCCCCCCTGAAGAATTAGAAAAATGACATGGATTCAAAAGCTACCATCACATTTTTTACATTTTGCTCTGCAGACAGAATGTGGCAGATATCAAATACACAGGGAATGAAATGTGAGATAGGTCATGCCATGCATAGTGGAGTTTGAGGGCAGCAGCTTTGGTTTGTTGTTATATGGCATTTATTGTCCTAGTCTTAAGCTGTATTTGTTGCTATTGGCAACTGTGGCGTGCTGTCTGCTCTTACTAATGTTTGGGAGTCATTTGCAGCTTGCATTATAAAGCCTTTAGTATTTATTTCATTTCATTGTTAGTATTTTTTCTTGCAATTCTGTTTTTTGTGTAATGCCAATGAAGAGACATTCTTGTTTGTTTATTTATTTATTTTTATTTTATTTTTCAGTTAGGTGTTCCTCCTTTACACCTTTACCTGGGGTTGTTTTAACATCTCACTCGCACACATACAAAAACCGATAATTTCAGAAAAATCTACTTAAACGAAGTGAAAGTTTGCTCACCATGAAACAAAGAAATTTTTGAGGGCAAGCAAGAGACCGTTCAAAAAATTGATTTTATTATTTTTGGAAGCACATATTGATGGACCTTTTCCTCTTTTGCAGATGTTTATGCTCAAGGCTTCGCGTCCTTGAGCTTGTGAGTCTTGAGTTTACCGCAAAGGACAGAACAGCAGTGAAAAAAGGCAGTCGGGGGCAGCCAGAGAAGTTTAGCCTAAAGCAGTCCAAGGAAAGGTGCACCCAGAGACTTGATTAAAATGGGGTAAGTTTATATGGTTGGCCTACATTGATCCTCTGAGGATTCCTTCCACACTCAGTCAGCAGAGTGCTACACCCTCACATTTAACAGCCCTGTGGTACAAATGCACCCTGTGGCACAAACTGCACAGCAGAAGCCCACCGCATATAACTTTCAGTCCAAGTAAACCAAACAAACGTTCCTTCCTTTCTAATTTGGTATCTCCTGTATGCCAACGCATACAGATACTGATAGATTAATTGCTGTTCTTTGAGCCAGCCAGGCTGGTCCTGGAATCTCCCGTTCTGTCAGTCTATGTCTGCGAGATTTATCAGTGATAACAGTAGCTCTTGTAAAAAGACTATTATAACTTAGCAAACTGCTTATCAGTGCATTCCTGTGTGTCTACAGTAATTCAGTTAAAAAGGGAAAAAGAGCATCTGCCTGTCTGTCGCAAGCAGATACAGTGAGGCGAGCCCTGCGTGAACTAAGCTGTGCTCCACATGCTCATTAAGCAAGCTCCTTATGATAATCAAGTGTCTTCATTCACATGTCAGCAGAGCAGATTTCACACCCAGCTAAAGAAAACACTGGCACCACTTTTGAGGCATGTATCTGTATCGTGAGTGGCAGTCTACTCTCCCGCCAAGATAAAGCTTGTTTTTATGCAGCACATTAAGATTCAAAGATAAACATGGAGGACTTTTTGAGTCTTTATCTTTCAAATGTGGCATTTAGCTTGGCTTGGCCTAAGGCACTTCACCAGATCCAGTTTAATTAAGCTGCCCTAAAATTTTAATTGAACACCTGAGTATGTCAGGCTTTCCTGTATGTTATCATTTAAAATGGAAATGATGTTCCAAATGCATTATTTTCTACGATTTTAAATTTGCCGTCATTCTCGACAGAGGCTATAAGAATGAGGAGTTATCACCAAAGCAAGTCTGATCTAATCTCAGTGTTAAATGTTGAATGTTTTTACAATGCTGGTTAAAAACTCCTACTTTTGGCCCTTATGTCTGCTTAAGTCTTTGGATGGATATTAACCTGGCCTAGAGCCAAGCGATTTGTACTAATTACTAAAGGAAGTAGTAAGCAGTGCTCTTCTGGTTAATCCATTACTCTTGTCCAATTAGTGAAATGACTGCCAACATTGAGTGTAAAGTGGCTTTCTATAGCACTGCCCCTTTACATCAGTAACAGGCTTTTTTTTTCTTGCTTTCTTAGTGAACAGAGCTGAGGAAACAATTTTCTTAGAGTCATGCACCAGGAACACTGCCAACTAGAGTAGTTTTACATTGCGCTGATTTTGGCATATTACATATTATTCGTGCTATATTTACTACTGACTATAAAGAATGTTTGCATCATCTCACAAAGGATATTACCAGAGAATTCCAAAAATAGTTTCAAAATATCCAAATAATTCTGTTGGTAAATTTAAAGGGTATTTGATGTGGTCTGCTGTGAAATGATTTGTAGAGAAAATGCCTTCTCTGTCTTCTTTTCCCGGGCCAAGAAGGTCATTGTAAAACGCATGGTTTAACTGTAAAAGAACATGGCAAAAAATGGTCAAACTGTTTACAGAGTCTCACAGTGATTTTTTTTTCCTGTTAAAATATTTTTCCACCATTTCAGCTAATAAATTAAGCTTGGAATAAGCTGGGCAATAAGGGATCCACCCACTGGATCCTTCTTCAGTGGGTGGATGCCACAGTTTGACCATTTTTTGCCATGTTCTTTGACAGTTTAAGCATGCGTTTTACAATGAATTTGCACTTTTCATTGTACTGCTTTGAATTGCACACTTAAAAAGCCCAAATAAATTAGCCTCAAAACATGTGGCCAGCAGCTGCATAACAAAACAGATTTCGAGTTGCTTTGGTTTAATGTAGTGATCAATCTTATAACTAAAACTAAAAAGCTTGAAACTATAAATGTCTGCAAATTTGTGGCTAGTTTCTTGTTTCTAGAACATTACTTTTGACTTGGCAAATTCACATTTAATGACATCTTGCGTCTAAACATATTTCAGAAATATAATAACGGAAAAATTCCTCTTTCAAAAGGCAAACTGAAAACTCAGGACTTTTTATGTTGTCTTCTTTTTTATTGAAATACTTCTTGAGCATTTGGCAGTGGTGAATAAATGATGTTTAAATGCTTTGTAGATGTCAGTTGTGAGCACAGTGTGTCGTCGTCATGCCAATGCCCCGGCTGTGTGTGTGATTTTTGCAGGGCTGTGATCCTGAGGCCTCTTTTCAATGGGTGGAGGCTCATGCTGTGGTCATGCCGGATGTGAAGGCCCTGCCATGTGAGTACTCCCCAGCAGGCTCCCCTGCTGGCTGCAGCATGGACCTGGAGCCCTGCCTCAATGAGCTGCCAGCCCGTCTCTCTGTTCTCGGCTCCCCGATATCTGGGTTCCCCCACCACAGCACGCCTCCATTCCCCAACCTGGATGCTTCGGCGGGCCACAGTCCATCAGGATGCAACAACAACAGCCTTCTTGGCAACCTGGGGCTCAGATATTGCTCCAGCAGCAGTGTGCAACCACTCAAACCCGAATCCCAGGTAGGGCTCGTCTCTCAGGGCTGTATTAATTCCAGCTACAACAGAATGTATCGCAGCCTGGAGAACCTGCACTGGAGTTCAGTGCCTGACTCTGGCGTATATGCTTACAGGAGCGTAGAAAGTGAAGTCATTCTCCACTGTACTTCTAGCAGTCAGTGGTATGGTGGGCTGCCTCATGGATCACAGGTCTACAGTATGATGCATTCCCCTGAAAGCATGGCTTTGTACCCTCGCCGGAGCCTTGCAAGAAAAGACCTGCCACTGTTTCCTCAGTGGCTGTTCCCTGCTGTGGAAGAGTGGGGTATGAACGGAAATGGCCGGAAAGGCCTAAGAGATAAACTGCGTCTTCAGAGCACTCGTGTCGCTGAGCCTCACAAGCCCCTTAGACCTCAACCTTTGCCCAACAGCATCTCACATTCCTTCTGTGATCCAGAGGTAGCATTGCATCATGGTCGGCCCTCCTCCCCAGGGTTGGCAAACAGCCAGAGAGAACTCCATCGCATAACCAGCCCAGAGGAGATCAAGCAGGAGGTTCTGAGGCGACTACAGCTGCGCCGGCAGAGGAGCACTCCTAACTTGGCTCTAAGCTCAGGCCAGGATTCCAGCCTCAGCAAATCTCATAGTTCTGTGCCGGTCAGCAACAATGGCCAATACACCCCAGAAAGGAAAAGACCCCCCATTAGCCGGCTTCATATTCCAACGTTTGAGGAGTTCAAACGGATGAGGCAAAGAGAGAGTGGACAGGGTCTTGGCCCTTCCACATCACCACCTGGTAGAGGAACTGGGTCTGAAGGCCACTGCAGAGAAGGATTTGATGAGGACAAAACCCAGCCAGTCAAAGAGAAATCACATATTGTGGCTAAACCTGTCAACGAAATTGCCCAAAGCTGCAAAGCCTCTGAAGTTGCAGCCAAGCCTTATAGTTGCAGTGCCCAGGATCTTACTGAAGGCAGTTCCTCTCTAGAGGCCACAGATGGGCCCATCTGTACAGGCCCTGCACCTCGCTCTCCTCTACATTCCCAGGCTGCTGCCGCTGCAGGAGTAGCCCAAGTTGAAGAAGCAGAAGACAACGTGGCTGCAGATGCAGCACTTCTCCCTTTCCCTCCCCACAGGGTGTGTGCTGAGGGGGCATCCAGCTGCTGTCCTGCTATACTCTTGGACAGAACCGAGTTCTCTAACTATGGAGCCAAGATCTATAAGATGAAGGAGGATCTCATTGGATCAGCCCTGGACCTAATTAAGAAGAGGTGAGTACATAAAATGGCATGCAAGTTAGTATGCTAATTTCAGAACAACGTCACCCTTCCTGTGCTTTAGAAATGATTTTTTTAACCCATAGAGGTAATGGCTTTTGTTTTCCTATAATATTCAAAGGCATTAATTTATCATATGGCAATGAGAAGTTGAAAATTATACAATAATATGCATTTTTATTCATTTTACGTTCAATATTAAAAAATGTAAGCTTGCACCTACTTTTTCCACTTTTAGTGTGTAGAAATTGGCCAAAATGTGACAACGGTTTTCACCTTACGAATAAACGTCCAAATCCACACACTGTTAAAAATGTTTTCGCCCAATATGGCATTTCAATCTACTTGCACATTGATTGAACATTTAGATTTTATGTGCCCACATAACTCAGGGTTTTTTCATCCTAAAGTTTAATTTCAGTATCTATATGCACCACATTGCAAATCAAGGGCTAGACATTGTGCTTGACATTGTGCTGTGAGTGTTCAATAAAAGTCTTCCAAATGAAATGAATGGAATGTGAAATGAGCTTTGGCTTTTGCTATGTTAATCATAATCAAGGTTAAAGAAAGTAATAAAGCTAAGGTCCCCAGAGGCAGGGATTAAAGCGAGTCAAAGAGAAAATGTAAGGAATGAAGACATTTACAGTGGCTGATTCACATTCTCACACTCAGTCACTGACAGGAATTCCTGTGTAGCCATTTTAGTCACATTACCAATGCATTTAATGAACCTTGGAATTAACTGCAATTGAGTTACTTGAATATATATATTTTTTTCATGTGGCAAATGTTAACTACCTAGATTTATGTATATTGACATAAAAGACATCCTAAGGCTTTTTTATTCAACAATTTACAAATTACAATGCAAACTTCATCATCAAAAAGAGCTGTTTCATCCAATTAGTCTACTTTCTTACTTCACAGTTCTGTTTTTTTTTACAATACCATCACAATGTACTTTTCAAAAAAAGTTAAATATATTCTTACCAAAATTAGTGAGCTATGAAAGAATATTTTTTGAGAACCATCATTGCTCATCAGCCATGAAATTGGATGATGAGCTCTTAGACATTATTGGTGGTCTTGTTCCTTTTGATTTATTTTGACACCTTGGAGTGGTCCAGACAAAGCATAAGGGGGTATGAACACTGGTCCTCCATCACTTTCTTCAGTGCCAGGGTAACACGTCTCTGCAGATGGCAGGAGCGTCTGGGTTTTCCCCTAAAGCATTCTGCCACCCAGTAGCAGCTGTCACATGCTTATTGTCTGGTGATTAGCAGCCTTAAAGTTCAGGCTAGGACAAAGGTAGAAACAGAGATGAAGAGTCTATTGGGATATGCCGTTTGGCTGACAGGCAGTCTGCTAGCCTGAGAGTCACCATGTAATAATGTAATCTGCATGGTCTTCTTTACTGTTATTTCTGGAGGAATGGATTAGAGTGCATCGTGAACTCAAAGAAGCCATGTGAGAAAAGAGGAAATTTACAGTGCCGGAAGCTGTCACACAGAATTGCTGGTTCTGTGACACATTAGAAAAACATTTAATGAAATTAGACCAAAGCACGAAGCATATGAAATTAAAACAAATTGGATTACTCTTTATTTTTATTTATTTATTTTCATTTATTATTGTGGCAAATGTTCTCAGCAGACGTTTATGTAGATTTTTCCTTTGCTCATATTTGCTCTTGGTGTAATACAAAGTTTGTTCTTGTATTGAAAAAGCATTTTTTTAAGGCTTTTCTAACATTGGATTCCTTAAGGGAATGTTTTCAGCATGCTTAAAGTCATTGGTAGAGGAAATAATCATACTTATTTTAATGCACAGGCCAAACAGCTCCCTTAAGAAGGTAGTTTCAGGGACATTTTTATTCACTGCGCCACTGATTATGAGCATTGTATTAAATTCCCAGAAACATTTTTCTATGAACACTGGAAGAATTGTAAAACCTGGCGTGTCTTGTGAGGTATTTCAAGTTTGCACTGCAAGTCTGCTACCAACAAACCTAAACATTGCTGCAGATTAAAGACACCCCTTTATGGCAACGGCATTTCCTAATAGCAGCAGCATCTATTAGCAGGATGATGCAAAATTATACATTATATACATTCTACATTATGCATTAAATTACACATTTTTCTTTGCTGTCCAGTTTTTCAGTGAAGTCTACTTGTGCTATTTTGTTAGTATTGTTATTTGTACAGATGTTTGATGCAGTGGAGTTGAAAACATTCCTGTGAAGGTACAAATGGAAAAATAAGTATTGAACACATCAATGTTTTTCTCAGTAAATATTTGGGGCTATTGACTTGAAATTTAACACCCAAGTAATCCACACATAGAAAGAAATAAAAACAAATAATTAAGTTGTATTAAGTACTATAAATGATGTTGTGTGGTAAAGTGGAATGACACAGCGAATAATTATTGAACACATGAAGAAAAGGAGGTGCAAAAAGGCATGCAACACCAAGAAACCAGCTGACATCTGTCAGTATTTAGAACAAAATCCTGACCATTTATCATTGCAAATTAATATCAGCTGGTTTTGTCCTAATTGATGGCCTATTAAAAGGTTTCTCCTTATGAAGGGTATCACATAAGAAGCCTCTCATGATGGGTCAAAACAAAGAGCTCTCTCAGTGTTTGGGGGCGAAAAGCATGAGTTAACCATAAGCCTGCCACGACCAGGTGCTCCTCGCAGGATTTCTGACAGAGGAGTCAAAAAAATAACCAGAAGGGTTGTCCAAGAGTCAAGGACCACTCGCTGAGAGCTTCAGCTTTGAATGTATTACAATAAGTAATACACTCAGACGACATGGCCTCTGTGCTCACGGCGCAAGATGCCCCTGCTGAAGAAAAAGCTTGTTGAAGCTTGTTTAAAGTTTGATGCACAACATTTGGACAAGGCAAGGAAATGCTGGGAGGAGATAATCTGGTAAGCAGAGACCCACATTGAACTCTTTGGATGTCATTGCACACACTTTGTTTGGAGGAGCAGTGGCATTGCACATTACCTCAAAGACGCCACCACCAAATAGTGAAGTTTGGAGGTGGAACCATCATGGTGTGGAGCTGTTTTTCAGCATGTGGTACTGGCAGACTTCATGTAATTGAGAGAATGAATGACTGCAGAAATGTACCGGGACATCCTTGATAAGAATCTGCTCCCATCTATGCTGAAGATGAAACGATGGTGGTCATTTCAGCAAGACAATGATTCCAAACACACAGGAGTTCCCAAGGAAACTCTCAGTTGGTTTCAGAGTAAGAAAGTAAAGCTGCTAGAATGGCCCAGCAAAATCACCCAACTTGAATCCAATTGAAAGCCTATGGAAAAACTGAAGATCAGAGTTCATAGAAGAGGCCCCTAGAACCTTCAAGATCTGAAGACAGTTTGTGTGGAAAAATGGACCAAAATCACAGCTGTGCAATGCATGTGACTAACTCCTCCATATAGGAGGTGTCTGGAAGCTGTCATTACCAACCAAGGCTTTAAAACTAAGTATTCAATAAATTTCAGTAGTGTATTTAAAACTTATTTCCGGTGTCATTCAAGTTTATTACTCAGAACTTAATTTATGGATTTATTTTTTTTTATTTCTTTAAATGTGTGGATTACTTGAGTTGTTATCAATTTCTGGTGTAAATTTCATGTCAGTAGTCCCAAAAGAAATATATTTTCTGGGGAAAACGTTGATGTGTTCAATACTTATTTTCCCCCTTGTACCTTGCTTCCAATGTTCATTTTGGTTTAAGTACATTGTGATTACATTTTTGCCAATATGGCTTTACCCTCGCAGTCCTGGTACCTGTCAGTGCTGGGGATTTACCACTTACACTTTTCTAAGGTAGATAGCTGCTTCAGGCAAGAAATATACTTGTTCTCATGTGATTGCTATAAAATTATTATGATTTTCTGCATATTGCCAAGGTTATTTGTAATGGAATGAAACACTTTTCCCAAAATAAACAAGAAACAAGACTGTATGCACAATAATGTTGAACCTTTCAAATACACTATTTCAATTTCTATTACTGAGTAGGAGATATCAGATTTCACCAATCATTTGATTCCTATAGCTGACAGCACATACGGACACACACATGGCATTTACACTTATTAACACACACATGCACACACACTAAGGAATCTAAGGGATCTATATTGCTGGTTCAGTCACAGATCCACACATGCTGTAAGTTCAGGTGTTACCGAAGCATCTAATTGTGCTGCCCCCCCACCTTCCCCCAGCTCCTCTACAGTAGGCTGGCAGCCATCCCTGGGGAGCATGGGGGATGTTTAACCATTTGCATCAGAAAGGCAGAGGCTAGAATTATAATTCCACATTAATAGATCCTCTCTCTCTCGCTCTCACTCTCTCCCCTTTACCTCCTCCTCCAACTCTTCATCCTCCTTCAGCTGCAGTGCAGACATCGGCACCGAAACCCCCGTCAGGGTGTCACATGACCTGGAAGACGGTGCTGACATCATCACTCCCCATCCCAGCCGTCAATCTGCCTGCGTTGCCATGACAACGCCGGCCTGCAGAGAAGAGGCTTGCACCGAAGCCACAGGACGAGAGGGAGAAGAGCCAGCAGAATGCGTAAGGCAATCCCCCTTCCCTCACACACACATGCACACCCACGCAAAAACACTCACACACACACATACCTTTTCATATCTGTCTACATTTTTAGCATGACCCTTTCTCTCCGCCTGTAGCTGTGGACAGCAGAGAGCTCTCTCACGCATGCATTAGATAAGGCTCCGCAGGCAGCTGCTCCGCACACACAACTGCAGGCATGCAGCAGCACGCGCAGAGCCACAGCTCAGAAAGACTGCTGCGCAGGATTAGAGACAGGTCTCACCGTGGTAACCGTTTCTTCCATTTGCATGCAAGGTTATGAGTTTGTGTTTATGCGCAGCACTGTCTCCTGCTCTTTCTGTTTGGAAGGCTAGCCAGTTCTTCGTTCGCCACGTGCATTTCATCTCTGGCATCTACCTTGAAGGTTGAAGGCAATATTGATTACATCCTTTAGTTGCTGGAGGTCATGCATTTTGTATTAGGCAGGAGGATGTAAGTATATGCAATCTTTGAATGTTCACCTGTCACTACGCATAGCTCAGCTGTGGACTATCTGCGCCAAGCTTGATGTAGAGGGCTATTATGCCTCTCCAGTTCTGTCTGTAATTAATTAGAATAGCAGCTGCATGGTTCATTATTCTGTACGATACCTGAACCTGAGGTGTCTGATTACTGATGCACTGAAAACTGTGGATAACATATCCCTGTCAGGGTAGCTTACTCAGTAGCTGTTCTTTTAGGTGTATTGTGGGTGTACTATGTCAGATGCTATTAAAGTGCTGATCCATGTTCTGCAGAGGTCAGCACCAGTGAATTATGAAGCGGTTCTGAGAAGTGAGAGGTTATCTATAACCATGTCGAAACCATGTCTACCCACAGGTCAGAGGACATGCCAGTCAAAGGACCTTTTAACCTTATTTTTAGTCAAAGGAGCACCTCCTTTGGCATATTGATCAGAGAGCTATAATGCATTAGCCTGTATTTTATGTTTGGTTAGTTTATTGCTGAACCTGAAGTGTCTGAAATTAATCTGGAGAAGAGGAAAGTGCACAGCAATATTGGGGGACTACTAAATCCACAGCCATATTATTCTGTGGTTTCCATCTGTAGACACTGCATGTAAACTAGAGCAGACACTTACTTTCAGCTCCTGTGTTTATATATTAAATGCTTTGGTAATAGGACACCACTTGTGGTTCAAGCAGATTGTCTGATCAATACTAGAAACATTTTTTGATTTCACTGTGACTGCAAAGGTCCTTGCGTGATTCTTTTATAACAGCATTACTAACTCCTATACTGACCGCTCTGGCCTTGTTATGTGATGAAATTTGATGGGACTTTGTCTAATCAGCAGATCTCCGGGTCAGGATGCAGGCGCTCCAGCTCGGATGCAGCCTATGAACCAGCAGAATCAGTGAGGGCCCAGCGCGAGTGTCGTCTGCGGCCCCACTACAGTGACCCCATGCCTGCTGATGCTGCCAAGCGCAAGCAGCTGGAAATGAAGATTGCAGCAGCTGCACGGCTCCACAGTCAGCGCAGGGACAGAGAAAACGGTAAGATTTAAAACAGTTAAATCCATTACCAGTTATTCAGTCTTACTGGGAACTTTGGTCAGAAACGTCAGAGAACAGAAGTAGTAAAATGGAGGAAATTTCTGACCAGATTCTTACAGCAGACTTACAGTTTGATAAAATTGCCAATCTGTAGTCATCACATTGCTTATTTTAGGTGGTCACATGTTCAAAACAAATTTCTCCAACAACTGGACCAAAGACTATCATTTTATTTATTCACAGTGTTCTAAAGGCTTTGTTTTTTAACTTTGTCCCTATCAGTGTGGTGCCACTGACATTGCATTCAGTGCCCTAAGGGTAGCTTTTAACTTTCCAAACCACTGCATCCATACTCAGTGAAGCTTTTTGTACTTGCTCATAAGAATCCTATTTATTCTTCCCTGGCTTTTAAAGATTTATCTTCAGTACTGCGAGTATTCTTAAACCTGTATGCAGTTTTCTCATCTTAATTTTTCATTTATGGCTTTGTTCATCATTTTCAGCGAATATCTGAAAACGGTCCGGTAATAGCATATATGTCTGTTAACATGTTATCAATTATGTATTGTCACTGTTGGAACAAAACCTGTTTTTTGGTTTTCCAACTGCCATTTATACCATTTTAAAATTCAGTGACCAACGGTTAAACTCATATGGTCAAAATATTTACACTACAATCATGTTTCGTTGATATACTTTTTATTTAAGAGCAATTTTACTTTTCCATTTTTACTGCTTTTGAGTTACAAGGTTTGTTAGACCTAGGCTTATTATTCTGTTATTGAGAACAGTACTTTCAAACTTTTGAACCATAGTCTTACTTTTTCAGATTTTGCTTGCTCTCAGCACTGCATCCCTTTTTGCCTTTCAGCTTAGATAAACATCCCTATGACCCCTATTGGGAGTACAACAACACACTTGTCAAGACAGAATATATTGGGGGTTTTTTTTGCACCACAACACAATAAATGCACAATGTAAATGTACAACAATACCAACATCCATTTGGCTTTTTTCTCATTTTTCTCCAAATCAAAACCTCTGCATCTGATCAAATCATCGACATGATATGGCCCAGACAAAACAAGATTCACAAGGGTGGTTCACAAAGCATTTCTTAAATAGGAATGTTCCTAATTTGTCCTCATTTTAGACAAGCATAATGAAAAAAATGTGCACAACTTTATTTAACCAAACACAGCTGACCAACAAAGACATGCTGGACATACAAGTATACTTCTTAAAAAAAAGTGCTAATAAAAACAATATGCTGGATACCAACTATGGTATAGCTGATTGTTTAGGGTTACATACTGCAAACCTTATTTTTCTTGCTAAACTGTTTCATGACCAATTGAAGGAAAACTTCACGTCTATTTGATGGAAACTTCATTCTTCAATACTGTGGTGTGTATATTCACTCTTCACTCAATAGTTTAATATATTAAACTATTCCCCCTACCTGCTGCACTGTGTGGATTATACCGTGATGATTTTACCTTCTTTTCTCTTGACCTCTGTGTGCTGTTTCTGTTAGGCGCATGCACACCCAGGGGTCGCTCTGAGCCCAGAGGAGAGGGCCGCAGTGGAGGCCTGGGTGTAAACCGTACAGGTCAACACCGCTGGAGCACGGTCAGCAGTCTAAGTGCGGACAGTGGTGTGGTTGGGCTGAGCGACGAGCGTGAGGATGAAGAGGAGCTGCGTCGGGCCCGCCGCAGCGCTGGAGTGGAGGTGGAGAGAGTGGACAGTGGCATTGGCCCTGGGCTGGCCCGAGGCTGGAAGAGACCTTCAGCATCTTTGAAGGCCTGGGAGGCCCACCGGCCATGCCCGGACTGTGGTGACAGAGAGGGCACTCGAGGAGAGGGAATGTGCGAGCGCTGTTCAAAGTTACGGACTGAGCGCAAGGAGGCCATTCTGGAGTTCCTAAACACAGAGTCCAGCTATGGAGAGGACCTGCGCATCATTAAGGAAGAGTTTTACTGTCCAATGCAGAATGCAGGACTGCTCACGGCTGAACAGCTGGCTGTAGTCTTCAGCAACGTGCAGGAGCTCATTGACGTGAACGACAGGTTCACAGAGCACTTGCAGGACAGCATTGACCAGGCTTTTGATCAGGTAAAGAGAAACGTATTTGCGACCTCATTATTTCTCTATATTAAAAAAAGATAAAAGCAATAGTTTACACAGTTCTCTCCCAATAACAAACAGAGTTGATTAACCAGTACTGTTCATCTGGGCTATCACATGCTGGCTTGCTGAAAAGCAACAAGTGTTCTCCAGTTGACTCTGGCGTATGTTAACTGCCTATGTGCCTCCATTGGCCTATGGCAAGAAGTCCAATAGAGCACCTTTCACATTGATTTCCTCCCAATCACTCAATGTGAGACTTGCTAACCATCTGTTACTTGACATTAACAGAATTTGCAGTTGGCCTTCATTTTTTTGCTAATTAAAAAGATGCCGTTGCATGTAATTGGGAAGGCAGTGTATGCTAGCATTAACTCTCTGAGCACTGGTAGCATCATGTGATTAGAGGAGTCCTGTCTAGCAGATGGAATTGGACTGAATTGAGGAGATAGAAAAAAAATGTAATCTAAAAAATAATAAAAAGCTCAGACAACATTCAGATGTCAGTTTTTAATGAAAGTGACTATTTTGTCATCATGAAACACAGCACAGTGCTCAAGGGTACCTACTGCAGTGCAGTCAGTTCAGTGCTTTTTATAGTATAGTTGAGATTATTCAACAAATTGGCAACTGATAATAACTTGTTCAGTTAGTCTTACAGCTTTACTGTAAACAACCAAATATTGTCTTAAGGCCTGCAAGAGGAAATTGTAAAATAATTTTTTTTAAATGACATATATATATATATATATGATCTGTGCATGCACGGCTTAGATATACGTCTCTTACACCAAACATTTGAACATTTATAGTAAAATGGTGAAAATGAAAACAAATTCAGATTTGTCTGTTTTTTACATGCAGGGAGATGAAGATCTGCTAACTGTATGCATTGGAGAAATCTTCTTGGAATTTGTCAACATGCTGCCAGCCTTTCAGACCTACTGCTTGCAGCAATCTACATCTGTAAACATGCTTAACACTCTGGAGAAAGAAAAGGAGTTGCTTAGGTACAAGACAACACATGCTTCACAACAGGAAGTCATTTCAGCTTCTTGTTTATTTTCCTAATCTCTTAATAATATCCCTAAACTGCTGTAACCAAAGGTTTGCTGCATAATTTAAAAACAAATTTAACTTTTTGTTGAAATGAAACAATTCAGTCTGTTACATAATCCAGTCATTCTGCTCACTCTGATTTCCATGCTCCAGAGGGTTGGAGGAGGGATTCCAATCAAATGTCATTTTCAGTAAGGAAAAAAAAGGGTCACTGCAGCATTCCAAAGGAACTCAACATCTAAAAAAGTTCACTTTCATTCTGTTTGTCTTTTTTTTTTTTTTTTTTTTTTTTTTTTTACAGTGTTGATGATGGAAACCAGGGATTTATTTATTTAATTAATTATTCTTTCATTCATTTATATACTTATTTAAGAGGTATTTTACCTGTTGTCTTTCAGGATATTTCTTGATGTGTCACAGAACGACAACACAGCTCTTCGACGCATGAACCTGCGATCATTCCTCATGGCTCCCCTTCAGCGTGTGACCAAGTATCCACTGCTGCTGAGTCGCATCAGTAAGGCCACTAACGAGAGTCACCCTGACCATGCTCGTTTGAGGGAGGCCAAGAGTCGTGTGGAGTCCCACCTGGAGCACATCAACATGAAAACCAAGCAGGAGGGCACGGCCACGTGGTCCCTGCGCTCCTTCCGCCGTGATAGCCGCAAGAACCGGGAAGTCATCAACATTGAGATGAGAGAGATGTCCATGAAAACAGTGGGCTGGGCACGGGAAAGTACACGTTTCATCATGGAGGGACCGTTGCAGCTTTCTCAGCCTGCAGATGGCCAGTGGATAAAAAAAGGAAGCAAGTCCCTCAAATTCCAGAATGTTCAGAGTTTGCTCATGGTGTGTACACAGCGCAGCATGGAGGCAGCACCTCCACTTGATGGTGGAAGAGGAGAGCAACAAGAGGCCATTGAGATGGTGCGAGATGGTGTGCTGGTGCTGATAAAAGATAAAAGTAGTGGTAAGTTCACTGTGTTGCGAGAGCCCATTCGTCTGGCCAACTGTGTGATATCATCCGACCCTGACTGTGATGACACTTTTGAGGTGCTGGACATCCGCCGCGAGGCCTTTGTTTTCCGTGCCTCTGACAAATCACGCACGCAGCAGTGGTTTCGTCAGATCAAGAGGTATGCCTGTGATCTGGGACTTTGGAGAAAAAGACGCAACGCTCTCCCCAATATTATGATCAACACAACCCAGACCCGCTCCTGAGACTGGCCCTCCAGCAAACACTTCCCTGACCCGTCTAATTTTGCTGTAAATACTCAGAAATATCCACTTGACAGTATTAAGTGAGGGAGAACAGATATTTTATCTTTTCGAGCTATTTAACTTCCCTGGGCAGAAAGGATGGACTTTATTTGTTGGGTTTTACTTTACTGTGAACCGATTCATTTGGACAAGAGCGCACTTTCTACAGTTAAGCACTCCTCACCTTTGCAAAAAGAAGAAGAAGAAAAAACTTTTCAAGTGAACTTTTAGCTGTTTGATAGACCAAAACGAGGATGTGGCTGGGAACATCACTGGCCGTCGATTGTATATTTCTTAATGAAGTAAATGTTTTCAGTCATGGTATGGAGCTTGCTAAAGAAGCAAGGGTGAGAATGTTGAAAAACTGTTGCTGAATGAACTCTAAAGTGAAAAGCGCTTTTTAATAATGATGCACAAGGGTGTGATGTGTGAAGGCGGAGCCAGAGTTCAGTTTTGCTTTTTTTTTTTTCCCCATGAAGGCAAGTCTCATTCTCTGTAGCGTAAAAAAATACTGTAGCATCCATTCCCACTGCCAGAGAACACTGAGGGGTTCTCAGCTCTTTGTATCCTCAGCTGCTGTCGGTTTCTTGTGACACGTGGATCCTACAGTTTCACTTGGACTGGATTTTGACTGGTTGAAATGATGATAGAATACCATCGCCGAGAACAGTGTTTCCTAAACCTGGTTCTGAAGGGTCAGTGCTGTCCTCAGGCACACCCACAACACTAAGGAAGTGATAATAAGCCCTTTTGTTTGGCCAGGTAGGAGCAGCAGATATCCTAAAATGTTTTGTTCCTCCAGGACCAGAACTTGGAAACACTGGCCTAGAAATTGAGATTACCACCACTGTGTTGGGCAACAAAACAGCAATAACCTTATGTATTGTAGCTTCAATAATGCTGGTTTTAAAGCATTCATCAGACCCCATCCAAAGTGAAGCACTGCAGTAAAATGAAATCACAATACTGCCTTTAGAAGCACTGTCCAGAATTCTGAACCGGTCCATTGACACTCTATAGGTGGAGGAAATATGGAATGTATCTTTGGTTTAGTAGCAGGAAGAAGAAGAAATCCCTCTAAACATTTCGGTCATTTGTTCATTGACGAGGGGATTAGAACCGTGTGCCTTTCATTCAAAACTACTGAAAACAGCTACTGACAGCAAATATCTCCCCAACATTGAACACACGGTACTATTAACTATCGAGCTATTCCCACTTATCTTGGTCGAGCTTATTTTTAAAGAAACTCTCATTTCTGTTCAATGCACTTTAATCTAAAGCTCTTGCGTTTGGGGTGTGAAGACATTCATTTTTATTAAAAGCTTTACTGTTATTTCATTTCCAGATTGAGCTTTATAAGACCTCAGCTGACTTAAGCAATATTTCTCATCCAAATCAATTATTTGATTCAGCATCAGTACTGATAGACAAACTGTCAATGTACTTATGGAAGCAGATATTTCACTGATTTGCATTAGGGGAACTTCACAAAAGGCACTGAAACTGTTAAACACTGCAGCTTCCATATTACCCAATAGAGGAGGAGGTAGCTGTCACATACCCATCCCAAGTCATTCTTTTAATTGAGACCAGTCAAGCTGTTTTTTGTTCTTCATTTAAAAACCTAATTTAATATTTTCCATGTGTAAAATATGGTGAATTATATTAAAATGAGTAAAAAAGGTTATTTGACTATTGGACTCCATTTGTGACTTAATAACAAAATAACATTTGATTTGGATGCACTTTATTTTGCAAAATTAAACAAATAGTGTTATTAAAACAGTTCCAGTTTCTGGCAAGGAAGAAAGAAGCAAACTCTTAAACACAATCTTAAAATTAAAGTCAGCATGTGCTAACATACTAGAAACCATTTCAGGGTGAAAAACATGCTTACTATCACTTCGCCATACTACAGCCAACGCCTGTGAGCGAGAGTCTAACAAAGAAAAATATTAAGCAGTACCTAAACATACATTTACAAAGCAGACAAATCGCATGCTCACAGTTACACAAAGGGCAATTAAATGGATTTTACCAGAAAACAACAGACTGGGGGGGAATTGACATTTTGATGTTTCTGTAAAGACAGTGTCTGCAGGCCATTTGCAACATGCAAAATAAACTTTTAACTGACAATGGTGAATTCAGGGAGCTGACTGAAAAGATGATGAACATTAGGCATTAAAGACCTTTTTGTGAAATCATTTTCTTTGGTCTTTCAGCTCTCATCCTCCAGTCACATTGAAATAAAAAAAAAACAAAAAAAAAAAAAACTGCAGAACCTGGATTAAACAACAGTCTGAACAGAATTGCTGTCAGTTCAAGAGGTGTTCAGTATTAACATTCACGGAGAACAAGGACACCAACGTGCATTTTCCTTCAGCAGAAACAGGTGTGGACAAAATGATGGCTTAAACACAAAACTGAAGCAAAATGTCAGCTTACGTATTTTGCCCACCAGTCACTTTGGAAATAATTTAAGATGCCCCTCATGTGCACCTTCAATTAAGTTGCTCCAAAAATCTATTTCCAACACGGCCTTAACGTTCAGTCAGCATCACTCAGAAGATTGAAAGTAATATTTGCCTGTACACTGATTCACAAGTGTGATGAACAACACCAAACAAAAGAACAAAATAGCACATCCAGCTGAGCATAGAGGTGAACTGTACAAAAGTAAACTTTTCCCAACTGTAGTGAGAAACAGGACATCTCCCCTTTTCAACAGGCCTTAACAGCTTTCCACCGAGGCAGACAGATGGCTTCAAAATTTAAACCACTGTCAAAGGCTTCTGGGGCTTCAATATCTCCATCCTTTCTTCTCTTCCTCCTCCCACCTGCCCACGGGCAAGTAAAGTCTCCATTCTCCGAGACAAGGAGAATTCCAGCCAGGGTAGTGCCCCACGACCTCCTCTATTCTCTACTGCCTCTATTTATCTCCTCCAGCCTCTGGCTCCTTCACAAGGCCACGAATAGACAGGTCGTATACTACTTCTTCAATCTTCTTGACATCATACTTGAGGCCATCGTAGCGTTTACGCAGGGGGTCGTTTTTCAGATTGAGCAGGCGAAAGCCAGAATCGAGTTCATTGATAAAATTTGAGATACGAAGTGGGCGGCCATAGTCTCCAGCCGTCACACTGTTGACTGCTAGTCTCGACTGGGGGGGGATAAATTAAAAAACTCCTGAGCCGGTTAACTTTTATTAATAATAAAAAAATAATAAAAGGCACTATTAAACTATTGACCCCCTGAAAAATCTAAATTACATAGCAATAATAAAAATCTATATTTATTTCACTACTAAAAAAAAACAAAAAAAACTACTTAATAAATATACAAAAAAACTCTTACCAGTTCACTGGCCATAATAAGGATTCCTGCAAGATAATCTTCAATGTCCAAGTGGAAGCCTTTTTCTCTGTCCACTTCAGCTGCACCAGAAGTAAACACCCTATGTTAACACATTCAACAAAATACCTCAACTAAAGTAAAGAGAAATACACTTACTTCCAAGAACCTTTGTCACTTCCTCTCGTGTCACCAAAGACTCACTCTCCAAATAGACCACAAAAGCTGCAAGAAAAGTGAGGCGCTGAAGAACAAATCTCCAGTGCTCATGAAACCTGAACAAAGACAATAGAAAGTCAATCTATAACCCCAAATCAGTTGGGACAACATGGATACACTAATAAAAAAAAAAATGTAAATAAATATTATATTTACTTTGACTTTCATTTAATTGTAAACAGTAAGAACCCAAGATGGTGACTTGTGTCTGGTGAGCATCGTTTAATTTAACAACATACATCCAATGCTAATTTCTTTTACAACGTGATGTCATCAAGTGATTATGGTCAAGATTTATTTTAAAAACATAATCAACAAAAGTATGAGACTTTGAGGAGGAAAGTTGGGCAGAGAATCTCCAGTTTGTCAACAAATGCATGAGAAAAGTATTTAATAATGAAAAAAATAATAATTCCTCAAAGAACAATTGCAAGGCATGTGCAACTTGCCCTCTTTACAGACATTACCTCACTAAACAATTCAAGGAACCTACAAGAGTAAGGAGGCAAGCCTTAACGGAACCTGTGATCTCTGATCCCTCAGACAGCAAAGTTTGTGAAGCACTACAACACTAGGTATCATTTTAAAATCCCACTTATGGTGTTGTTTTTGCAGTAAAGTTTTATGCTACCACGTCCACAAGCAGCTTTCGTCTCAGAAGTATTTGGGATGGACCATCATGCATCAACCTCTTCCCTGCAAATAATTCAAAAGCTAGGATCTGTCATGATCAGGGTTCCTGACAGTGCCTTTGGCAAAGGTAATTTAAGCTTCTGTGGCAACAGCATCACTGCAAAGTAGCTTGGCACCCTTGGTGCTACAAGATCTTTTAAGTGTTGTGAGATGAAATGGAAACATTCCAATCTGGCCTCCACTTTTTTGGAGCGTGTTGCAGGTCTGAAATGCAGAAACAGAGGTATACCCAAGAAATTATGCTGACCTGACAAAACATTAATTATCTGAGTTGGTAGTGTCTGCAGCCAAATAAAAGTCCAAAGAATTACTTTTTTATTTGCATTTCCAATGGTGTCCAACTTTTTCTGAATTGGGTTTGTACAAGTGAGCTTGAGAAAAAAAAAAAAATATATTAAAAGACGGCATACAATACCGTCTTAATTCTGAACAAACCTGTAGTACTGTTCCATCGGAAACTTTGTTTTCAGTTCACCAATTTGAGCCTGAACCATGCAAAACAGTTCTCTGGCCCTCAGACACTTGCTGGGAACTGTGGGAAATAGCAGGTTAATAAATGCACATAACGGTAGGATGAAGTACGAGAACACTGGCATTCTGTGAACACTCACTATCTTTGAACCCAGTTGGCTGGTGGACGCTCTGAAGAACGGTCAGAATCTCCCTTGCAGTCTGTTCCAGCGCTTGTACAACTTTCCGTATGTCCTGAAAGTGAAGATGGAAGATGTAAGAGATGGTAGCGCATTCAATTCTATCCCTACTTAATGCTGAGAGCACTCTGATGTATTCATAATTTATACCTCGCCGGGGAGGGAAATACTTTGTTGATGTAGCACTGGCAGATACATTTTAAAATACACACAGCAGAGAAAGAAAGTACACTTTAGGGAGGGATAATAAGTAATTAGAGTAGTACTGAGGATTTAAAGCAGCCAAGTGCTAGTTCCATACAGATCACACAGCTGTGGGGTACCAGCTGTGCACCATGAATATTACCCATGTTTCTCATTCTGATATAAAACATGGGCAGTATTTCAGAAGTGCAGCATAAATGTAGCATTTCCAGTTCTGTATTTATATCCATACATTCAAGTACACCCAGAATATGTAGGAAAAGCTGAAGCTAAGCCGCTGGTAACCGCTGTCATTTTCTGACACCCAATCAGGAGTTACTGAGAGTCCATGAAAACGAGACCGTTTTATACATTTCTAAACATGTTCTCAGAGCGCCTGAGCTCCCGCTGTGGCAAATTTCAGGAAGCCAGCAGTGAAGTGCTCGCTCGGCGGTGAAGCTAACGAGACCGTTACCTCTCGGATGTCCTGGTCGGCACTCAGAAATCCCTGGATGTAGCTGAACATCTCCGTCACTGACATCGTTAACGGCGGCTTTACCCACAATTCCTCCCTAAAACTCTCCGCGACGAGTTTAAAGGAAGACCGGAGCTGTGGATGGCGAGATACGCGTTTCTCTGCTCCAGCTGCTGCTACTGTTGTTCCCCTAAAGCTACGACTCACCAGCGTGCTCCTCACCGGCCCTCAGCGGCGCGTAAATATGACGCACGCCTCTGCGGGGTTCGTTAGACAGTCGTCACTCGAAGCACAAACTACAATTCCCAGAATTCAACTCGCACATCACAGCGTTGTGGACGTTTGTAAATTCTGAAATGTTTATGAATTTTTCTAGATGGATTTTGGTCGCCGTAAATAAAAAATATCTGGCGTGTGTCCGTATAAATAGAATAATAAATAAAAGTGGGGTAGAGGAGTGGTTCTCGAGACGACGGGGCGGGCTAGCTCGCCTCAGCGCGGCGCTTCCTCCACAGCGCTGAAACCAAACAGCAGAGCGGCGGAGCGGAGCAGCTCAAAACACGGGCTTTCTATCGCTGAACTCCTCCTGACAGGCTATGACACTAATCGGACTATGCAGTATTTTAAACACAGAGGCGTCTTCGAGACATATGGAGACTGTCCCCTCCTGTTTGGTCTTGAAAATGTTTATTGAAAATGATGTTTCGCGCTAATTAGCTCCCGTTAGCTTCTTTCGGCCGGCTAAGCTAATATCCTGCTAGTTTCTCTCACGATAGATTTCTGATTTATTTGCGGTGGCTTTGACTGTGAACAGATATGGGCATCATTTTCACAAAGTTATGGAGGCTTTTTAATCATCAGGGTGAGTCAAACATTTAACTAAAGCTAAACTGCAGACCAGTTAGGCTAGCTAGCCAACCATGCATGAATTTCAGCAATAATTTGCCACAAATTAAGAAAGAACAGGTACTTTGTCACTTCGAAATTGTTGCTGTTAGATCGTAATGCATATTTAATGCTGTTCGACAAGTTGTTTTCACTGGTTGTGGGTGAATGTGTGCGTTAGGACTGATCCGAGGTCAGTTAGCATTAGCTCCTCCGGCATTCGGGTCACTGGCAGGTCTCTGTTTAATCCATAAAGGAGGTGCTTTTGTAGGGAATAAAATCTCTTGAGTATGTTTTAACGAGCGTTTCTTCCTCCTGGTAGTGCCAGGATTTGTTTTTCAGCATTAATCTAAAGTTACCTGGTTGTCTGTCTGTGTAGTTCCAGATATTTATCTCCTCGCTTATACCTGCGCTGAGGAAAACGTTTTGTCATCTAGGCTTAAATGTGGTTCGTGGTTCATCAGGTTCAGAATTGGGAACTGATACTCTCTCTGGCTAAGCTAGTCTGAGGTTGTACTACACTGCCTTTACCAAGGCTATTGCAGTACTGTACTGACAGCTACAGCATATTGACATCCTCGTTGATCTGAGCTCAGTTACATGACACTTTGGTGGCTCTGATAGAAATGGAAAATCATCACTCAGGACTTCCGTGCTATATGTGTCTGTTTCATGCAAGCATGGCACAATGGTCAGATCTGAACGTTATGAGGAAACTGGTCTTTCCTTAAGCTGCTGTGGGCTCCTGAAAGTCCGCTTACTAAATGATACAAGACTTTCCAACGTTGACTGAAATAGTCTTCTGCGTGATAGCCTACAGGACATGATCTCTCATTTATTATAGATGATGAGGCCTAGTGCTGGCGTAAGTGTAATGCTGCAAGACCGACTATTGCAATGGCTTAACTTTCCCTAAAGAGTCTGCCCGCCTGGAAATATGCCTCTGTGTTTTTGAAAACTATAACCAAAGTGATGAATAGCTTTTTGTAAAATGTATGGAGGCTTGAACTTGCCTAAACCACACCCATTTATGGCTTCAGTTTCAGGTATTTCCAAGTAAGGTGACCTGGAATGTGACACTGTGGAACGTTTCTTTGTCATTCTCAGCACACTCACTAGAACAGACTGGAGTTTTCTTGTTTAAACTAAAAGTGAAAATTGATATTTAAAGCCTTAATTAGCCATACAAAGAAGTTTAAATGGAATTGCTGTTTAGTATATCAAATCAAATTGGAAAGTGGTTTGTGACTATAGCTTTGTTTTAACCCTTGAGATAAACATTGTCGGGATAATCAACAGTTGTCAGTTGGCTTTGGTTACTAAACGTCTTCGATACTGTTGTTGCCTCAAAAGTAGAGTTTGCCAGTATGAGGATATTTAATATTATTTTATTTATATAAGTAACATCACAACATGCCATTTCTCACCAACTGCATGTTTTATTGCAAAAAGAGAATTAGTCTTTTCATTTTTATCACTTATACACAACATACAAACAGTGCAGAGAACTGCACTGAAGACATTTGGGTTTGAGGATAAAATAGTGGAAAAAATGGTCGGAAGATCAGATTTTCAGCTTTTATTTCCTGGTATTTACATCTAGATATGGTAACTTGCATAGAACGTAGCGTCATTTGGATGTGAGTACCCTATTTTTCCTGTGGGTAAAATACTGGAACATTGGAAAGATTTGAATTAAAATAAAGTGAATGGCAATTAATATATGGTTGCATATCTCTTGCTTGTAATAACTGCATTAAGCATTAAGAGTTTGTTTATTGTGTACGGCTAATGTTAATAGTTAAAGTCTTAAAAGCATTTTGAGACTTAAAACACTATTGTTTATGGCAAGGTATTTTGGTAAACATGCTTTCTGCTTAATTTAATACATTTTTCCTTGAATTACCTCCATTCAGGTTAAGTATTTTAAATAATTGTTACTGTTTCTTATACATTTTTGTGTTATATACTTACAGTGGCTTGAAAAAGGCTTTTGTATTTGCAATGAAAAAATCTAATTGACTATTTTAATCTTAATTTGTTTTGTTTAGAGCATAAAGTCATCATAGTTGGACTGGACAATGCGGGGAAGACAACAATACTCTATCAGTTGTAAGTACTAATCGGTTCAGATCAAATGGTGAAAAATTAGAGACGTAGTTGTGGAATCATTCATTAGTAGGTAGCCGCTCCTCTTGGGCCTGAATTTTTGGAGGCATGGACTTCATTAATGAAACTCTGTTCACTATCAAGTAGGTTCCAACTTGCAGATGAAATAACTGCTGATAGATCAGCTCTGCTGGATGGAGCCTTGGAGGTCTGCACAATTTACTGGTGCTGTCAATAAATATATGTGCCCTTCTTGAAGAAAAGCTTTAACCATTATTAAATGCACTGTAACCCTATAAAAATGGTCTTCATCACCAAACCTACAGATGAAATTAAAAGAAAATGTCAGATTTAACTGTTTACCTGGGCTTGACTTTTGAGAGAATGATTGCCATTTCCTATTGTCTTTTAACTGACTTTTAACTGTTGTTGCAGGTATGTTGTGTCTTTAAAAATTCATTTGTTCTCTTTGTTTTTGGTCTCTGCCTTCAGCTCTATGAATGAAGTGGTACACACTTCACCCACAATAGGCAGTAATGTGGAGGAGATTGTGGTGAACAACACTCATTTCCTTATGTGGGACATTGGAGGCCAGGAATCTCTGCGTTCTTCCTGGAACACTTACTACACTAACACAGAGGTAGGCTTAAATCTTGTTTCTGGTTAATTTTGTGTGTGTTTGTGTTTACTGATTATTAGTTAACAGCAAATATCTTTCTGTAAGTTGGTGCTCCTGTGTTTACAGTTTGTGATCATTGTGGTGGACAGTACAGACAGGGAGAGGATCTCTGTGACAAGAGAGGAGCTCTACAGAATGCTTGCTCATGAAGTGAGTTATTTATTTCTCGATTCTTTACCATAAATTAATCATTAGCCTCCACAAACGGTCCTAATGAAATTATGATATGGTAAAAGTCTGGTATAGTTGGGTGTGATTGTTTTGGCTTTTGAAAAAAAAAAATCTAATGTTCTAGAAACCTTTTTTTCTATTTTCTAGGACCTTAAAAAGGCTGGTTTGTTGGTTTTTGCCAACAAGCAAGATGTGAAGGGTTGTATGACGGTTGCTGAAATCTCACAGAGCCTTCAACTCACTTCTGTTAAGGACCACCAATGGCACATCCAAGCTTGTTGCGCACTTACAGGGGAAGGGTAAGAGTCTGGGGTGGAAAACCTCCTGAAGCAGTTTGACACATGATTTTATTCCCCAGTCATTATTCAGCCATACTTCTGATACCTGGTTCTGAACTGTTTCTACAACTAGAAGGAAATCACTGAAAAAAAATGACTCTTGATATGGTCCAACCCAAAACACGATGTTGTGTATACCACTTCTACTTGCTTTTAGGAATTAAAACCATTGTGCAAAATAGAATTGGTTTATTCTAAGACACATGTTTCATAAGTTTGCATTTTTACTGTAAAATAAGTACTATTTGTGTGGGTGTGTGGGGCGAGTCAGTCCCAGAGCATCAGACCTCAAAGTTGTTGACCATCTCAGATTTGCTCTCAGGAAATAATGGCAACAGATTAATTTAAGATGTGGTCTCCATCCCAGACTAGTGTTGTTGTGAGAACTATAGCTTGTGTTTTTCATTTTAATTGCGTTGATATTGTCATTGCAGTAAAACTCTTTAATGCTAGGGATGGATGGTGAAGTGGGGGAATGGAGGGAGGGGCAATACAAGCAATAAAGCAAAACAATTTATATGAAACAATATTTCATGTGTTGATGGAATTTCACTGTTCTGGCAGTTTGCAGATGGAGTTGTGGTCATTTAAGATTTGCATTGAATAAGTCCACAAACACATGCATTTCAGGGTTTTAGATGTAGAATGTATTCTATATGCAAGGGATTCAGTGGTCCGAAGGAAAAACAATTTGCTTTGAATTTGCTACGTCCAGATTTCAGTGATGAAAGGTGATTAACCTGCATGCTGTGTAATGGTTCATATGATAAGGATGCTTTCAATAAGTGTTTTCTGTCCTCTCTGGCAGGCTCTGTCAGGGACTTGAGTGGATGATGTCACGACTACGAGTAAGATGACCTCTGACTCTACCACCAGTGCACACTCTTTGCCTCTGTGTGTGGAGACTGACTGTCGCTCACTGTGAGGGAGACCTAGTGAGGTCGCCAGGACTTGTGTGATTTATTTATTGCAGCTCCCTGAGAACTGTGAACAAATAACTTTACGACTAACTTTTGAAGTGTGTCAAGATTTGTAAAAACCACCTGCACCCAAACTCAGTGTTTTCTTGCACGGTTGCCCTGTAGAATCTTACAAGGAGAGCAGCAGAAGATAACTTGGACTAAGAGGATGTGTAGCTAAGTGAGGCTCTGCCTGGAGTGGCCTTGCAGTATCGCCTATCTGCCTGACATAGTATTGCCCTGTGTACCGTCCAGCATTTACATTTACCCTGTGCCTGCGTCTGAACCTCTCAGTTTCCAGGGTGTTAAAACAGACAAAGTCATCATGCAAGGGGAGACTTTACACTTTATGTAAAAGCTAAATAAAGTGTTTTTATCCATCATGACTGCAGTTAAATCTTATGTTCTTTTATTTGCCCTTTGATGGTGTGCTCTTGATAGGATACGATTTATGTTGAATTTTAGTTCTTATGGTTCAGCTATTAACTATATTAATTAACTACTAGTCTGTTCTGTGCCTCACTTCCAGAAGTCATATTTTCCATTATATATTTTTTATTTATTTTAATTTTTTTAAGCCAGTGCTACTTTTTTTTGTGCTTTGTCTTTAGAAGATACAGATTTAATTATACTGGTAAATTCAGTAAAAGTGTGCTGAAGAAACTTGTTTGTTCATGTGTTCTAACTATTTAGAAAACCTGCTTCTTTATTGGATGACATTTAGGGATACCAGCTTTTTAACTTTGATTTAGTATGATTCAATCTCCAAAAATTAACTTTTTTTTTAATTGGATAACTTCATGGAACACCTGTCTGTTGAAACAGTGTTCGATTAAGGTTTTGTGTATGTTTGTATGACTGCATCTCTATTGGTATCAATGTCTTTAACAAACATTAAGCTGTTCTGTAGCCAATGTTCTTTTGTGTTGCTTAAACTAAAGCTCTGCAATGTTTATGAAAGTGACTATTCTTGTCATTGCGAGGTCACAGCACACAGTGAACCACAACAAAATTGGACCTCTGCATTTAACCCCTGCAAACACTGCGCAGCTATGAAAGCTGCCTGCGGAGCAGTGACAGGGACGGTACCTTGCTCAATGTTACCTCAGGGCAACTTCCTGTTAAGGGGATTGAACCCACAATCTTCGACCATGTGGCCAACTCCCTAACCATTAGGCCACCGCTGCCCCAATGTAAATGCATGTCCAGATCATTCCACCCTAAATGTCCCAGAGCTCCTTGCTCTTTTTCAGATGGTAGGGGAGTGAGTATATCCCCTCAAACTCCTCTCCAGTTACTAGTAGTTTAGCTTGTTCACTGATCTCACTGGTGCTGTTGAAGCATGCAGGAAGCAGTGCCAGTCATTAAGCTTCTCTCAAAGACAAGAGCAAGACAATAAAATTATTAAAAATCTTAAAAAATACCAACTGCCATGAAATGTGCAAAATAGTTCAAGACGTCTTCTGCCTCTCCGAGCTGAGAAAATGTTGGAAATATAACAGCATTACCATGGCTACGCAGGTAGCATTCCCATATGGGCACCTAATTGGCACAATATGGGTCTAAAAATGGGTCCCACATGGGTCTGCACCCAAGAATTACATGGGGCCCATGTGGATCAGCCCAGAAAATGGGTTTTCTAATAATGGTAACGGTAATAGATATTGGTTCATTTTTGATTCCCATTTGGGTCATAAATTAATGGGTAGAATCTGGATTCACTAGAATGGGTAAAAATGGAATTTTTTGGGGGCTCACATGGGAAACATGAGCTAGGGGGAACCCAGGTAGCCCAGATCTTTCTTATACAGGGCGTGTGAGCATGATACCTGGGTAGTTCTGTATTCCCGGTTGGCATTCCAGGCTGTTGTTTTTCTAGTGTGTGAAAGTGGAGGGTGTGTTTGCAGGGGATGCTAATGAATGAGTGAAGGTGCATCATGTCACTTTGTGTGAAGTTTGCATATCGATCAGTTACTGTTATTGTATAGATCCTCCTTGAAACGCCATTCACTACCGACCTGTCGAGATCTGGACTCCACATGACCTCTGAAGGTGTGATGTAGTCTTTGGCCACCAGCTCATTAGCAGGAGATCAGATTGAGATCTGGGGGTTTTGTAAGTCAGTACATATCAAGTCATTTAGGCATTTGCCCCTTCAACCAGCTACACAATACACAGTAAAATAAAGCTGAACATGTCAAATTTCCAGTGTGCTGTTATTTGGGAGTATGATTTCACTCTGATTTAGTCTGGCGTCTGGAGTCCTGGAAGAAGAAATGGTTCTGGCATCCTGGTTGTGAAGGCTGTATGCTGGGAGAGGATGATGCCGGAGGGGTGAGTAGGGTCATCCAGTGCTGGTGGTTTTGTGGTGCAGTTTGCGATGTGACGTGGAGTAAGACCCCATTGACCTCCAGTAGCGACAGGAACCATACATTGACACTGGGCGCAACAAGAGCATCAGTATTTCCACAACACAATCTCTAGAAACTTAATATGTCTGGAGTCCACACACAAATTATAAATAGCTGATGAACAAGCACCACACAAATATTCCATAAAGCTTGATAAATTGGAAGTTTTATGGTCTGGTAAATGTATAATATATTGCTTGATTCTTGTCAACTCTATGTAATTTCACCTTCTTTTTAAAACTTTAGCTTTGTGAATATTGAATTTTGTTACATTACTGTTAAAATCAATAACATAAAACAATCCCTGAATTTTTTCAATAATCAAAAACACATTTTTCTAAAGAACAAAAAAGAACACCAAGTAAATACAACTGTCTTTTTTTAAGCTTTTGCAAGAATTTAGTGGTTGGATAAAATCTGTGGAACATTTGAAATGATGTTTCTTCAGAATCAGCGGTTCATCCATCTCCATTTCTTCCTGTACTTGGCATCTTTCTCTTTCACAACAACCGCCTTCATGTCCTCTCTCACCACTACCACAAATCTCCTCTTTGGTCTTCCTCTTTTCCTCTTACCTGGCAGTTCGATCCTCAACATTCTTCCCCCAATATAACCCTTGTCTCTCCTCTTTACATGTCCAAACCAATGCAATCTCACTTCTATGACTTTGTCTCCAAAAAACGTCCAACCTGAACTGTGCCTTTAATACACTCATGTCTACTCCTGTCCATCCTCGTCATGTCCAACGAAAATCTTAGCATCTTTAACTCTGACACCTCCAGCACCGCCGCCTGTCTTTCTCCGCCACCATCTCCAACCCATATAACATAACTGATCTCCTTACCGTATTGTAAATCTTCACTTTCACTGATCCACTGAAGCCCCACCTTGCAATATACATGACTTAAAATATCTGCTGCTAAAGTCTTGGTGTCAAATACCACAGCACTCCTTCAGAGGTCTTGTTGAGTTCTTCCTTCAAAGAACATTGCAGTTGGCACAATGCAGTCAAGCACAGAGCATTCTCCTCACATCTGCCAAACAGAGCTACGTGATTCATCAGAACACATTTTCACTACTCTAGCTTCTGATGGCGACAGGCTTTACACCACTCCATCTGAGGGTTGACATTGGTGATGTAAGGCTTGTGGTCATCTCCTCAGCCATTTAAACCCATTTAAAGGTCAAGGGTGTTTGTGTTTTTCTTAGACACTATAAAGATATTACATTCTTTATTGAGAAATGTTCACATATCGATGTCTAATCTTGTTTTTATTTATCTTTGGATAATAAAAGAACATGATTTAATTGCAGGTAAACAAGAAAAAATAAATAGATTTATTCATTAAACAAAAGAGATCAATAAAAATGTGTTTATCTAACAGGAAAAAGTTAGGACACCCTACCCCCAATAACTAGTGTCCCCTCCTTTGGCTGAAATAACCACAGTGAGACGCTTCTTGTAGCAGCTACCAGTCTCTGACATCGGTTTAAGGAGAGTTTGCTCCACTCCTCAGTGCAGAATTCTTTAAGCTGTGAGATGTTTGAGGGGTTTCTTGCAGGTACAACCTGAATCAAGTCACCCCACAGCATCTCAATGGGCTTAAGATCTGGGTTCTGACTCAGTCACTCCAGGACTCACATTTTCTTAGTTTTCAGCCAGTCCTTGGTGGATTTATTGGTATGTTTTGGGTCATTGTTGTGTTGCAGGGTCCAGTTCTGCTTCATGGTGGATTCTATGATGGTGAGCTAGCCAGGTTCTGCTGCAGCAAAGCATCCCCAAACCATGACACTTCCACCTCCCTGCTTCACACTGGGTATGAAGTTATTTTCCTGGAATGCTGTACTTTGTATACACCAGACATGTCCTCTGTTCTGGTGTCCAAATAGTTACATTTTAGACTCATCTGTCCAAAGAACATTATTCCAGAAGTCCTGGTCTTTGTCTACGTTCTCTCTGGCGAACTTCAGTCTGGCCTTGATGTTTCTGTAAGGGAGCAAAGGTTTCCTCCTTGCACACCTTCCATACAAGTTAAAGATGTGCAGTCTCTTTCTGATTATAGAGGCACTTTCGCATCAATAGTGTCAATAGTGGAGCCTGCTGTAGGTCCCATGATGACTTTGGAGACTTCTTTTAGCATCTTGTGGTCTGCTCTCGGGGTGAACTTGCTTGGATCGCCAGACCTGGGGATGTTGGCAGTTGTTTTTGAAGTCCACTTATAGACTATTTTCCAGGCAGTGGAACGGCTGATTGCAAATTCTTTTGAGATCTTTTAAAATCCTTTACCATACTTATAAGCTGCTACAATCTTCTTTCTGAAGGTCTCGGACAGCTCATTTGATCTCACCATAGTGTTCATTCTCATCTCAACAGTCAGGAGCACCAAACTAAATGAGGTTTAAATCAGGCAAACCTTCAAAATGCTGAGTAACAATGTTCTAGTGCTACACCTGTGTGTGATTTGAGCCATTTTATTGGGAATAAAGGTGGGGGTGTCCTAATTTATTCCTCACCAGAAATTGCATTTTTGTAGAATTACTTTTTACAGAAGATTTTCAAAAGTCTTTTCTTTGGTTGTAATAGTTTAGTTATATTACTTGAATATCCCAGTATTGTTAAAATTAAAATTGAATATCCATTTGTCCAAGAATGTTTCAAAAACACACAGGCCTTCACAGGGTGCATTAATTTTTTCACTTGACTGTATATGAGGCTTCTGTTTACTTTTAAGAAGTACTTTTGCACACCTGATTTACATAATTGACCTTTTAAACTGTCCATGTCCCCCCTTTCTTTGACGTGAATGCAAAGAATCATGTTGAGAATCATTATTTTGAGATTTTCCTGGATAAAACCTAGTAAATTTCCATTTATTGCAAATTGAATATTTAAGTTAACAAGAGATGTTGACTTTTATTTTGTTTGTTTTTATTGTCTTCTTTCACAAAATTTGAGAGCTGCATGCAACTAAGGCTTGTCCTTTTTTCTGAATTGAATAGCAGAGCTGTATACAAACAGACTGAAATGACCTTGCTTCGGTCTGTGCCATGCTTTGAGGCTGTTGGCAAACATGCTTTGTTTCTGTCACTCTGGCTGTATTTAGTCCACTTACCTCTATACTTTGGCATCGATTGTTTTCCGTTAGAGATGTCTTACTGAATTACATCAATAAACATTACTCAAGGTATTAAAGTGCATTCACAGCTGTTAGGTCTAATCCTCTTACGTTACTGCTTTTTTCCAGTGACTAAACATTTAGGTGTTTTGGTTTATTTGTGTCCTCTTCTTCTGTCATTGCTCTACTATTGAGATGTTAGTCATTAGTCACGGGGCAGCGGCACTAGACCCCATATTCAGAAGGTCGTGGGTTTCAATCCTGGACCATTATGTTGCACTGAAGAAATGCAAGGTACCATCCCCATCACTGCTCCCCAGGTGCTGGATATGGTTGCCCACTGCTGCATGTGTATATGGGTTAAATGCAGAGGATGCATGTTGTTGTTCACTGTGTGCTGTGTGTTCACAATGACGAATAGTCACTTGCACCTCACATGGAGACTCTAAGTCATACATAAACTAAGCTGAACAAATATTAATTAGAGACGACTGAGTGCTAATAATCAGACGTTTTGGGCAGTGCACTTTAGATGATCCTAAACTAATATAAAACCCTCCTTTGAAAACCTGAGTTGAGGTTAAAGCCATATCCTCAGAGCTCATGCTAAGAGGTGAAACCATTGATCCTAGTCTGCCTCCTTTCAGCTTACTGATGTTACAGCATTCTGGAAGAGTGCAAGAGTCAATGGGAAAGGCAGGTCTCCAGAAAAGAGGCCAGATACTCTCAGCTGTCTCTGTCATTCAACCTGATGCTAAAGAGCTAAGAGGACCTATGAGGGCTAAGGATCTGCAGATGTCTGACTGGAAAGAATTCAAGGAAAAAATTAATTCTTGTTTCATAATATCAGTTGAGGTGCAGGGAGGTAGTAGATCAAGTCTGTTCACTAGCTAAATGTTAGAAGATAAACTGTCATCTGTGAGCTGTACCATCTGTGCCAAGCTATGTCTGTGTTCCCCTCCCCCCAACATCTGAATGCTTTTAAAAATAATGTCTGTAAGATTTTTTGTTTCAATACTGTACTAATGGTGGAGAATGGAATATGGCTGCTGGCCTGAGGTCATGGAGAAACATGAGGCAGGCAGGGGGCATCCTTAACAAATGCCACACATCAAACAAGACTGACGTCCAAGCATCTGTTTTGGGTAATGGGTAAAGACAATGTGAGCTAAAAAAAAATAATCCTATAATTGAGGATTTTATAATATTTTGGTTAAATCCAACTTAAAATGATTTGATTTTTTCCAGTCAACAGGTCTGATTTTCAAAATATACCTAATCTGCATTTGTGTTATGTAAAACAGTAGGGGATTTGGTTCGTTTGGTTACAAGAAGTAAACAATTTATGAATATGTAATTCATACCTTTTAGATTTTTGGCCTCTTGCTCTGTCACTAACATGCCCTCACACCTCATAGTTTGGAAATCTGAAATTCCTGATTCAAACCTTTTGCACTAATAAGATCTTTCAGGCTATATCAACTGAATATATAAACTGAATATGTTTAAATCAAAACATGCTGAAAACTTTGCGCAGTGCTACCATGTTTCATTTATATTCATTCATCCATTCCTATGAGTCATTTCATTTTTGAAAATGTGTAATTGTTATGGATAAATGGGTCAACGCATTAATTCTCTCTTGCCCCCATCCAACCTGTTTTTAGCAGCGCATTACTCTTGGCCATTAACCAGTGCTCTCATAGGTTTTTTGCCTTTCTCATGAGATGGAATCCTTGTTTGTATAGCTGACATTTCCACAAACTCCATTATTTCACCTGTTTGTCTGCTTCATTCTCCATGAGTTGACTCCTATGTTTTCATTTTCAGCCCCATTTTTTTTGCTCTTCCTGCATAGTTGTGTGGTGCTGGACTTGCTGAACAGGTGCTCTTTTCTGAAGGCATCACTAATGTATATTTAGCTATTGAAACCTGAGAAAGCTGCCCTCTGATTGGCTGGTGGTGGCACACGATAACTGGAGTGCAGCTGCAACTGTGAGCTGTCGCCCAGCGTTTCTCGGGAGGGAAGAGTTGGGGAGGCTCTGGCAGCTTGGGAAACATTTTAACTTTAAAGTCACTGGTAAGCAAAGAAAGTCAACCAAACATACAACATTTCAATTTTCCCTCTCCAGCGTGCTTTGCATGTCCTCCTTGTTTGGATTGTCTATATTTTTTGCCATTGGATGGAAGTGATGCTGTGGGCCTGCCCCTGAACCAAAGTGTGAACCAAGAAGCCTGCTGTGCCTGATCTGACCAGACAGCATTACAGGACCTGATTTGCGAACTTCTTGATGCTGGAACTTCCCTCTGGAATCTATTCATCTGCATACTGGAACTCAGTCTGATGCATCTCTTCACTTTGGACAGGAGTTTGATCACATCCATATCCTCTCTTCGTCTTTATCCTTTCATTTAAATGAAATTAAAAGCATATTTTTTTTTTATATAAAGTTCTTCAAGTTGGATGCTAAAAAAGGCTAGTTAGTAGGCAGTCCTATATTTAACCTGCAGCCTCAGAAGGCATTGCAGCTCTGCTAGCTAAACAAAGCCAGCCAATCAGGCTGTGGCATTAACTTACATGACAAATAGCTGGGACGTCTAGGAGCAGCTGTCACGAAGCTTCATCCAGGAGCCCTGGCTCTTTTGGGGGTCTTGGGTGTCAAACCCTTCAGCCAGCTGAGGCCTGCTGAAACCTCTACACAGACAATCTACACTTATTTTGTTGTGCTGTTGCATCCAGATTTGTTGGGTGGCTCAGGGAAAAGTCAATTGTGACCAATTTTTGTCTGTGTCCGGGTTTGCAGGAGTGTGTCAGGTGGAGTATCAGTTTGGGATCCTAGTACATGGAAAGTGAGGACCTTCTATTCCATAAGGCCACTGGAAGTACTACTAGGACCTTCATTGGTCAGGTATGTCTGAATTTGTTTTACCAAACAGACAATCATTCCTTTATTAGCATCTCAGTTGGACTGTCTTTGCTCTTGGGGTTGCTAGAAGCTTCAAGACTTTTGCATAAGTCCTGGGATTTTCAACTCATAAAGGCAATGTCAACAGTGATACTGTGTTTTATTGACTGTTTCTTCTTCGGTAGTGAAGAACTATAGAAGGTATCTCAGTTTCTATCTAATATTTCATTAATAAATATTAATCTGTGCTTAACAATCATTTATTTGCCTTTTTAGACCCATTAAAAGTGCTTCATGATGGACGCAGACGAATTTGATGAGGATTTTGAGGAAGAGGTAAGATAAAATCTCATGTTTGCTTTTATTACAGACAAGGTATATTTAATCAGTCCACTAGCTCCCTGTTTTTTCCTATATGCTTCTTCTTGCTCACCACAAGTTTCAGACTTTGTATGATTCTGTTAGTGCTCCTTAGGCCAGGACAGCACCCTGGTCCTGCAGGTACATTGGCAAGCCCTATGAATAGGGAATTCCAATACCATCAGAGTCAGCAGTTCAGTCTCAGCTTCCCTTGGCATCAGATGACCTCCTCTCAGTAAGATGGGGGTCTCAGCACCACCCAGTAGTGCAGTTAATATCCCAGATATAAAATCTGTTCCTTTTACATCCATAGTTACATATTTTAGCTGGTTTTCCCCTAAACTGTAAACATTTCAGTTCTATGTTTATTGCCTCTTAATTCCAGTTGTATCCATCAAATTCAGTCCTATTAGAGCATTCATTCATTGCTGAAGTCACTGCAAAACTGTCAGTTTGCTGGTTATGTGCAAAAAATGTGCAATATATGATGATATAGGATTGAATTTATGATTGTTATGGATTTTCATTTCTTGTGATGTGCCACTGATGGATTTTTGGAAATGAAACTGAATGGAAGTAACCACTGTTAGATATGATATTCTCACGCTTGCTGTGAAACCTTTATACTAACAGTGGGATTACATTCTGTCCAGCATGATAAGACCCCCTGCGAGCTTCATATAGAGCTACTGTTTCTGCAAATGAAACATTTTCATTTGTAATTACTTAACATTTTTAGAAAGACTAGCAGATTATACTTTAACTACATATCAAAATCCATTATTTAAATGCCAACCTTGCATTGCTTATGTAATAAAAGGTTTCCCACAGTCAGAGAGTATTTTCCACCGATTTTATTCACATTGTCAGTAAATATCCCTTTTAGATCTGCTGTAGTTCTCCTTGAAGCTTCCAGGGACTATTTGTGCTGCTGTATTTTTGTCCTACTGTAGGCTATTTGTGGTATTTGTGGAGTATTCTGCTACAGTGAAAGCAGAAGGTGGATAACATCTTTATTTCCTTATGAAATAAGGTTAAAGTTGTCCTTATATATTTCAATATTTTACCCAGTTTTTTTCTGTGAATACCATATAGGGAACAGCAGCAGCAATAAAGACAAAAATATATAGACTAAAAATACATCAGTTAATATTTATATTTATCAGAATGGCTTCTTTCATCAGATGTATGGAATGTATGAGCTGCAGTCTTTCTTTTTTCCATTTATTCATTCAGTTTTCTTTTTCTTTTCTTTTTTTAGTCATTTAATGCACTTTTTTGTTCCTTCTAGTAAGGTCATTTAGTTGAACATGATTAAACTTAGAGATTAGTGGATAATTACTCTCAATTCTGTGCTTAATTTTCTCCATTAGTGAAAAATGTAGTCCTCAGCCTTGCGAGGGGACGTTCTAGCAGGAGATACAAATATAGAAGCGTACATCTGCACTAGACTTGCAGCGAGTCAAATAAGATGAGCCGCACTGTAAATCACACTCATGTAGTCTCCTAACCATTAACGTCACACTCAGAGAATTCATTAGGGGGGAGTTCTCATGGAAAAAGACACCTGCAAGAGACAGACAGTGCCAAATTTAAAGTTTCCTTTGGGATTAACAAAGTTTTCTTTTCAAATCTATGATAAAGACAAGAACAGAGAGGTATAGGGAGAGCTTGAAAACCACTTTACGTATCTCTACAATCCCATAGGTCTGAATGAAGAAGCGCTTTCATCATGTGTACTTTTTCCAGCTCTGGTTACAAACTGTGGCTTAATATATGTAGCTTTTATATCATGGATGGTATGTGAGCTTGTAGGTCCTGAAATAATCACACTGGACTGGTGTAAAAGTACTTTTAAAAAATGCTATATGTCAATAATTAAATAATGGCTTGGGTAGCAGTTATGGACAAAAGTGGATACTCTGAGGCCATTGTGATGGCTTGTTTAATAAGTAGCTTTTGAGGTGTTTTCAAAGTGGACAGTCCGAGTGTATCTTAGTCCACAAGTGAGGTTTTATCAATAAAGTTTTTATCCACAAGTGGTATGCTAAGTTCGGTCACATGCTGAGGGTTTACTGGAATCTGTTCTCCGACCCACTGTTTCTGTTTGTCACTATGGCTATAACTTTACCCGCAAACAATAATAGATATGAGTTCATCTTGGTGCTTAGATGTTCTCTGCACTTGACAGACAGAAGGCTCAGTCAGTCAAAGCAGACAGTCTATTATAGGATGGTTTCCTTTTTTCAGAACTGATTGATGTTAATTTATTCTTTCCAAAACCTTTCATGTAGGAGACAATAGACTGTCAATGTCATTGAAAGTATAATTACAGTGTGTTGAAGGGACTGATGTGGTTACTGTGAGTGATTCTGCTTCACTGCAACTGCAGCTTAAACTGAGCAAAACTTTATGCATTTTATTCAAATCTTATCATATCTTCGTTTTTTCTTCCTAACATCGGTTAAACATGTAATCTTCCCCTTCTCTCAGAATAGATTATAATGGACCAGTATTAAAAGTCCAAAATTTTTGGAATAAAACCTTATTACGGTCTTTACTGCATTAAAAGTGAACTTTTTTGCATTCATACCATTCTACATTGTGCAATGATTTGTTATGACATTACCACTTATGCAGTAGCCATGAACTTTATGGGATGAATTTTTCATAAAAGTAAGACTATGTGGTCAATTTATAAGCTGTATAAAACTAATTTAAAAAAATCCAATTTTGGACTAAATATTAGGTTTTGCATTGAGCTCAATTCCTGTGGTTTGAAAACCTCCAGAGCTGGAAAAAGTATGTCACATGTTTGTGTTCTACCTTATCCCTGGTATCTGTGAGCTTGATTTCAAAAGCTCAGAGTTTGTCCTATATTTTTAGTATTATGAGGAGGGTCCGACGGTCATCACTACCACCACCACCTTCAGCTCACATCAGTCTCAGGTCGGAGAGGTAAATGGCCTCCTTCCAGGGTGCACTGGTGCAAGAGAGCATATACTACATTGAGCATCATTGCATGTCATGGGGGTTATTCCACTTTTATCATCTGCAAAGTAGCAAACAAAGCAGGAAAATTCAGCTCACTAAGAGACAGTGAATTATTAAACAAACGTCCTTGTTTAACAATTCACAGAACAGTGATTTTCTTGTAGGTAGACATCTTTGTATCTAGCAATACAATAAGTGGTAATACACACCTGACTCAGATGAAATAGCCCCCATGCTCCATCCTATCCAGCCATGCCATCGTTCCTTCAAAAGTAGTAATGTTAGAGTAGGTTTAAAGGGCATGTCTCTGTACAGCTACGATAGAAGCGGATTCTTTAGTAAAGCTGTTTCTTACAGTCCCTTAAATACTAGGTATTGTCCAAGCAGGTAAGAGTTACAAACTCCAGAGTCCTTGGGAAACTATTGTTCTAAATTAATTTGAATGAAATATCTAACAGTTTCAAGGTATTAGCCATGTAAGTGTGGAGCACAAGCTGCCAAGTACAGTATTATTCTGGGGAAAATGGGGGAAAGTCCACTGTAGGTAAATTTCAAATTTTACATTAAATAACACAAATAAACTCTAGATTCTAAAGTCCTAGCTATTTTACTGTTAAAGGTCAGAGATGGGTTTGGCGTAACAGACAATAAGCAAAGCATCAGCACGATCTATAATATATAAGGGGTAAAAAGCTGTTTCAAGGCTTAAGACAGCAGTCTTATATATTAGATATACATTATTTATGTGTCTGAAACCTAGAAAAGAAATTAAATCTAGGCTGTAAAAGAAACCAGTGCTTTTAAATAAGGATTACTGGATCCTTAACATTTACTTTCCCTTTTAAATGTGTGACATAAGAGTGTGAGGAAGGTTTATTAATATATATCACGCTGGTGCTCCAAATAATCCTTAACACAGCACACAGTGAACCACATTGAAATCTATTCTATGCGTTTAACCCATACACACTCATGCTGTGAAGGGCAGCCTTTTCCAGTGCCCGGGAAGCAGTGATGGGGATGGTACATTGCTCAAGGGTACCTCAGGGCAACCTACTGGTTGACCTTCCAATCCTGGGGCCTAGTCTCTAACCACTAGGCCACCACTGCTCCACTAGTTGGGTGTTTCCTTGTAGTTTATTTCAAATATCTTAGAACTTATTATGATTTCCAATAAGTCATACTTGGTATGACACACTTACCCTTATAATATCTAGGACTTAAAAGACTGTACAAGGTTTCTTTTCTGTGCTTTTTGCACGTGTTTTCAGTTTTTGCTTTGTTTTAGTCTGTATGAGTGCATGTCAGCCTTTTCCTAACTTCATTCAGCTGATTCTGCTTCCAAAGCATTAGGTGTTGTATGTCTTTTAACAACAAAAAATAACACCTTTGACTATAAGCCTTTAAGCTTGAACCTTTATTAGCCTTTAAGCTTTAACCTTTATTAACCTTTAAGCTATAGTTAAAGAAAAAAATCTATGAAACTTTGTATATGAGGTGACTGCATTAGCACTGTCGCTTAACACTGTGTGTTTGTGTTTGAGAGACTTTGTTCTGAATGTTTCAGGTAAGTTTTTCTTAAGAACTAGATCTTTGACTGAACATTATTCTCTCATGGTTATTCTGACAAAGAGTAAATTGTTTCTTTCATGTCCCTAAAAACATAAAGGGTATTAATTACATGTGAGAAATGTTTGGTTTTATATATATATATATATATATATATATATATATATATATATATATATATAAAGGTACTTATTGCGTTGTTAAGAAAACTCGTGACGACAGCATAACAGCTCATTTACTTCTTTTCTTCTGTAGCCTGGACCTGGTGGCCTTCCTACACGCAAAGTCAGGAAGAGGGCGAAAGTGGACACGTCCAAATTCATGACCCCTTACCTGGCACACAGTCAGAAGATGCTTGACCAGTACAGTCATGTAAGGAAACACCTGATCAAATATTAGAACTGCTGCTTTTGGATATGAAAGTAATGTACTAAATATACTGTCAAATTATTGAGTCGTTAAAAAAGTTTTAGTTTGTATAAAAAGTGAATTATGATTATAAAATGATAAAAAAATCTGTTGTATTTCTATTTACACAAACACGCTCACATAGCATTATCACTTTTGAGCCGGCAGTACATTTGTTAAGAAATTTTAAGAAATCACTATAATAGGTAATCACCTTCCTCAATTCAAATTGATCATTCTTGCTTGCATTTGCGTGCAGAGTCTTAGCCATTTAAAATATTGATAAAAGAAAATGTTATATTATAATATATCCATTAGATCACTGTTATTATAAGACATATAATGTGTTTCAATGAATGTGTTTGTGCATTACTAGCAAGCTTTATGTTAGTAGCACTGGGAGGGTGTGTGTGTGTGTGTGTGTGTGTGTGTGTGTGTGTGTGTGTGTGTGTGTGTGTGTGTGTGTGTGTGTGTTTGTGTGTGTGTGTGTGTGTGTGTGTGAGATATTTAAAAGTGTAGAGCACCTCCTACTGATTGTCTTGAATGATGTTTCAGCATTTCCATTTCAGCAGTGTTTTTCAGTGGATAATAATAACTAATAACAAACATATAATATAAGTGGTGTAGTGGATGGGTTCAGCAAAAACCTACACAATTTTTAAGAATAATTTTCTAGGAACCCTTTTAAAAAGACAATGTGGCTAAAAGCAGATTGTGGTTGGTCCAGTGTGTCTAGTAAAATAGACAGTGGTATGTGAATTTAAATGGCTTGCAGATTATAAAAGAGTAATTCCAGATTCACCAAGAGGGTTATTTTAAATTACTTTTTTAATCAAATAATAGTGACAGTCCTAACGGCAATGCATATAGTATTAGTATATTTGTATATAGTATTAACCTGTCAAATGAGTTTTCTATACCAAATTGTCAGTTCTACAAACAATACTGTGTGCGTGTGTGTGCGTGTGTGTGTGTGTGTGTGTGTGTGTGTGTGTGTGTGTGTGTGTGTGTGTGTGTGTGTGTGCGTGCGTGCGCTGATTATTGTTTTGTTGCATTTGTAAAATCCATCATTGCTCTGTCTTTGCAGAACAAGTACAGGGAGGCATATGAAAAGGCCAAGGGACAACCCTTTATCATTTCAGCTGACACACCTGAGATGATTCGCATCAAGAAGGCCCAGGAGCAGCTCAGTGAGGTGGGAATTACAACACATATGACGATTGTAGATTTGATCACAACGGCAATTTAGTTAATGTGCGAAGTGTTAATATGTGGAACATACTTTGTAAATATCACACTTTGAACATTATTGAAGTTTAAAGCAATGGTCTATTCTTATTTAAATGTAAATGTATAGGTGAAATATCGTATGGAGGGGCTGAAGGCAAAGACCACCAGCCTGTACGGTGGTGAAGCTCGTGAGGTTGCACACGTGAAGCACGTTTCAGAACTTATCAGCAAGGTATGTCCAGTTTGTCTGAAAAAGACACTTAATGTGCACTGTAACTTTATTTCTTGTGCTGTCTATTGCTGTTCTTTATCAGTGCTAGTTTACATGATCACTATTACTAGACAATCTGCTTTATCAACTTTATTGAATCTGTGCCTCCCAAGGTTTTGTACAGACAGAAATGGGATGAGACCAAGGACAAGTATCTGTTGCCTCCTGATGCCCCTGAGTTGGTTTTGGCTGTGAAGAACGCTGCTAATTACAGCAAGGTAGACCAGTGCTTAAAAAAACAAGAAAAAACACTTTAAAAGGTCTATAACTTTCATGCTTTATTTTTGCCCATTATTAGCTCATTTTCCCTTCTGATAACATTGATAATCTCTCTCAGAAACTATACACAGAGGCATGGGATGAGGACAAGACCATGTACTACCCATACAGTGACAGTCCAGAGCTCCGCAGAGTGGCAAAGGCCCAGGAAATCCTCAGTGATGTACGATCACTCTTTCAGTAACACTGAACAATATAATACTATCAGTACATTGATCAGAGACAGAATAATAAAATCAAAGGAATTACATTTTCTAAACTTTAAGCCAAATCTTTAGCAATGTGATAACAAATATTTAGCCCCCAGTCTAATCTCAGACATTTCTGCAACCGCCAATCGGCAAATTAGAAGCTACTAGTTTCATGAAGTCAGTATTAAACTCTTCAACTCGGTATTACTGATTTAACCAGTTAATGGGGTTTAGAGTTTGGGTAGGATACAATGAAGTTGTTTAATTTCATAACTTTGTGCTCTTTCTTCTAGAAAAAAAACCTTTCTTGATTCCTCAGGCAAGCGATCGGATAATTGCACATTTATAGTAATTAACATGTTATCAGAATGCATTTTTCTGATTGGTCATCATTTTAATTTTGATTAATTCACTTTTTATTAATATCGTTTTATACACTAAGATGAGCACAGAATGAACTTAAATTTCAGTCTTAATTCTCAGCAAGCTGACACTTTGGAATAGCCAGAATGAACTGTGTTTTCATGTTAGTTACTGTTTATTTATTACAGGATATAAAGTTGGATGAAAGATTAAAAATAAACCTTGGTATAACTGTTGGCATGTCCTGTGAAGGGCAGTAATAACTGTGTTCTTTCCTTATAGGTCAAATACAAGAAGGGCCATGACGAACGCAAAGCGAAGTACACATCCTTGGCTGAGCCCCCAGAATTGGAACTGGCCAAGAAAAATTTCTCTATTCGTAGTAATGTAAGTGCACAAACTCTTATTAATCTAGCGAAAATTGTTTGTAGCTCATCATGCAAATAAAGACTTGCTATTTTTACACAGATTTTCCTTCCATGGAAGAAGTAACCAAGCTTTAGCATGTGAGCTTGTCTGTCCTCTTAGAGACAAACAGAGAACGCCACCTGGTTTCTGATATTATTAGAGTCTAGAAAACTGGACTCCCAGAGTCTAGATGGCACAGACTGGTTGTAATCAGGGTTCATTTTTGAATTAACAAGGAATGATTTTATTGTTTTGTAGCTGAAGTATCATGAGGACTATAACAAGAACGTCAAGGGCAAGTGGTGTGAAACCCCTTACTTCGACGTTGCAGTTGGCAAAATGGTCATGGATAACTTGAGCGAAGTAAGTGGTGGGCTTGCTAAATCATTTCGAAAATCTCTCGCAGGAAATATTGGCTTATGAGACCTTCATCATTCATTCATAATTTAAAACCATTAAGAAATTTAATTGCATTGAAGACTGAAAAGTTCCACTTACTGTTCATTAACATTAATCCTTCTTCTTCCCCAGAAAAAATATACTGCTGCTTTTGAAGACATGAAAGACCAAATTTATTTCATGCAAACAGACACTCCAACGTATGCACAAAACAAAAAGTCTGGTGTCAATGCAAGCTTGGTGAGTTTCTTGTTGTTCCTCTTCCTTGTTGCTTTTCTCATTTTCTATCTTTGTTTACCTGCATTAAAAACAGACTTCACTGCAGTGAAGGTATTAAGATAGTTTCAGTCTTTGGTCATCTAGTTGGTTCTCTTCTTTCATAGGATTAATCAGAGGAAAGGCTTTAGTCTGGCATTGGGATTAAAGTGATCTTAAATGTGGTGTGCTTTCTCTACACTTTTAAGGTTAAGTACAAGAAGGACTACGAAAAGACGAAAGCAACTTCAGATTACAACGTTCTCCCTGCCACAGAAAACCCCCTCCTCAGACAGCTGAGATACGCAGGAACCATCTTGAGCGATGTAAGTTTTTTTGGAAACCTAATGGATTTGTTTCTGTTTGCAGGTATTTAGAAGTGAATATTTTCTGTTCATACACAAAGATATTTCCTGAAACCTAGTGTCTTTTTTTGATTATAGCTCACATTGCCCATATACATAGATTTTCTTCCCAGCAGGTGGTGCTACACAGTAATTGTAACTGAAAGCTCTCATATTTCCTGATGGCCAAGGGGACAGTCCTGCGAATCAAATTTAAAAGTGAGATAAGAAATATTGGTGTCTAAATTAGATCAGTGACCTAACTGAAGCCTGAGTAAAGTGCCATTATCTGGGGTTTAGCTCAAAGCCTTGTATTATTTACACTGCTTTGAGACAGATAAGCTTGTAGACCTGGAATTGGGTCAAATCGAACCTGAACGTTTTCTGAAAGAACTGACATAAATGCTCATAGGAAGAATCACTTGTATTTCACTAAAGCTAAAATTTCTCTTCCACAAAGCAGCACTGGGATTGAGATGCTCTTAATTATTTGTTCCTCACATTTGTGCTTTGTTTTTTGTTTTTTTTTGCTTTATATTTTAGAAAGTGTATAAAGCTAACTATGAGAAATCAAGAGGATCCAGCATTAACTACTGCGACACTCCGAAATTCAAGATGGACAGCGTCCTCAAAAAGTTTAATGATGTAAGCATGATATTGGTGTATGCAGTACAGTCAAAAACATGCAGTATCAATTTAATGATCTTTAATAATGCAAATGTTAAAAGTCTGCTTTTCTCGTTCAACCTAGATACACTACAAAGAGAAGTATGAAAATGAGGTGAAGGGCCATTATATGGGTAGTTATGAAGATGTGTACACACTTCACTGCCAGAAAGTGGAGGAGTTAAAGAATGATGTAAGTTATATTGGTATGAATGTGTGTGTGTGCGAGTGTGTGCGCATGTGTGTGTGTGTGTGTTTTACAGTTTAATTCACTTCCCTCTGATTTCTTCTAGAAATTGTATAAAGCCGATTATGATGACATGAAGGCGAGATGCTACTTTCCTCAAACAATCACACCTGAATACGAAGCTATTAAAAAAGTGGGGCATTGTAAAGATGTGAGTTTACTTGCACAACATTTGTTGACTGTTGTTCCAGTGTGATTTATTGATAAGGTTGTCTGTTAGATTCTTTTTGCATTAAAGTTGTTAGCTAACAGTTTTTTTGCATTTCCTTTCTCTCTTTGCAGAAAACATATCGACAACACCCAGACAAAGTAAAGTTCACACAAGTAGCAGATTCACCTGTACAGGTGCAAGCCACCATCAACGCTAAACAACTGAGCGATGTACGTATCTCCCAAAATACTCGAAATAGCCACTATTACAAAAATAAAATATTTCCATTCATGAAGAAATAATTACCAGCCAGGTACAAGTAAAGGCAAAAAGCAAAGTTCACCAAACAAATGACCTCTACTGACTGGAGAGCTATCCTGTTCAAATCTAGCGTACATGTACTAGTATGGAGCCATTTTTTAAGTTTGTTTAAAGTAATATCGGAATTATAGTTCATAAAGAAAAATGTCCCTGAATCCAGACATTAATCATACAAATGTTATCAGAGCCATCTAAATTCAGTGTGAAATAAGGGTCTTTATTTAAAGGATTTTTAATGCATGATGAAAATAGTCATGATAAGCTCTGCTTTGGCTAATAAAATGATAAAATGCTGCAAACAACAGATCCCTTAACGGAGAGATAAAATGCATCTAGTATAAATACAATGTTGTTTATTTTAATTAGAGTTTTTATTTTTCAGCTGAACTACAAGGCAAAATATGAAAAGGAGAAATTCAAGTGTTACCTGCCCCCTGACTATCCTTTCTTCATTCAGTCTAGAGTTAACGCTTTTAACCTTAGTGATGTGAGTATTAACTATTCTGAATTTAAATGTGAATTTGATAGTTAAGACTCAGCTGTTCATCTTTTTATATTATAATATTTTCTTTCTTTCCAGACGTGTTATAAGTTTGAATGGGAAAAGGCAAAAGCCAAAAAGTTTGAGGTGAAGGGTGATGCTATTTCCATCCTTGCAGCCCGTGCCCATACAAACATTGCCAGTGATGTGAGTGAACATGTCTGCTGTTCATGTATCCATTGTCATCATTAATGAAATGAACTTGAGGGCACTAGTTTCTTGATTTTTAATATTTACTGTATGATGTTTGCGTCCACATTTCTCAGGTGAAATACAAGAAGGATTATGAGAAGACCAAAGGGCACATGGTTGGTGCCCTCAGTATAAATGATGACCCAAAAATAATGCACTCTGTGCATGTTGCCAAGATCCAGAGTGAGGTAAAAGGACTTCCTAATATTCAACACTTTTTAACCTATTATTACGTTTTGCCCTCCATAAAATTATTAATCCAGTGAAATGTCTGCACAGCGTGAATATAAAAAACACTATGAAAAGATGAAGACCAAGTACCATGCTCCACTGGACATGATGCTTGTCACACTAGCAAAGAAGTCTCAGGCCATTGCTAGCATGACTGGCTACAAAAACATCCCCAATCGCTACCTCCTACCACCTGACAGCTTGCCACTGGAACTGGCAAAGAAAGCCAACACCCTTCAAAGTGATGTAAGCCTCCACAATGTACCCATTTGTATTGTAGCTACATTGAGCCATACATGCAAGGATTAGGGCTGCACAATTATATGGTAAAACTTGTTGATAATTTTATTAATGCATCATTTAATTATGCATTTATTGTATTTCTGAAGAATAAAATTACAAAAGCAAGAGACACTATATTTTTTGGCCTAACTGTAACCTGTAAAGTTTTTGATAGTGTAATTTAGTCCCGTATTTTTTTTTTTCATATGTATATGTGCATGAAAAACATTTAAAATGAGCATCAGCCAACAAATCACAAATTAGTGCACCCTTAGTGTACTTGTAGTTATGCGAATATTCATGATTTTGCTCATCAATCTGACATGAGTATTTTGTTCTAATTAAGCAACATGATTTTCATGATAAAAGCTAATACACTTTATGATAATTGCTCATTTTATGTTTTCTCTCATCCCTGCAGAATGAATATAAGTCAGACTACAACAGCTACACTAAAGGTACTCCTTGGGTACCTTTTGGATCAATTGATGTTGAGAAAGCCAAGAAAGCTGGCGAGATCCTTAATGAGGTATGATGTTCAAGTCAATGATTGTTAGAGTGTAACTGGAAAATAAAAGAGCAATAGGTGATCAAATCAGAAATAGATTATTTGAATTGAAATGTACTCGTAGTAGATTGTATATTTACTCCTGTATATTTAATTAACTTCAAGCATTTTCTCCAAAGGGATTTCTGCTTTTTTCGGTTGGCATTAATGGAAACATTAATTACGAAGCATGATATTATGACATTATGACATTCATTATGAAGTATGTTGTTGTGTATATGAAGTGTACATGTGCATAGTCTGTAATTTTAGAGACCGCAAACAAAAATGAAGCCAAAATGAAATAGCAAAATAATAATAATAATAATAAAAAAATGAGACCTTTGTTCTTTACCCACTGTCACTTGTTCTTGTTCATTGTTCTAACCTAGAAAAAGTACAGGCAGCACCCAGATAAAGTGCCATTCACTTCAATTGATGATCACCCTGTTATGCTGCAAGCTAAGGTCAACCAGCTCATCAGGAGTGATGTAAGCACACGTTGCCATTTTCTTAGCCTTGTGAACTATACTAAATGAATGGATTAACACATTTATAATAACTTTCTATTATAAATGTTCCATTTTCTAATATAAATGTGTTTTTGTCTTTGTAGCTGCATTACAAGAAAGGGCTTGAGGCAGTTCATCAAAAGTACTCCCTGCCACCTGATGTCCCACATTTCCTTCAGGCCAAATGCAATGCCTACAACATCAGTGATGTACGCAAGTAGTTCTAAGAAGGGGAAGATCTGATTTTCTCACTTTTTATGAAAATGACAGTATATATACATTTTGCATTTTATTTTGATCTTCCAGAAATATTATAAGATTGGATGGCAAGATATTATTTCAAAGGGCTATGATATGAAGCCTGACGCCATCTCCGTTCGTGCAGCCAAAGCAGCCAGGCATGCAGCCAGTGATGTAAGTGACCTATTTCTACATTCTAGGCAATCAAACAGAACACTGACAGCATAGAAAACAATGAAAATATAATGATTTATTATGCCTTTAGGTCCAGTACAGGAAAGAATATATGAAGGCTAGGGGCCATCACGTTGGCTTCCGTAGCCTTCAAGATGACCCACTGCTGGTGCACTACATGAAAGTGGCTAAGATCCAGAGTGACAAGAACTACAAGAAGGACTATCACAAAGCCAAGCTGAAGTTCCACTCCCCTGTGGACATGCTGAGTGTTGCACATGCTAAGCATGCTTCCACAATTCAGACGTTTTCAGGCTATAAGAAGCCAATCCATCACTACACACTTCTTCCAGACGCAATGAACCTGCAGCTGGCCCGTACCATGAGTGAGATCTCTAGTGATGTAAGACCATTCTCAACCAGTTAACTTGTTTTTCAAGAAAATAAGCACAATGCTACATGCATGCTATGAGTCCAATGAAGTTACCCATACATGATCTATCATTCTTCTTTAACAGAACAACTACAAGTCAGACTATGAAAACTCTGTGAAAGGTATTGGTTGGGTGCCCATTGGCTCACTGGATGTAGAGAAAGCTAAGACTGCTGCCCGTGCTCTTAATGAGAAAAAGTACCGCCAGCACCCAGACACTATCAAGTTCACCAGCGTCGCAGACACCCCTGTTATGGAGCAAGCAAAAGTGAATGCGCAGCAGCTCAGTGATGTATGTAACAGATAAGTGAACATGGATCAAGAAAAGGTTTAACTATGGAATCCTGATATATTTTTAATGGAAAGAGAGAAATGAGCATTATTTGCTCTTTGTTTTCCAGAGACTGTACAAGGCCAGTGGAGAAAAGTTCATGCACACCTACCATCTGCCTTCTGACACACCTGAGCTTCTGCAAGCCAAATATAATGCTGCTAATGTCAGCAAGGTAGGAACCCTGACATCTGTAAATTGAAAAAAAGGACAGAATTCATTATTCTACTTGTTATACTTCAGTTATTAATTTAAATACTGGCTGTTTACCTTTTTGCAGACCTATTACACATATGCACACAAGCAGGATATTCTGAAAGGACACCACGTGAAGCAGGATGCAATTCCAATCATCGCTGCTAAGTCTACACGGGACATTGCCAGTGATGTTAGTAACTGTTACTTATTTAATTTTGCTTGCAAGTTTAAGATCAAGGTGTTATAATGTTTCCATTTAAATGTTGTTCACATGCAGTACAAGTATAAGCTTGCCTACCAGAAGGCCAGAGGCCACCATGTTGGCTTCCGTAGTCTTCAGGACGACCCACTGCTGGTGCACTACATGAATCTGGCCAAGCTGCAGAGTGACAAGAACTACAAGAAGGACTATCACAAGGCCAAGCTGAAGTACCACACCCCTGTGGACATGCTTAGTGTTGTTCAGGCCAAGCATGCATCTGCAATTCAGACATTTACAGGTTACAGACAGCCTCTTCATCACTACACACTTCTTCCAGATGCCATGCACATTGATCTCGCTCGCACAATGATGGAAATTCAGAGTGATGTAAGTCAGATTTAGATGTCGTTTTGTCTAACTTCCTCTGACATACTGGCAAATCTAAGAGTTTATATTATGTATCTCCTTGTTATCTTTTCAGAATGCTTACAAGTCTGAATACAACTATGTATATAAGGGAGCAGGCTGGGTTCCCATTGGTTCTATTGATGTAGAGAAAGCCAAGGTTGCCAAAGCCGCCCTGGATGAAAAGTCCTACAGAACACACCCCAGCACATTGAAGTTCACCAGTCTGACAAACCAGATGAACATGGTCTTAGCCATGAATAACTCTAAGCAGATCAATCCTGTAAGGAGACTGAACTTATAGCTTATATATAATGCAATAACTATTTTCAACTTAAAGTCACAATTCCTTAATGACTTAAATTTTTGTTTTCTTTATAACAGGCTGCTTATAAAGCTTCTGGGGAGAAATTCATGCACACCTATCACTTGCCAGCAGACAGCCCACAGTTTCTACAAGCCAAATATAATGCCCAGACTATAAGTCAGGTAAATCCCATGATGATAGAGGGCCATATTTCAGACATTTGGAACTAAAGTTTAAGATTATTTGCAAAAGTACAAGATGTATTCCACAGAAACCCTAACCTTTAAAACGATATATTAATCCAAACTGTAATTCATGAAAAAATATGGTTTGCAGTAACATCTTTGGAATGTAATCTATTGTTCTTCATGTTTACAGAGTCACTACAAATCTCAGTGGCTAGCAGACATTGCCAAAGGATATGACATGAAAGCTGATGCTATTTCTATAATTGCTGCCAAGCAAGGAAGACATATTGCCAGTAATGTGAGTAATTAAAATTATTTTCATTTTTTGATATTCTTGCATCAGGTAAAGGAACCTGTGTTTTCCCAAAGCTATTTATAATGCATATGCATAAAAATGGTTGACATGAACTTTATTACATCATATAAAATATAACCATTTAATTGGTTGCTTTACATCATACAGCTTCATTCAAATGTCTGAACGCCCTTGATAATTTATAGATTTATAGATTTTTAAAAAGAAGAAAATCAGCTCCATACCTTGAACACAGATATACTGCACATTTCAGTGCAGTCACTGCTTATTTGCTGGGTTTAATGTAAAATATTAACATTGCTAGAAGATTAAATTTTAAGTTTTTTCCATTCCATTTATACAAACAAAAATTATTGTACACAAATGTTTTTAGATCAAAACATTTTTAAGGAATGTTTTCTTTCTAAAACAATTGGAAACTTGTCAACTATATCTGACCGGATATGTTCCAACTATTCCATATGAATACCATATTTCACTTATTGCTGTTTTGTTCACAGTTCCAGTACAAGCTGGCTTATGAGAAGGCCAGAGGCCACCATGTTGGCTTCCGTAGTCTTCAGGACGACCCACTGCTGGTGCACTACATGAACGTGGCTAAGATCCAAAGTGACAGGAACTACAAGAAGGACTATCACAAGGCCAAGCTGAAGTACCACACCCCTGTGGACATGTTGAGTGTTGTCCAGGCCAAGCATGCATCTGCAGTTCAGACTTTTACAGGCTATAAGAAGCAAATCCATCACTACACTCTGCTTCCTGATGCAATGAACCTGGAGTTAGCTCGCTCCATGAATGCAAGTTCCAGTGATGTGAGTCAGTCCTTTTCCTCTGTTAACAGGATGCAAAATATAAATTAGTCTAAGCTTAATAGCCATTGTTGACAATTGTAATATTTACAGGTTGAGTACAAAAGTGATTACAATGCCTCTATGAAAGGCCTTGGGTGGGTGCCCATTGGCTCGCTGTCAGTGGAAAATGCAAGAGTTGGAGGAGAGATACTGAGTGAAAATAAATACCGCAGTCACCCCTCCAAATTCACGTTCCACAAGCATATGGACTCTATGGACCTGGTTCTAGCTACTGCAAACAACCAGATCATGAACAAGGTACGTTTGAGTTTTGTGTTTTACCATCTAATTGTAGAAGATGCGTTTCTATGGCTTTAGACTAACATTTTTTTTTTCATCTTTTTTCATTGAAGCAAGCATATACTGCTGCATGGAACAAGGACAAACTTAAAGTCCATGTGATGCCTGACAGCCCTGAAATTCTCCTTGCTAAGGCCAATGCAGTGAATATGAGCCAGGTGAGGTCATGTAATCAGATTATTTAACGAAAAGGAATTTGGATAATGGACTGTAAGTTCTCATTTTATAACATAATAATGAGAGCAATGAATGAGTTATTTGACTTCAGTTTATGTTTTTGTATCTTATGAATACATTACAAAACCATGGACTGATGTTTTTAGTTCTTAATTAAAAAAATTTAATAATCATTTATGTAGAAATCCATGTATGTATTAACAGAAAAATAAATATATAGATGACAGAGAGGGGGTGACTGTTGTAGCACAGTGTGCAATACAGCTGCCCCATGTAGCAGTTTTGGGTTCAGTTCCCTGTAAGAGCAGGTACAACAATGACCAAGACTCCCAATGCTATATTTACCTAACCTTGTAGCATGTTAAAATAGTCAGTCACTCTGAATGAGAATGTCTGCCAGATTTCTGAATATAAATGCACATTTTGATTAAATTAATGTTTCTTTTACTGCAGCATTGTATTCTCTCTTTCAGAAACTCTACAAAGCTGGCCTTGAAGAAATTACTAAGAAAGGTTATAACCTCAAATCAGATGCTATTTCAATCCTGGCTGCTAAGTCTGGGAGGCATATAGCCAGTAATGTATGTTTATCAGCTATTCTTCTTTTTGCAGACGTTTCCTCTCTTTTTTAAACTATAAGGTATAAAAATACATGTTATGAATTAAACCATTTTTCTTTTAACATCTTAGTATAAGTACAAGCTGGCTTATGAGAAGGCCAGAGGCCACCATGTTGGCTTCCGTAGTCTTCAGGATGACCCACTGCTGGTGCACTACATGAATGTGGCCAAGATCCAGAGTGACAGGAACTACAAGAAGGACTATCACAAGGCCAAGCTGAAGTACCACACCCCTGTGGACATGCTGAGTGTTGTCCAAGCCAAGCATGCATCTGCAGTTCAGACTTTTACAGGCTATAAGAAGCAAATCCATCACTACACTCTGCTTCCTGATGCAATGAACCTGGAGTTAGCTCGCTCCATGAATGCAAGTTCCAGTGATGTGAGTCAGTCCTTTTCCTCTGTTAACAGGATGCAAAATATAAATTAGTCTAAGCTCAATAGCCATTGTTGACAATTGTAATATTTACAGGTTGAGTACAAAAGTGATTACAATGCCTCTATGAAAGGCCTTGGGTGGGTGCCCATTGGCTCGCTGTCAGTGGAAAACGCAAGAGTTGGAGGAGAGATACTGAGTGAAAATAAATACCGCAGTCACCCCTCCAAATTCACGTTCCACAAGCATATGGACTCTATGGACCTGGTTCTAGCGACTGCAAACAACCAGATCATGAACAAGGTGGCATACAGAGCAATAATAGTATTTTCATATGATTATACAATGTTTGGTCAGTAATTTACTCATTTTGTGTGTGTTTTTTGTTTTACAATGCAGCAAGCATACACAGCTGCTTGGGACAAGGACAAGCTCAAGATCCACATCATGCCAGACAGCCCCGAGATCCTCCTAGCAAAGGCTAATGCTATTACAATGAGTAACGTACGTCTAAATAAAGTCTTACAGACATCTCCAATTATTTTTTTACTATTATTTTTTACCAATAAATGTTTGCAGTAGTATTTGAAAGCCACAATAAAGATATCATTATTATGAAATTATTATTTGCAACAAACAAAAGGTATGTTCTTTTAAAATAGTTGCTTTAACTGTCCATTGTTTTTCACTTTAGAAAGCCTACAAAGCTGGAATGGAGGCTGCAAAGAAGAAGGGTTATGACCTCAGAGTGGATGCTGTTTCTTTAATTGCTGCCAAATCCTCAACACGCATAGCCAGTGATGTGGGTATTTTTTTATTGCCTAGCTTTATCTCTGATTACTTTATGATAGTCTGATCATTTTTTAACACGTTTTTTAACATGTTTTTTTCATTTACAGTACAAATATAAACTGGATTACATTAAGTCTAGAGGCCGGCACGTTGGCTTCCGTAGTCTTCAGGACGACCCCTTGCTGGTGCACTACATGAATGTGGCTAAAATCCAGAGTGATAAACTTTACAAGAAAGACTATCACAAGTCTAAGCTGAAGTATCACTCTCCTGTGGACATGTGGAGTGTTGTACAAGCTAAGCAGGCTTCAGCTATTCAGACTAATGCTGGATACAAGCAGCACATTTCTCACTACACAGTTCTGCCCGACGCTATGAACCTGGAACTGGCTCGCAATATGCAGGAAATTGCTAGCGATGTGAGTGAAAAAAATCTTTATTATTCAGATTCTTTTATGCAGTTGGAAATGCTGCTCTATGCTTGAATTAAGTAATTTAATTATTAATTGACACATTAATGTTTTATTGTTAGATAATGCTACATTAAGGTATTACATGCAATTTTATTAAGTTCCTGTTTTGTCTGTTTTCACAGAACATCTATAAGAGTGATTACAATAACTACATGAAAGGACTTGGATGGGTTCCTATTGGTTCTTTGGATGTAGAAAAAGCGAAAACTGCTAGTCGCATAGGAAGTGAAAATCTCTACCGCTCACATCCCAGCAACTTCAAGTTTACCAAAGATATGTCTTCCATGGACCTGGTTCTAGCTGCGACAAATAATCAGATCATCAACAAGGTAATTCATTTAAATTAAATTCTGATCCCTTACCTTGATCATGCCTTGTATTGGACTGGCAGCTTGTCAATGTGTTTCTGTGCCTTTAACCCTTTTAGGATAGGATCCAACATATGCATTATAGGAAACAAATGAATTAAACATTAAATATTGAAATAAATGAAATATTGCTTATATAGTGAAAATGTAACATTATATTTACATGTTCACAGAAACGCTATATTGAAGCCTGGGAAAAGGACAAAACATCAGTCCACATCATGCCAGACACAATGGAAGTGACTCTGGCACGTCAAAATAAAATTAACTACAGTGAGGTTTGTAATCCCTAACATGTATTCATTTATTTGCTCATCAGTTAATTGAACATGTACTTTGAGAATAGAGCATCATTTTATTCATGTTTTCCTTTTTCAGAAATTATATAAACTTGCCAATGAACTGGCAAAGAAGAAAGGTTATGATATGCGTAGTGATGCAGTTTCAATTAAGGCAGCCAAAGCATGCACAACCATTGCAAGTGATGTAAGTTTTTTGTGTTATTTAAACACAATACATCATATTTATGTGCTGTTAGGTAGCTGATTTAATGTGTTCTAAGTGTTAAAAAAATTATGTTTGGTAGTACAAGTACAAGGCTGGATATCGCAAACAAGTTGGCCACCACATTGGCGCCAGGAGCATCCAGGATGATCCACTGCTCATGCTGGCCTTGAACTCAGCTAAGATTGCTAGTGATGCCCTGTACAAGAAGGATTTCAACAAATCCAAGACTAAGTTCCATCTCCCAGTGGACATGCTGGCATTTGAACTGGCAAAGAAGAATCAGATTCAAGTCAATGATGCCAACTACAGAACTTATCTGCACAACTGGACCTGCCTGCCAGACTCCAATGATGTTGTCCAAGCTCGACACACCTATGACCTCCAGAGTGATGTAAGTTTTTCTTTTGGCATTTCGGTCTTGCTAAAACTATTTTACCCATATGCTTTTTGTTTTGGGTCAGCGAAGGCAGAGGTATAATTTCTTTGTGCCTCACTGTGTGCTGTGCTGTGTTTCACATTGAGAAGAATGGTCACTTTTACTTTCACCTTAACTTTATTCTTGTAACGTTAATGAATGGATGCTTTATGACGTTCATTCACAGGCTGTGTATAAAGCTGACTTGAAATGGCTGCAAGGCCTGGGATGGGTCCCCATTGGCTCAATTGATGTAGAGAAAGTGAAGAAAGCTGGACAGGTTCTGAGTGAAAGACTATATCGTCAGCACCCAAGCAACTTCAAGTTCACATGCTCAACTCAGGATATGGGAATGGCCTTGGCTAAAGCCAATAATGAAATTATGAACAAGGTAATATTTTTGTTTATTTTTTTTGTTTAATTTAGTTTTTTTAGGCCTTTGTGTTTCAAATGTTATTCTTTTTCGACAGAAAAAATATATGGAAGCATGGGAGAATGATAAAACCAAGATCCACATGATGCCAGATGCAATGGATGTGGCCCTTGCAAAACAGAATAAAGTAACTTATAGTGAGGTAAGCCATTTTTACTGTATTGTGGCAGCCCATATGTGTTTAAATTACATAAAAATTTAACTGAATGTTATTCATTGATTGCAACCAGAACAAGGTCTTCATATATTTCTTTATGAAATCTTGAGCATACATATTGCGCTGTTTGAATCAGTTTAATAATTTGATTATCATATTTTCAGAGGCAATATAAACTTGCTCATGAACTGTCAAAGAAGAAGGGCTATGACATGCGCAATGATGCCATTTCTGTCATTGCTGCAAGAGCTTCCCGGGACATTGCTAGTGATGTAAGTATTGTGAACCACACAAATCATAATTTATCCTGCTTTGGATTTTTGAGTTAACTGAAGTCGTTTAAATATTATTTTAGTACAAGTACAAGACTGGATATCGCAAACAAGTTGGCCACCACATTGGAGCCAGGTGCGTCCAGGATGATCCACTGCTCATGCTGGCCTTGAACTCAGCAAGGATTGCTAGTGATGCCCTGTACAAGAAGGATTTCAACAAATCCAAGACTAAGTTCCATCTCCCAGTGGACATGCTGGCATTTGAACTGGCAAAGAAGAATCAGATCCAAGTCAATGATGCCAACTACAGAACTTATCTGCACAACTGGACCTGCCTGCCAGACTCTAATGATGTTGTCCAAGCTAGGAAAGTATATGATCTGCGCAGTGATGTAAGTGTATAATGAAATTTTCATCCTCAAACTGATCCAGATATTTTTTTTCCTGATAGTAAGCAAACTTTAGTCTTAAAATAAATCTTTCTGTCATATATTCTGTTTTTGAAGATGTGAGCTGCTGTTTTTTGTATTTTTGAGCAGGAACTATTAAACATGTTTATAGATTGAGGAAAATTATACACATTATGCTTTCCTTATGATGGACAGGCTGTATACAAGTCTGATCTGGAGTGGCTGAGAGGCTGTGGCTGGAGTCCCCATGAATGTCTGGAGGTTAAGAAGGTTAAGAACGCACAGCAGATCCTGGCTGATGTAAGAGTCACTGGAAATGATGCTCCTCTTAGGAAATGTAGCACTAGCTATATATTTTTTCATGGCTCAACAACAATGCTGTTTTTATCTTGCCTGTTATTTATAGAGAGGGTACCGTGTGAAGCTGGATGAGCAGAAGTATACAACTCCAGTGGACAGGGTTGACATTGTATGTGCCAAGAATGCAGCTGCTGTACTCAATGAGGTAAGAAATCCCATTTTTTTAAGCAAAAAGGATCTCATTGCTTTTAAGATTGTGATGAAAATCTTTAGGAATTTGATTTTGTATTCAAATCTTTTCCATGTTAGGTGTGTAGTGAACTTATACTGAATACAGTATTAAGCCTGCATATTGAAAAACCTGTTGTCCTCTGCTATCTTGTGTTTTAGGCAAGCTACCGTGAGGCATGGCACAATGACAAGGTCAAATACACCATGCTGGACACTCCAGTTCTGGCAACTGCCAGGGAGGTTGCCAAAAATACTCATCCAGTAAGAGTTTTTACTTATAGTCTCTTTTTTCAATGAAATTCTTTCTGAAATATGTCAAAGTGAAGATATATATTTTATTTTAATCATCTCTTCACACACAGAAACTCTACACCAGCAACTGGAATAAGACAAAGGCTACTTCATACTTTATGCCTGGAGATGCTGTTCCCATTAAACAATGCATCAACACTAGCAAAGTGCAGAGTCATGTAAGTAACAACTCAGTAAATGTCTTTATATCTAAACTATGTGGCATTGCATGTCCATTGTTTAATAAAGTTGATTTTCTGAAGATACATGATTATGTATTTTCATTCATTTTTATTTTTTGCAGTACAAGTACATGGAAGGTTATCGTAAACAAGTTGGTCATCACATTGGAGCTCGATGCATCCAGGATGATCCACTTATGATACTAGCTGTGAACTCTGCTAAGATTGCTAGTGATGCCTTGTACAAAAAGGACTTCAACAAATCCAAGACCAAATTCAACCTTCCTGTAGACATGTTGGCTTTTGAATTAGCCAAGAAGTGTCAGAAGCAGGTCAATGATGATAACTACAGAACTTACCTGCACAACTGGACCTGCCTACCTGATCAGAATGATGTTATTCAGGCCCGCAAAGTCTACGATCTTTGCAGTGATGTAAGAGTTAAATATTTTTCTATGGTCTGAAATGTGAAAATGACTGGAAAATTTAAATCAAATTGGAAGTTTTAAAGTTTAAACGGTCTGGTCTTCCCCTTTTAGAATGTGTACAAGGCAGATTTGGAATGGATCCGCGGCTGTGGATGGGTGGCTGCTGATTCTGTTGATCACGTGAAAGTCAGAAAAGCCCAGAAAATCCTTAATGAAGTAAGTACTTTTGGTTGTTCTGACTCAAGTGCTATTTCTGGTGAGAATTTATTACCTTTTTCCAATGCCCGCTTTTCTTTTTTCTCAACAGAGAGAGTACAAGAAAAATGCCAAGGAAAACTTTTCAAAGTTCACACTTGTGGTGGATCGCCCTGAAATTGTCTTGGCTAAGGTTAATGCTTTCAACCTCAGCGATGTAAGTATTTTATTCAGTTATTTACCATCTGTTATAGTTGGTCAGACTTAAGGATGCTAACTCTGAAATTCTGAATATTCTCTGTAGACTAAGGGTTGATTCACATATTGATTGGAGATGGATATATAATGAGTCATTTTATTATTTTATTTGTCATTTAATTGGAGCAAATCACTTTTCACCACATTTCTTACGACTGCATTTAAATGATATGGTCTTTTCACCACCATGTAATTGTAATTGGCATCATTGACTTGGATTTGGCATGGATTTCTGGATTTGACGTATTTTAGTTTTTTGTTTTTTTGCCCTTTTCATGTTTTTTATACAAAATGTATTTAATTTAATTTATTTATCATTTAGCTGTTTTTATTAATTAAAATTTCATCATTTTTTTCATCAAAAAAATGAAAATGATGATGATGAAATTATTAATTAAAATTAAATTTTTGGTTTTATGTTCTATTTTTGTAAAGCTGAAGTACAAAGAGTCCTTCAACCTGGAGAAGGGTCACTACATTGGATCTAATGATACACCACAGTTGGCCCACAGCAGGGAGTTTGCAAAGAACATCAGTGAGGTAAAGAATGGCTTTTTTGCATAGAAAAGCAAAGTGCTTTTTATATGTTTGTTTTGTTTTACATATGTTGTTTATTTCTCTGTTTTAGAAACTGTACAAGAGTCACTGGGATGAAACCAAAGCCACTGGCTATCAGCTGAATCATCAGTACCTCCCCCTTACAGTAGCCAAGAAAAGCAGAGACATTGTCAGTGATGTAAGTGCCTCTATATAAGTTTTAAAGGTGCTTATATCATCAAATTTAAAACATCACAACTTATGGTAATGGTTTCAATTTTGTTAATCTAATAACTTATTTCAACGTTTCAGGTGAAGTACCATGATGCCCATGAAAAAGCCAAGGGTCACTACATGGCTGGCACCCTTGTTGACTTCCCTGAGGTGGTCCACATTGGTAAAATTGAAAAGATGAAGAACCTGGTAAGCTGTGATTTAACATATCATAAATGATTACATGCACATGTACTTATGTCATGTAGGAAACACATGTAAAATATGTCTTTTTTGCCATATTTGTTTTGCTTCATATCTTTTCATACAGAGAGACTACCACAAGGACTATAACGCAACCAAGACCAAGCTGCACATTCCTGCTGACATGATCAGCCACGTGGTTGCCAAAAGATGCCAAGACATTCTGAGTGAGGTTCAGTACCGCACCTACCTGCATCAGTGGACATGCCATCCTGATCAGAATGATGCTATCCGTGCCCGCAAGGCCAATGAGATCCTGAGTGATGTGGGTTATGCTTCAATCTTCTTTTAATTTTAAAAAATTATCAAACAAATTTTGTCAAACCAAAATGGGGTTGTTTGATTTTAAAACTTTTTTGGCAGGTGTTTTACAAAGACGACCTGAACTGGATGAAGGGCATTGGCTGCTACACCTGGGACACACCTGAAATTGTGCGTGCCAAGAAATCTTATGAGCTTCAGAGTGACGTAAGTAGCATTTTTAAAGATCAAGCTACTGTTTCTAATCTACAACATTCAGTCCTAGTTATATACCCTTCACAAATACAACTTCATTTGGTGTTTCTGTGTTTTTCGTTCTGAAACAGATCAAGTATAAGGCGCAGGGCAAGAAGGAATTCAATAACTACTCCATTGTGACAGACACCCCTGTGTATGTTACTGCTATCCTGGGCCACACCTGGGCTAGTGAAGTACGTACTGAATCATTTGTTGATGAACTATTTTAATTTGTTTTTAGAAATCTCATCAAACAGTTTTGTAGAGTTATTTGATGTATGTTTTTCATATTTTTCACAGCTGAACTACAGAGAAGCTTATCACAAAGAGAAGCACTTGTACACCACAGTTTTGGACACCTATGACTATGCAAGATGCTTTAATCTGAAGCAACTTTACAGCACTGTAAGTCTGATATGTCAAAGGTCTCAAATATGTTTGCTTAAGTCTATACCATTGTGCTAAGTTGTCATATTTGCATTGTCTTTTCTTTCACCAACAGAAAGCTTACTCTGCCATCTGGGACAAGATCAAAGCCAAGAGCTACAGCATCCCTCATGACTCTCATGCTTTGGTCCATGCAAAACAGCAGAAGGTTATCTTAAGCAAAGTGCGTCCAACTCATCATCAGCTTCTTCAAAATCCAAATTGACACTTTGAATTAGAGAATGAACATGCTGTGATTTTTTGCAGGTGAAATACAAAGAGGATTATGAGAAGTTTAAGGCCCTCTACAGCCTGCCCAAGTGCCTGGCAGACGACCCAGCCACTGCCAGATGCATCAAAGCTGGTAAACTCAACTTGGATGTAAGTAAACTGTCTCTTTCTTTGGAAGATAGAATGGTAGTTTTCCTGTTCACAGCAACATCCCTTTCTCACTGCTTTATCTCCATCTTTGTTTTAACAGCGCCTGTACAGGAAGGACTGGGAAAAGACAAAAGCCAAAATCCATGTTCCACCTGACATGCTGGATGTGGTAGCTGCTCGCAACACCCAAAAGATGATCAGTGAAGTTGATTACCGTAAATACTTGCACCAGTGGATCTGCCTGCCTGACATGCAGGTCTATGTGCATGCCCGCAAAGTCAACGAGCAGCTGAGTGATGTAAGCGATTCCTTTTGTATTCTTTTGTATGAGGTGCTCTTGTGAACATATAACTATGCTAAAGGGATTAAATTGCATTTTGAATTAAAATTGAATTAAGCTAATTTTTTCCGACACTGATTGTACACTTCTCTTCTCTTGCCAGATCTTCTACAAGGATGACATGAACTGGCTGAAGGGAATTGGCTGCTATGTTTGGGACACTCCTGAGATTCTACGCTGCAAGCAAGCTATGAAGCTGCAGAGTGAGGTACATAAAGACAATTCCTTTGCTCTCAGTATCAACTCCTCTGCCATGTTAGACATGCTCCTCTTATGCCCTGTTTGGTCGCTTTTGATTTGATTTCAGTCACTGTACAGAGCTAAAGGAATTGAACATTTCAAGAACTACTCTGTAGTGATGGAAACTCCTACATATGAGACATGCAAGCAGAGCGCCCAAAACCTAAGTGAGGTAGGTTTTTCAAGATGCTATTAATATTGTTTAATGAATAATAACACCTGAATGTTTTGCCCATTGTTAAAAACACATGTCCTTCCTTTCTTCAGCTTAACTACCGCAGTGATTATGTCACCAACGTTAGAGGTAAAAACACTGCTCCGGCTGTGACTGTTGACACAGAAAGGGCTCGCTTGGCTAAACACATCCAGAGTGATGTAAGACCGTTTTCCTGCCTACTTTATTGTAATTTTTTCTGTAGCATAATTGTGAATCATTCTCTTATTGAACACATCATGTCTATTTTCCTTTTTATTCAGAAACTTTACAAAGAGGACAGCAAGAGCTTCATGCCCACTGGCTATGCCCTTCCTTATGACACACCACTTATCAAACAAGCTAAGGCCGGACGCCTAATCGCCAGCAATGTAAGGAAGCACCCAACTTCATAACAGTGGTATGTCCATCTGATGCTGAAATCATGTAACAGCATTTGTCTTGTTCCAACATCCACAGGTGAAGTACAAGGAAGCTTATGAGCTAATGAAAGCCAAGAGCTATAAGCTGGATCCTAATGGCGTTAATTTTGTCAACATCAGAAAGGCCAACGCTGTCACTAACACAGTAAGACAAATAATTATGAACTTACCATAATGCTTAAATACAATACTGCTTGGGTTTCGAGATGAAAAAATATTTAACAATATTTTTTATCTTTTACATTTTAGAGACTCTACCGTGCTAAATATGAGAAGGAGAAGGACAAGGTTCACTCTGTGTATGACACGCCAGAGATCAGGCAGGTTAAAGCTACTCAGGAGGCCATCAGTGATGTAAGCAACCCAAATTTAACATTGTTGACCTTAATTCAACAAATTAAACCGTGACCTTTTATTCTATTTCTTTTCAGTAAATAAATGACACTGACCATCTTCTGTCACGCTCAATAGGTTTGCTATAAGGAGAAATACTACAACAGCAGAGGAACACTCTTGCCCATGCCCATCACTCCAGAGCTGCTTCACTGCTTCCATGTCAATGAGCTTAACAGTGACGTATGTACCCTGCACATTTGTCTGACATCATAACACACTCAAACATAGTGCTTAGTTATCAGACAGGTGAATCCTTAATGATTCAATTATGACAAATTACTCATACTGCAGGACATAAACCACATTTCTGTTTTCGTTCCTTATAGCTCAAATACAAAGAGGATCTTCACTGGCTGAGAGGCATTGGCTGCTTTGTGTTTAACTCACCTGAGCTGGTCCGCATCCGCGAGTTCAACAAATTTAGGGTAAGTTTAAAAACTTTATCTAATATCAGTCCATACTGAAATGGTTTCTTCCTAAAGATTTTATGTTTGTCATTCTAATTAGTGTTTTAATTTCTCTCCAGTCTTCCTATAATATTGAAGCAAAGAAGAACTTGGCTAACTTCTCTGTGGTCTTGGACACTCCAGAGTACCAGCGAGTGTCTGAGCTCAAGACCCACATAAGCAATGTGAGTTGTTTGTAATTGCTTTTGACTGATGAGTCTACAAATATATTGAAAATGTCTTCAAATGGCCACTTACCTTTCTAACCCATGTTCATTTTTCTGCTGTCAGTTGGTGTACAAAGCTGATGGCAATGTACAGAAAACCAAGTGCACTAGTACTGCAGATGCAATAGAATTCAAGAGAGCCAAATGGGCCCAGACCCTTACCAACAAGGTAAAGTGTTTTTTGAGGGTATTATAAAGCAAATTCCTTATTTACCAATAAGCAATCATTTTCCTCATCATAGTTTTAAAGATACTGTGAGTCACATTAATGTAGTAACTGTGTCCATAAAGATTTTGAAGCCTTAAATGACATGCCTGTTGCTTTAATAGTGGTTGTACACTGACCTGGCATCCAAAGAGAGAGCCTTCTACACTCCAGAGTCACAAACGCCCATGTTGAACCATGCCAGATCTATGAAAGTGGTTTACAGTGACGTAAGGCACATTAACTAATATAAATAAAATCTCATACATTTTGCCCAGCAAACTTTCATGTTGTGTAAATGCATCTTCTATTCCCAAATTTAGAACAAGTACAAAGAACAGTATGAAAAGATGAAGCACAGGTATACTGCTGTTCATGACACACCCATCTTGGTCCGTGCCAAAAAGGCATACCTTAACTCCAGTGATGTAAGTTGATGTTTCGCTTCCTATAAAATACTGATATCCTGCTCATTGAGCTCATTGACATGATGATTTTTTTTATTCTTTCAGTTACGGTACAAGGAGACCTTCGAGCTGTCCAAGGGACACTATCACACTGTTAAGGATGCCCTTGACATTGTTTGTGCTAAGCGAGTCAGAGATGACATCAGCGAGGTCAGTGAAGAACTTCATTTTCCATTTAAATTTGGTCAAAATCAGGAAAGGGTGCTTAGTAGCTTAGTTCTTCTGCCTCTTTCACAGGTTAAGTACAGGGAGAAGTACATTGACTCATTGGGCACCTGGAAGTCCATCCCAGACCGTCCAGAGTTCTTCCACAGCAGGATCGTAAGAGACTGTATCAGTGATGTGAGTGTAACATATCTTTCATTATTTAAATAAATCATTTAAAATAATGACGTCTGTTCAAGATAAATTCTTTAACAAATTTTGTGGCCTCCTTCTTCTCATTCTTATCAGATCAAATACAAAGAGGACCTAGAGTGGCTCAAGGGTGTTGGCTGTTATGTATGGGACACACCTGTGTTGGTACAGGCTGAGCAAAATAAGGCACTCTACAGTGAGGTAAAGGACCCTTTATTATAACCCTTTATTATATTATTTTAGTATATATATATATATATATATATATATATATATATATATATATATATATATGATAAGTATATATTTACTTATTATATATGTGATGCTGATAATCCATGGAAAAATCATTTTAATCTCTTAATCCTGCCTCCTTTCATGTACTCCTTTTGATAACAGCGGCTCTACAAGGCATCATATGAGAAAAACAGAGGCAACTTCAAGTACACATGTGACACACCTTTCTTTGAGGCCGCCAAGAATGCTTCTCTCCTTTCTAATGATGTAAGTTAAACAGATCATTCTTTCTTTATTTCTCTCTGAAATGTTTCCAAAACAGTAAATATTTATTAAAAATGAGAGGCAAATTATGTTTAATTGACAGTTATATTGTGTTTTTTGCTATGATTAATTTGCTGATGTTGTTGTAATTCATATTATTATAAGTAGTAGTAGTAGTATTGGTATTAGTATTGCTGTTGTTGTTGTAATATTTCTGTTTTTTGCTTCAGAAGAGGATACAAGGTCATTTAAAATATGGATACATCATATATGCTAATTAATGTTTTTTTTTTGTTTGTTTGTTTGTTTGTTTTTTTCTGTATAAATTAGCTTTTTATGTATAGCTCTTTTACTCACTCTTATAAGTTTCTCTTTTCCCTTGGATAAGTGTAAAGCATCCTTTATGAGGGGTTATGCCTCACTGGACGGGAGGCAGAAGGTCTTTAACTGTTTCTTTAATATTCTGAGCAGAGATCCTATCGTGCTGAATATGAGAAGTCTAAGGATAAGTACACTATAGTTGTAGATGACCCTAGAAACCTTCTGGCTAAAGAGGTCAACAACATGAGCCAGGTAAAGCCCCCAGCTCCAGCCTGCCTCAGGGACCAGAGCATGAGGCCAGCTCAGTCCTGCTGGATGACGCCGATGCATGCTTGTTACCACTAATTCAAGTTTCGTTCTCTCTCTCAGGTGCTATGCAAATGACTCTCAGTGGGTTCTTTGAGTGGGCAACATAAAATCAATTTGTATGCTCCAGAAGATATCACATAAAGACACGGGTTCTGGCACAGAAAGGACTTCATTTAAACAGTAGCATTTTATTTGGTGTGACCTACCTGGTTGCAACAGATTGATTTTAGTGTGAGCCGCTCTCTGGACTGTAGAAACCACTGTCCATTCCCTCTCTCCTCTTCTGCACTTATTTTTGTAGCATGACCTCTGTGTTTGTGTTGTCTGTCTGTATGTTTCCTCTGTGGACAGGCTAGGTATAAGTTCAGGGCCAAGGAGCTGCTCAAGAGTGGCTGCAACGAGCTGCTCCGCCCTGACATTCTGAACGCCCTTTACAACTCTAGCATGTGGAGTAAGGTAACCATCTGCCTGCAGGCAATCCCACAGGCCACCAAGAAACCTAATACTCCATTCTCAATCCCTAACTCCACAGTTTGTGGTTTGGTGCTATCACCATCATTACTTAAGGCTATGGTTCTTACCCATCCATTGCTTCATAATCATCCGTTTGTGATCTGTCAAGTGTGAGGTGGAGGATTCTGTTGAAGAAAGCAACGTTTCATATGCATTATTATTAAATACAAATATTAGGAATTGTAACCTGTTTTAAGCTGAACATTTTAATGAGGAAAACTTACTATTGAATTAACGTTACAAAATGTGCTGTAAAAGATCACAGAACAACAAAAGAGCAGTAATGATGCAAGCAACAGTAATGATGCAAGCCTTGATTTATTTTTTATCAAAGGGACTGTAGCTATCTCCAAAACTGGTAATAAGTAATGGAAGTTTTTTCTTTGTTTTTCTTTGTAATGAAGCCTGAAGTTGCTTTCACCCTCCTTCTGAGTGTTGCCTGCTCTTTTATGCATGTTTTATGTGCACTATATTAAAGGATTTCATTGCTTGCTTATTACTGCTCACAGTAGCATGTTTTCTGCTGTGTAGAGTGTAGTCAAAGAAAACAGGTTTACCTTACAAACCACTGCTCTTAACGCTTAATAAGTTAAGTTAATAATTTAAGTTTGGTTTTAGTAACATGAATTGGTTTTAGTAACATGAATCAGCATGAGTGGGTTTTGTTTTGCTATATTTCTTTTTATATATACATGTGTGTGAATATATTTTGTATATTCTGATGTTATCTGATGTTATCAGAATTGTCAGTAACTAACGACTGTATGTTTTGCTTCTTCAGTGGAAGTACAAGGCCCAGTATGAGCGTCTAAAGTCAAAGTATACACCAGTCCTGGAGACCCCTGAGCACCAGATGCACAAACGGAGCAAACAGATCAGTGATGTAAGCCCATCATCTTTTTCTAATTCATGAAACTAGCATAAATGAATGTATTTCTTACAGATCACAGTTTATGAGAATTATTGAAATTCTGAAGTGTGCTTTTCCTTTCCTAGATCATCTATAAGATGGAGTATCACAAGAACAAGGCAAGAGGTTACACTCTCGGCCATGACACACCATTGAACCAGCACATGAAGAAGGTCAAGGAAATCACCAGTAATGTAAGTTTAGGACATTTTATGTACAGAATTTGTTCATGCTTATCACCTAGAAGTGAATTTTCTGAATTGTTGTGTATTTTTTTACTTTGCATATTCATAGCTGAAATACAAGGAAGTGTATGAAAAAAGCAAAGCTCAGATCAACATGGCTCCTGATGCTTACGACATCCGTGCTGCCAAAGAGGCCTACAAGAACATCAGCAATGTAAGATCACAGAAATTCCTATGAAACGGCATGATTTTTTGTTGATTTTGTCAAAAGGACATAGCTTCTTATTTATTGTCTTTTCTTCTGTAGCTTGACTACAAAAAGAAGTATGAAGCCACCAAAAATAAGTGGATTTGGACAGTGGACAGACCTGACTTTGTCCATGCTGCAAAGATCAACTACCAGCAGAGCGATGTTAGTGGTGTTTGATTTTCAATGCTTTGTTTAACCATTATACCCATTATACTTACAGTACAAACACACTCATAAAAACACACGCGGGATCAATCCCTTCATCTTTTCCGTCTTTTCCAGGTTGAGTACAAGTATGACAAGGAGATGCTGAAAGGCTGTGTGATGCCAATTGCAGATGATAAGTACACACTTCTGGCCAAGCAAAACTCTGAGCTTGCCAGTGATGTGAGTACCAAATTCCTCACATGGAACCTTAATTAATGCAAAAGATTGTTTGATTGCTGATGTGTTAAAAATGTAACATTTTTTGTCTGGGATTTGTATCTACTCATCAGGTAAAATACAAACAAAAGTACCAAGAGTCCAAGGGCCACTACATGGCTGTCCTTGATACCCCTCAGATTCTTCATGCTAAATCAGTGGCTAACCTGGTTTCTGAGGTAGCTAATCCATTCCACTACATTTTGATGTTAATCTAATTTCTTGTTTTCAAAAATTGTAGTGTCACATAATTTCAAATTCATTTGCAGAGCAAATATAAGCTGGCCAGCAAGAAGGAACTCCAGACTGGTTCCTTCACAACTCTACCTCAGACCCGTGAGACAGCCCACAGCAAAGAGGTGGCCAAAATCACTAGCGGTGTAAGTACTGGTGCCAGATTGTTCATTTTTTAATTAAACTAGTTGGCTGTAAGTTTGAGTCTAAATTATTGCGTTAATGTTCCACAGAAACTGTACAAGGAGAAGTTTGAAAAGGAAAAGGGCAAGTCTGAGTACAACAATATGACTATACCCCCTGATGTGCAGCATGCCATAGAAGTAGCCAAGAGTCAGAGCAATGTGAGTATACATGGGCAAACCAGCAAACTTCTCTATACTGTCTGCTGAGCTGAGGAGTGGAATGCATTTCCATATCTGGAACTTAATGTCCCATTAGATAAATGATTTACAGTAAGTTTACCTCTAAACAATTTCCTCTGCTAGATTGCCTACAAACAAGAAGCAAAGGCCACACTTCATTACACCCCTGTTGCTGACCGCCCAGACATCAGGAAAGCTACCCAAGCAGCCAAGCTCATCAGTGAGGTAAGCGCCTCTCAAAATGTAGTGACTTTAACAATTCATTCAGAATGTTCATTTGTTTAAATAAGATCTAACTGTGATTTACAAGTCACCCTCAAATGAATTATTGCTTTTGTTATCGCAATAGATTGGTTACCGTGAAAAGGCTCGTCAGGAAGCTAGCCGTGGAGGGTCTCTGATTGGCCGTCCTGACATCACCTTGGCCACTGAAGTGTCCAAACTGACCAGTCAGGTAACAATATCTGTTCCTTTGAAGGTGAAGATGAAGGCTGATCAGAATTCCATCTTTGTGCTTTTTTGTGAAGTTTTATAATTGCCATGTGTCAGATTACTGTGAAGCAGTATGAAGACTATTTTAGTCATAATGTTTCCCTTTTGACCTGATTTAGAATGCATGCTACTTCTGGACAGCAGTGTTATGATAACTTTAGCGGTAGTGTTAAATGCTCCATCAGCGCTTCTGTTGCCCATCAGCATTAATACCAGTGTCTTAAACCGTCCATGTGACCCCTGACTGTCCCTCTATATACATTTTTGCTTTCTGTCCCATATTGATTTATTTTCAGTACATTCATCTATTCATCGTTGGATTTATTTTCTGTCCTCTCATCCATTTATTGTCCATTTTCATTGTCTTGTCTGCTGTCACCCTGCCATTTGACTGCGCGTTGTAGGTGGAGGCCAAGCCTTCCCTCCATGGAGCTGCCTCCATTGATACCCCCCAGATGCGGCACATTAAGAAAATGAGTGCCCTGACTAGTGATGTAAGAAAGGGACCCTGAACCACAGGGCCAGTGACCTCTTTGTTTGTCTTGTCTCACTTTGTCCTCTCTCTTTGACTGGATGATCTCTGATAGCCCTCTGGCACTTTCTATATTTTCATTAAATTTAGTTTCAAGGATTACATTTATAAAACAACAACAAAAAAACTCATTCCCTTAGAAGTTATGCTTTCTTTTTTGCCTGGTTCCTGTCAATTCCTTCATCACTGCTAATTCTGAGTATGCTTTTGTCCTTTTTTGTGTTTGTCATGCAAGCTTTTGCATTGTTGCCAAGCCTTGTATAGTAGCTTGTTTTTATTCTTGCTTTTTTCTTTCCTTTTTTTAATGAACAAATTGTTGAAATCTATAATCTCATGAGCTTGTGTAGTATCAGGAATTTGGTATATTTTTGCATCCTTCACACAAAATGTTGAAGCGAGGACTGTGCAGACCCAGTTGACTCATGTATCATTTGAAATAGCCACAGAGTTTTGCTCAAAACACTAGGTGGCATAGTGAATTCGCTCCGACTGTATGAGATGTTTACTTAACATGTCATTTACAGTGAGTTTCTTTGGTCTACACATTCCTCAAAGAATTCTCTTTTGCCTGAAACTAACCAATTCTTCCTCAGATTCTTGGAGACATGATTCAGACCTCAACATTTTCATTCTTCTGCTTACTACCATATATATATATAAATATATATATATATATATATATATATATATGTGTGTGTGTGTGTGTGTGTGTATGTATATATATACTCTTATGCTCTTGTATGTTCTGACCTGTGTTGTGTTGAGCTTGCCAGCTGGGGTTATACCACATGTTTACTAGACAATGTCATATCAGAACTGAAGGTGACCGTTTAACTGAATTGAAATTGCACTATGAGTAAGCTCAGGAAGATCAGATGCCTCAAAGAAATTTGGAACTCTGAAGAACCCTTGATCACCCAGTTGTCAAGCTCTGATTCCTAAATATTCAGTTCTCTTGTTTACTCTTTTTCCTATTAGCTCTCTTAGGTCTGTTTACCTTTTTGTTGAAGCATGCAACTATTGAAATGACGTGAATATCTCCGTTTGCGTTAGCATTTTGGCGTACACAATAGGCAGTGCCTGTACTGTTGTTTAATAATTCCATTCTTTTTTGGAAAAGGTGAAATATAAGGAGAAGTTTGACAAGGAGTTTAAAGGAAAGAGACCCCAGTATGATCTGAAGAATAGTAAGATTTATCAGACTCTGAAGGATGCCAATACACTTGCAAGTGAGGTGCGTGCATATTATATCCACCCATCATCTCTTCTCTTAAGCATATTTTGAAGCAGTTACAGCAAAAGATCATTTGAATTTTATGGCTTGCAGGTGAAGTACAAGAGAGACCTGAAGAAGATCCACAAGCCTGTGACTGACATGGCTGAGTCTCTGGCCATGCAGCACAGTCTGAGCACCAGCAAGCTCTCCAGTGATGTAAGACTTTTAAAACCCCTCTTGACCCCCTACACGTCTTCGTGTAGATTCGTCTTTCATCTTCATATATGTAATAACTGGCTTAGTGGGATTATCAGCAGCACTGTGCAAAAGCAGTTTGTTTTTTCCATCAGAACAATAGCTTGAAACTTTGTAAATATGGCTTTGCATGTAAAGTCTTAATGTAATGTTAGAATAAATATAAAAACGCAAATGCAGTAAAAACAGGTTAAAGGAAAAGTCATTAATACATTAGTTCTACACTTTCGTTCCTGAATTTTCTGCATTTCAGCCATTGTATAGATTTAACAATTGCACACTTGATTAAATGTAATCAAAAGGAAGGACTGATAAGACAATATAGGTACTAGTCTTAACTGTAAAACCTTCACAAGGAGATATCTATATATGATAAAGCTAAAACTGTCACACGTTAATTCACAATGTGTTGTGAATTTACATGTATTCTAATTTTTATTCAAATTTAGTTTTTTTAATAAATGGCTTTACATATGATAATAATAATATGAAGAAGGAGAAGATTAAAATCTTTTGTATAGAACCTTAAACCCAAGGTTGCTTAATGATCTCCACAGATGCATTTTTTGCACAGTACTGTGTACCATACTCATTCTCTAGTTCTCCCCTGAAACACTTACTCATTCCTAAAGGACATCATTTGGTAGTGACCCTCACCTTCCTCATTTCTGACACCTCTTCTCCTACTAGCACTTTGCTTTAATCTTTTACATCTTCGTTTCCTTCACCTACATGTGATTGTAGGTCATCCTTCTGGGATTCTAACATATTTTTAACTTTTTAATGTATCCATTTAGAATAACAAACGAATTTTCCTTCTTATTCTCCCATAACCTTCCCTTCTAAGTTTCTTTGTTGTCACTCATATTTTCTTACTTTTTATCTGCTAAAACTCCCCTCCATGATTTCACTAAAAGTATAACCCTGCCAGCCTCTACGCTGGATCAGTTGGGCAGATTTGAGCTAAAAACTTGCATTGACAAACATTTGTCCCTTTTTTTTAAGATTTCCAGGCATTCTTGGTACCTGAAAGTTTTATCTTTAGGTGTTTTTGGTTAAATAAGTGAGAAGTGGTTCAGCTCAGTAAATTAGTTTTATTGTTGTACTGAGTTGCTTTGGTGGGAATTCCCTCTCAGTACCAGTACAAGAAGAAATTTGAGGAGAGTAAAGGTCACTACCATATGATTCCTGACACACCTGAGCAGATTCATCACAAAGAGGCTTCAGAGCTGCAGAGCCATGTAAGTTCCACACGCTCTTGCCCTTTCCACCGGACATCACCTTGTCTGTGTATCTGTGTGTGTGTGTGTGTGTGTGTGTGTGTGTGTGTGTGTGTGTGTGTTCTTGTTACTTCCCTTTCCCATTTTAATAAGTGTAGGCCTTTCGTTTCTGACATATGTAAGTAATATTTATAGTTTCATTTGTTTGTTTCCATTTTTCTTGTAAATGTGTTTTACAGAAACAAAGTACTTTTTATTAACGTAGTAAAACCTTGTCATTCATCGGTTACTTAAAACCAAATGTTTGCATTTTGGAAACACCATAAACCTTTTAGCTTTTACCCAGCAAAGTTTTTTCTACAGTTTATTAACATCTGAAAAACATCTCATTTCTCATCTGAAAGTACAGAGGTTCTGTGATACTGTATAGAAGCTAAAGTAACTGAGGGTGTGTTAACACTCTAATGGTGAATGCACTCATGCACAGTTAATGTACTTGAATAATTATGGGGTTGTAGGATTGTAAGATTTTCTTGGTTTGATCAGTTAAAACTGCAGCAGTTAAAATACGTTTGACCTTTGTGTTTCTGCCTAAATAAAGGTGAAGTACAAGGAGAAATACGAGAAGGAGAAAGGAAAGGCCATGCTGGACTTTGAAACTCCAACTTACGTGAGCGCCAAGGAAGCACAGCATATGCAAAGCCAGGTAAATCCTGCCAATACTCAGTGTTTATCAACAACAAAATTTTTGGGGGCAAGTTGTTTTGTATTTATGAAAATCTGGCCTTTCTTTAATTAATTTAAGGCGTGCGATATTTCTAGTTCTGTCTTTCTTATTCTTTTTGACTAAGACAAATCAGTGTAATGTTGCGTTTAAGTAGATGTTTAAAGAACATAAATTAACAGTAAGTTACAGAACTTACAGTACTTTACATTTACACTAATTTTTATAGACAATAATAAATTAATAGTAAGTGCTTACCTGCTCAGATTCTGAAAGTGGTTACAGACTGATTCAAAATGATAATAAAAAATAAGAGGCAGCTTCATGTCTATTTCTATTTATATGGCAGTGGCGGTGGTCTAGTGGTAGGGTACTTGCCTCTGGATCAAGAGGTCCCAGGTTTGAATCCAACCTCTGGACATACTATTGCTGGGTCCCTGAGTAAGACCCTTAACCCTGAGTGTCTCCAGGGGGACTGTCCCTGTAATTAGGACATGGAAGTCACTCTGGATAAGAGCGTCTGCTAAATGCCGCAAATGTAAAACACAAAATAGTCTAATTCCTTATGCTGATACATTTAACTACAGCCAGCATGGACATCCACTGACCGCAGATTTGTTAAATGAGACGCTGTTAATGTGTCTGAATGCACCATAGAAATGGTCTGATAGTGTTAAAGTAATAATGAATGATATGTGCAGTAAGTATAAACCCAAATAAGTCACAATTTCCAACCAGGACCCAAGGAGATGGTAAAGTTTTTGTTTTTATTTCATGATTGTCTCTTATATGTTATTGTCTTTTGAACTGACTTATTGTATGTTGTATTATTTGAATATGAATTCTTGTTTTTAGCTCTGCAGAGCACAGCTAAATGCTATATTAATTATAAGGACAAGAACTGACCTGCCCCGTGACCATGGCAACAGCAGTTCACCAAGTCTTTATTACTGTGGCTTCATGTATCTTTCACTCTCTCGTTTTTATGGTGGATAGAAAGACTATAAGAGGGACTTTGAGGAATACATGAAAGGCAAGAACCTTTCAGGCTTGGAGGTCACCCCTGCAATGATACATGTCAGACATGCAACTAAAATTGCTAGTGAGGTAACCTGATGGGCTTGTCTATATTTTTGTTTTTCCCATCCTGGTAATCCTACTAGACACCCACTTATATTAATACAGCGAGTGTGTTTGATGTTCCTGGTCACACCCAAGTAGTGAGCAGTTTGTGGTTAGTTTTGCATGGTTCACCACCCAGTCATAATACACTGAGAAATATCCCTTCCTTGTTTCACACTGAGTGTTTCAGTGAGTGTTCTAAGTGTTCTGCAAGTGTTCTGCGAGTGTCCTAAGTGTTCTGTGAGTGTTCTAAGGGTTCTGCAAGGGTTCTAAGGGTCCTGTGAGCATTCTAGCTGCTCCATGAGTCTTCTGAGCGTTTCAAGGGGTTTGTGAGTGTTCTGAGTGTTCTAAGTCTTCTGTGAGTGTTCTGTGGGTGTTCTAAGTGTTCTGTGGGTGTTCTTACTTTTTATGAGTGTGCTTATTTTTTTCTGACTGTGTTCTTTTTCTGTGAGTGTTACAGGTTTTATGTAAGTGTTCAAAATGATCTTAGTTTGTGTTGTCTTGTCAATGCTCCCTTCAGCCTCCCTCCAATCTGTAGTTAACACTGAGTATTTCCAAATACCATTAAGCACAGGTCGTCATTTTTAGGCTTTATTTCATAGAATATCCCAATTTCACTAGTTTTATCCAATTCACCAGGGCCTTTGTTCTGGCCATTATAAAAACCAGTCACCTAATTTACCTTTAGCACAGATCACTGTAGTGCATAACAGGATGCTTCCACATTGATGAAAACCTTTGACTTTATCTTCAGAATGTTATGTAATGAAATAAAAGATGCATAAAACCCTAAAACTTTTTGAAACATTCTCTTTTATCTGAACTTCATAGTGAATCAGGCATAATCATCAGATGAGCCAGATTATAAATGCAATCACCTCCACCGTGGTGTGGTATCAGAAACACACAGGTTTAGAGTGGAGCCTTGTTGACACTGAGCTGTATGTGAGCAGTACTGTGTGTGTCTATGCCTTGCTCTTTGCTATCTCTGCAGTCTTTCTGTTCTTCTCCACCCTGTAGAAAGAGTATAGGAAGGATCTAGAGGAAGGGGTGAAGGGTAAAGGGCTTACAGTGCTGGAGGAAACTCCTGAATTACTGAGAGCAAAGAATGCTACTCAGATCCTGAACGAGGTAGGATGGCGCTAGGTGAAACCGACCCCTGTGTCACTCTCCATCTTCTTGATATCTCTTCACTATTCTTCGCCTCTTTACCACACTAACAGGGCTGCACTAAAAGTGCTGTCCGTCTGAGCCTTGCTAACCACTAAAATACCCCCTCCTCTAGCGGACCATCCCACACCAACATCTAACCAGGTTTGGTATTAAAAGTTTACTACCATAGAACTTCCCAATTAAAGATGTTTTCCTCCGTTTTTCCTCCATTGTATTGCCCTGTTTTTAATATCACTCTTGTTTTCAAACAGGACTTTGCCAGCACTGTGTTAAAAGCCTCTAATTGTTCCTCAAATTTGCTGATCCTTAATGAAGCTGTTTAACCTCTTGAATTAGTTTTACAGCCTTTAAACTGTCGCAGTGGCAAACATACACTACATCAGCTTTGCAAACACAGCGTATATAAAATAAGATTATATTTTCATACTAGCACTGATGTTTTTCACCTTCTACAGAGAGAGTATAAGAAGGCATTGGAGCACGAGATAAAGGGCAAAGGAATGTTGGCTTTGGCTAATGACACACCAGACTTCTTAAGAGCAAGAAATGCTACAGAAATCCTCAGCCAGGTCAGTAAGGAAGAAGAAGGTTAAGAAAAATGTGTATATATATATATATATATATATATATATATATATATATATATATATATAAAATTCTGTATGTTATATATGTCACCCACAAAACTTTAAAAGGACAAAAAAGGTAAATAAAAATACTATTGACCAGTAACCAATTGATTAGTCTTTCCATTATCAGTCATTTTCCACTCCTCTTGTAAGTTCATTTTCTCAAGTGAAGCCCATGTTTTACAGACTAAGTACAAGCAGAATGCTGAGCATGACAGGGCCACCTACACCACAGTGATCGATACTCCTGACATCATCCATGCTCAGCAGATCAGGAATATTGTGAGCCAGGTAAGGATTGCTAGGTTAACCATGAATAAAGCAACAACAAAGTAACATGTTGCCAAATGTAAAAACGTTATTCAGTTGATCTGTTACTGTTTATGAACCTGCTTGGTGTTATAAATTCTTTTTTAGATTGTATTTGTTGGAATACTAAGCTGAATATGTTCAGCATTTCTAATAGAGTTCCTTCATATTTTACAGAAAAAGTACAAGGAGGAGGCAGAGAAGACCATGTCTCACTATGTGCCTGTTCTAGATACTCCTGAGATGCAGAGAGTTCGTGAAAACCAGAAGAACTTCAGCACTGTAAGTGTTGTCCTGTCTATGTTTTTGCACCAACTCCAGTGTACTTCATAGTGTTTTTTTATAGTTTTTTTTTTCTTTTTCTTTTTTTTTTTTTTTTTTTACTCTTGGCCAGTTTGAATGGTTTCACAGACAAGTATCTAAGGACCAGTAAAATTTCATTCTTATGAGTTATATGCATTGGCCCTGTTCATTTGAACCCAATGACAATACTTTCTTGCACAGTTTTTCTTTTTTCTTGAACATTTTTATTTTTCTGTGTACCACTTTAACTGCTATTTTGCTCTTTTTCTGTAGCAACACTACCAGATTGACCTTAAAAACAGTAAGGGAAAAGTTTCAGCAGTACAGGACACCCCTGAAATACTTCGTGTTAAAGAAAATACAAAGAATTTCAGCTCGGTACCTACTGCTCACTGAGTATATTTTTTCCCCTTCACTTTTTAAATCCTTTTTTCTAACAACACACTTTTCTCATTTTTTTTCTTTTGAATTCTTGCTTTTTTCTTGTTTTTCTTTTTGTTTTGTAGTTTTAATTTAACAGACCCTGCCTTGCAGCCCTTTTCCTTTATCATATAGGTGTTTGAAACATAGGTGTACTTATTAACTACATTTTTGCAGATTGCAGCCTAATTTTACTTTGCCGTTAAAATTTATTGTTTGGAACAGCAGCCCTAATCGCTTTAGGAACTAAAACATTTCTGCTTCTGGACATGGTTGTTTGGTTTACAGATTGTGCATGTTTTGTCTTCTGTTATATGTGTTCTGTTGTGCAAATGTATGTTTTATGTTCATAATATGTTAGTTTTGACATCAATGCAAGTTTATTTTCAGGGCCTTACTCTAAAGTAAGGCAAAAATGTCATTCTCATTTACCTGTACACATTAAAAGATTCAGTACAAGGAGGATTTGGGAAGAGGAACAGCTATTGCAGAAACACCTGAAATGGACAGAGTAAAACGCAATCAGGAGGCTATTAGCACGGTACACTGAAGTGTGATCCTATCCCATCCTCTCCTACCACCATACCAACTCCTCCTCCCTTATACTACCCATCAATACCCACAATGACAATTCTTTCAAATCACTTTAGTCAGGACTGTCTCCATTTTAATTACTCTCATGTTTAATACTTCTATTCATGTTAATATGTTTATACATTTAATATCACTTTCCAAAAATTGTATTCCAGTTGAATCAGTTTAAAGTTGATTATGTTTATCATCTACAAATATGTGACATGGTTTGCTAGATAACTGAACGTCCAAGCAATTTCATGTCTAGTTTTTTTTTGTATTTTCCATAAGTGTATTTTATAGATATTTGTCTATGCTCTTGTTCTACTATGATGTCTCTTATTTTTCTGCTACATATTAATCTAAAAATGCGGAGTAGATCAAATACAAGGACCATCTCGGTAAAGGTATATCTATACCCGACCTTCCCGAGGTGAAGCGCGTGCGGGAGACTCAGAAGAAGATAAGCTCGGTAGAGTTCCTAAAGCTTTATCAAAAGAAATCCTACCAATATTTTTTACTTTTTCCCATTTCTTACGTTTAAGTTCTATTTTCTGTTTTCTTCTGTTGTTCATGTCAAATTCTAAAATATCTGTCGTTTTTGGTAACTTTTTTGATAACCTTTTTACAACCTTTTTGCTTAAAGATTCATTACAAGGAAGATTTAGGAGGAGGAACAGCTGTGTCAGAAACACCTGAGATGGAGAGAGTTAAACGCAATCAGCAAAATATTAGCACGGTACACTACGGTGTGACCCTGTCCCAGCCATCTATCATTGTGTCATCATACTCCTAGAGCAGCGGTGGGGAACACCTTCTTAACTTCAGCACTGCAGCTGGTGTTCTGCCAAAGAAATATCAGCAAACTGTGCCTGTCCGAAGTTCCCCACCTCTGTCCTGGACAAACCTATAAGAATCCCTTGGTTAATATTAGTAAATGAAATCCCTCACTGACAACTAGAATAACATCCATGTAGTTCATGACGAACCTGCCAAGTTCTTTGCTAATTCTTCTAAAATGTTCTGCTTAACTTTTTAACTTTGAAATGGATTGTTTTCCTTGGAATTCAATGGACCAAAAATCATAACTTTGTCTCTGAATGTTTTACAAATACCCACAAGGTTTTAGAGTTGGTGGCTGGTAATGTTCTGTTTTTTTATTTTATGTCAATCTGTCTTTATCACAAGTTTTTGACTTTTCTTTGTCTTTTGTCTTCTTGCTGTTTGTGTTTGCAGATTTTGATCATTTTTGTCTCTGAATGTTCTCGTTTCTGATTTTGCTCTGTGCTCTGTGTCTTGATCTTGTCTGCATGGAACCAAATCTGTGAGTAGATAAAGTACAAAGACTCGCTGGGGCGTGGCACCGCTATCCCAGACCTTCCCGAGGTGAAGCGAGTCAGAGAGACTCAGAAGAACATCAGCTCGGTAGTGGAAGCTTTACGGGGTTTCCATCAGTGCATGAACGCTGCCTCCTCTCCATCCATTCTCCTCTACAATCATTACCAACCATTCGTTCATTCCATCACCTCCCAAACCAGGAGATGCACAATGGAGTCATAATTACATTTTAAACCTGACAGTTTCCTTAACTGAGCATCCTAACAGACAGTCTTTTGCCAGTTGTATTTTCTTTACCAAAATCAATTCTATAATATGTATCTCATATGTAGCAAAACTCCAAATCAGATGTCAATATGATCCTGCAAAGAAATACAAACTAACCCTGTTTTTTTTTTTCATTTGTTTAATTATAAATCCACCATCAGCTTACTTCTTTTGTTTGCTTTTCTAAACCTTTCACTCCAGGGTTCTACATACACTGTGTGACCAAGGGTATGTTGACACCACTTAAGTGAGCTGGGCTAGATCAGACACATCCATTTATAATATCTAGCAATACAGCCATGCACTGTTTAAAGACAAACACATGCAGTAGAGTGGACAGTCTTTGGATGGCAGACAAGTCAAATTTCTGCCCTACGAGAGCAGGCGTTTTGTCTTTATTGTAAAGTGGAAACATCTAGGAGCAACATCTTAACCCCAAAGCAATAAACAACACAACCAGAGGTCAGAAATGGAAACTTCCGAGCACTGAAGCATATCACGCATAAAAATCACCTGCCCAGAAAGTCATCACAACAATTTAGGGCAGGGCAGCGGTGGCCTAGTGGTTAGGGAGTTGGCCCCGCATCGGAAGATTGTGGGTTCGATTCCCACCCTAGTGGGTTGCCCTGAGGTACCCTTGAGCAAGGTACCGTCCCCATCACTGCTCCCCGGGCGCTTTCAATAGCTGCCCACTGCTGCACGTGTGTGTATGGGTTAAATGCAGAGGTCGGGGCAGCGGTGGCCTTAGCTGCATGATCGGAGGATCGGGGGTTCAAACCCCTTCCCAATAGGTTGCCCTGAGGTACTCTTGAGCAAGGTACCGTCCCCATCACTGCTCCCCGGGCGCTTTCAATAGCTGCCCACTGCTGCATGGGTTTGAGTGTGCATGGGTAAAATGCAGAGGTCCAATTTCGTTGTGGTTCATGTGTGCTGTGCCGTGACCTCGCAATGACAAGGGTAGTCACTTTCATTTTTTTCATTCATTTTTATCAGGAGCTTCATGGAACGGATTTCCCAGGCAACCACACACACATCTGGTTTGCTGAATACCAGGAGAACACATCCTGCCTGAATACATATTGACAAATGTAGAATTTCTGGAGCCATGTCCCAGTATCTTGTGGAAAGTCAAAAAAGCTTAACTATACCAAAGCAGGGCTAAAATACATGTGAATGTGATATTCGGGTGTCCACATACTTTTGGTCATTTTGTGTATATGGGTTATAACTTTTACATGTGATGTTACTGGTGTATCAGTGTTGAATCTCCTGCTTGTGGTGCAGGAATGTTGGATCTGTCTATGTTTAATGTTGGTGTTTGCTTCTGACTGGCCTGTCTCGTCGCTGTTCTTCTTTACTCCAGGTTTTATATAAAGACACTTCTGCCAAAGGAACTCCTGTGGTTTTTACTCCAGAGATGGAGCGAGTCAAACGGAACCAAGAACAAATTAGCTCGGTATTCTGCCACAGGACGTGTGCCCTAGAGCTAGTGTCCCACATAACCTGTCTAACTTCCTTTTCCTGCTAATAATATTAACTTGTTTCTCCCATCTGCTAAATACATAATTTATTAACTACAGCTGTGAAGTGTTAAACATTTGCTAACGCCCCCTTGATTCAATAGACCTTCATGCGTACCCCATCATCTAGCCCTTCTTTGGAGTGGGTCAAACCCACACACCTCCAACCCTCTGAAAGTGTGGAACTTTCTGCTAATTCATCAGTGTGAGGTCGCAATAACAAAATCTTCATGTTTTGTGTCTGTCGTCTTGTTCATTTGTTTCCCACCTGTTTCCTGTCAATGTGAGACAGGGTGATAGTACAGTAGAGACTGTGTTTAGCTTATAATCTGTTTACTATCCTTTCTCTTCCCCAGGTGTTGTACTCTGACAGTTTCCGTAAGCAGGTGCAGGGCAAGGCAGCCTTCGTGCTGGACACTCCTGAGATGAGACGTGTGAGGGAGACCCAGCGCATCATCTCTGGCGTAAGCATTCATTCAAACATTGCTTTGAGTGCATTAAAACATTGGAATAAAAGTGAAAAGCATTATACACTTACAAGGGCTGAATGTAATCAGTTTTATTTAAGTGCTAGACACTTTCAAAGTGCTTTTAATGATCAACTAAATTTGGTTAAATGTTTGAAAGAGCTACTAAGGGCCCAGCCATTTTTTATACGTTTTCCTCCAGTACTCATGTTCTCAGGGGTTGAGGTTATTTTTTTTTAACAGCGCCTACAAACAATTGGTTTTGAATGATGTTTCCATCTGAGCACGTTTTCTCTCACAGGTGCGATACCACCAGGATTTTGAGAAGAGCAAGGGCAGCTTTACTCCCACCACCAGTGACCTTGTGACTGAGCGTGTGAAAAGGAACATGCAGGACTTCAGTGACATCAGCTACCGTGGCATTCAGAGGCGTGTGGTGGAGATGGAGAGGAGACGCGCTGTAGAGCACGATCAGGAGACTATTGCTGGTCAGCACACACAAGCACAACACAATGCACAGCAAACACATGTTCCTTTTTATCACGCATGTTTCAGTAGAGCTCAAGAACTCAACTCTGATTCATTCACAGACTTACGTGTATGGCGCACCAACCCTGGTTCTGTTTTTGACTATGATCCTGCTGAGGACAACATCCAGTCAAGAAGTCTGCACATGATGTCAGGTATGCAGTCACCTTTAAACAATTATTTCAAAAAGCCTTTAAAAATATATATGGTTATAGAGTAACTTTGCAGTTGAACTCCTTTATTCCAGTTCAGCTACACAAATTCAAACCAATTGATTAGGTGCACATCCAACTAGCTTCCACAGTCACTGTCCAACTGTTTCTCTGCATCATTTCTGCCCCCTTAACCCAGTTATCCATGGTCAGAACTTGTTGAAAATAAATTGTTGGGGTGGTGGTGATCTAGTGGTAGGACACTTGCCTACAGACCAAGAGATTACAGGTTCAAATCCCACCTCCAGCATTTACATTTACATTTACGGCATTTAGCAGACGCTCTTATCCAGAGCGACTTACAGGTCCTAATTACAGGGACAGTCCCCCCTGGAGCAACTCAAGGTTAAGGGTCTTGCTCAGGGACCCAGTGGTGCTAGTGCTAGAGGTGGGATTCAAACCAGGAACCTCTGAATCCATAGGTCCGTAGGCAAGTACCCTACCACTAGACCACCACCACCCAGCACTACCACCATTGGGTTCCTGAGCAAAGCCTTTAACCCCAAGACTTTCCCTCAGGTTAAGGAATGTAAGCTCTGGATAAGAGCGTCAGCTAAGTGCTGTAAATGCTCTTTACAGAGGAATAACTAACTGGGTAAAACATGAGATTAACTGATACTTAGAAACTACAAAATTACTAACGAACTAATTAATGGGGCTTTAAAAAAAAAGATGACAAGAAGTGTAGAGACAAAGTGGCTTGTCGGTGCATTTTCTTAACAAAATGATCTCCATAGTTGTGTGGCTAAAATCTTACAAATTGCATTAAGTGTGAGTAATAATAAAGGCTCATCATGTCATGCCATATTGGACCCTTTCAGTTCAAGCTCAGCGCCGCAGTAAGGAGCACTCTCGCTCCACCAGCGCCATGAGCGGCGTAGGAGACGAGAAATCTGAAGTGTCTGAGAATGTGGAGCACCACCTTTCCCTCTACAGCAACGGCTTTCCTGCTACTACCGGTCTGTTTAGCAGAAATAATGGCAAATAATAACATTAACAGAGCTTTTGTGTAGCATAATGTACTTCATTTAATTACAATACTTTACTTTTTTCACCTAAAAACATTGGAAGTGTTCATTCTCCATGTTCTCTGTCCTGCAGGCTACCAGCAGACTAAGACTGTTGAGCTTCAGCAGAGGTCCTCTTCTGTGGCCACCCAGCAGACCACTGTGTCTTCTGTACCCTCACACCCCTCCACAACTGGAGTAAGTAGGAAATTCCACTGGCTTAAAAAGTTGGAGTGCTTTTACACAAAACCAGTTTATGGATAAGAACAATTGTCATTGAATATTTTGTTGAAGTTTGATGTAGTATGTAAATACTGTTAAGCTCTTTAGCTCTTCCAGCGTTTGTTGCTCAGTCACACAGACTATGTATGAAATCTAGGCTGAAAGAAATACTGTTTTTTGTGATATCAAGGAAACTCAGCTTTTTGAAATATATGTGCTGCTCTAGCCTAAGTATTATCTTAGGGAGACACACAGAGGTTTGCCAAATACGAGTTGAAGGGAGGATTGTGACTGATACATTTTTGTTGTTTGGCATTGGGTAGGTGACTGGTGATAGCTGACACTGGGTAGGTGATCAGTGATAGTTGGCATTGGGTAGGTGACTGGCCTTAGTTGGCATTGGGTAGGTGACTGGTGATAGCTGACACTGGGTAGGTGACTGGTGATAGCTGACACTGGGTAGGTGACTGGTGATAGTTGACATTGGGTAGGTGACTGGTGATAGTTGACATTGGGTAGGTGACTGGCCTTAGTTGACATTGGGTAGGTGACTGGTGATATAAATGTAGAAAAAAAAATAAGTAAAATATATGCCGATAAGGTTTGCAATGCTTTTTGTCTTTTTTTCCACAGAAAACTGTCCGTGCTATGTACGACTATGCTGCTGCTGACAATGATGAAGTGTCCTTCAAAGATGGAGACGTCATCGTGAATGTGCAGTCTATCGATGAGGGCTGGATGTACGGCACTGTGCAGCGCACTGGCAAGACTGGTATGCTGCCAGCCAACTACGTGGAAGCAATATAAAGACATGTGAGAGTATGACACATCCACTGGGCTAGAACATCTCAGGCATTAAAATCAAAAGCTTCGAATAGTTACACTGCTGTTTGTCATTAAACTGTGCAGTTTTGTTCTTGCCTGTTGCCCCTTATTCCGTGGATGTGACTTGATAAACTGCCTTACATTATACAGTACATACATATTTGTGATTGACCACTGTAGAGTATTTATGTTCCAAACTTAGCGTAACAGTCGAGTGAACTAAAGCCCATTATTTTTGTATATTGCTGACAAATCAGATTCAGTTTACTTCACAGAAGGCTTCCCTGGAGAGTCCAGTGTTGAAACTTTTGCATAAGAGATGGGCTTATTTTTCTTTACTCCTTTTTCTGCAAAGGAAAAGACAAAAAAAAAAAAAAAAAAACATGGATTTATTCAGTGTTCCTAAGCATTGAACAAAACTAATACCAAAGAGGTAAAATGAAATTAAGTGAACAGTCCAACTTGCAAACTTCAAGGAGACACCATTCAAGTCATCAGACGGAAAAACATAGATAAGAGACCTACGAAACAAGCCTCTTCCCTCCTTGGCTGAAGGCCGATCAAAAGTTGCATGTGTGTTTTGTTTCCTCTGATTCCCTAGGTCTAGGGTTAGAGTCATATACCTTGACTCAATAGTTAATAAAGCACACCAAGCTTCTGCAGTATATCTGTCTCTTGTCATGAATATGGACCCAATGTAACCAGAGTTACATTTAATTTACCAGAATGTAACTGATGTAAACAGGATGAAAAATACCATGGAAGGGATTTCACAAAGTAAGGTCTTTTAGTTTATTAAGGAAGCTTGAAGTCAAGCACACAATAGGAAAAGTGGTGAGGAACATTCCTGCTGGACAGATCTCAGCTTTGGGATCAAGTTGTCAGGCTTTTCCAAATCCTGTACATGCATCATATGAGGAAATGCCTATGATTGAAGTATGGCAGCATGACTGAATGTAAATTTGACTGAACAGTTAATATTAGTGTTTATGGATTAAGTAAAGTGAAAGTGACTATTTGCCATTAAGGGCAGAGTGAATCACAGCAAATTGCTTTCTCCGAATTTAACCCATCACACAGTTAAACAGAGGGCAGCCATATCCAGTGAGCAATGATGGGACAGTACCTTGCTCAAGGTACCTCAAGGCAACCTACTAGTTTGGGATAAGCCTTCCAAACTCATTTAGAAAGCTGACAAAGACCCATTTGCTCCAAATAGCCATATAAATAGTTTTTTTTTTGTTTTTGTTTGAAAAGCAGTCCAACTCCAGCAGTCTTTATAAAAAAAAAACAAACACACACACACAAAAAAAAACCCTAGTACATCATAGCCTATAGTTATTAAACCAGTCATCAGAAGTCCCTGGAGTTCACATTTTCACCATTAGGAGTAAAGATCTAGCGGCTGGGGAACCCTCAGAACCACTAAGCTAAACAGCGCTGAACTAAACATTCACAAGCTTTTTACTGCATGCATGTGCTATCGAGTAGATATACTTTGTTCAATAAAAGTAATTCATCATACTGTAAATGCTGGTTTTGTGCAATATATTCCAAAATACTTTACAATTACATTTACTCACTTTGCAGAAAGTTTTTACCCAAAGCAACTTGCTTTGAAAAGCATCATGAAAAATGTTTAGGAAAGAAGTCCAAGATGAACATCATTGACCAGACTTGATCTTAGAAACTGAGAATGTGCCAGGCCTCAAACTGCAATATGCACTTTAAAAGGCTTAGTAAACTCTGCATATATGGTAAACTGTCTTTTCACCACATAAGCAGTTCCACAGCTAAGTGGTTTCACAGATCCGGTTCAGGAAGCGTTACATGCATCACTACACCATCCATGCTAGGAAAGATCCCAATTTTTAAACACAACACTTACTCCTTTAATCCTTTATTTCAGAGTACTTTAATATAAAAAGTGCCATCCTGGTCTGCATTTAAGTTCCATAAAACCAAGAGTGAGTCCATCATTCCATATGATGGCATGAAAAGACATAAAATACAAGCTGTTCCACATAGGTGTTTCAGAAAGCCTGCTATCAATCTAGAAAATCACTGATAAGATGGCTAAAAACTCCTAATGACCAAACATTGAAGCATAACGTTCCATTAAGAAGACTCAGGGCGTAGGATTGCCATCAGAGTAAACTGTCCTCAAGGCGGTTGATTAAACGTGACTGAAGATGATCCACAATCCTTGTCATCATACCACTGAGCTGTTCATGCATCAGACCTAGTTCTTTTGGTGAACAGCGACCAAGTTCCTCTGGGGTTAGTCGAGCTCCCAAAGCAGCAACATCTGACACCAATTCCACAGGCACTGGTGCTTCTTGTTTCTGTTCTGAAGCTGAAGAGTCATCTTTTACCTCTGACAAGACCCCTTCTGCTGAAAAGGGAAGGTGGGGGGAGATGATCAAATATAATTACAGTGAGAATGAAAGCAAGGCATCTGTACTTTTCATGTATCGTTGAGAAAACACTAGCACTGGGACAGACGTACCCTGTGATTCTGCTGATGTTTGCACCTCTTCTTGATTTAAAGCTGTGTCCATTTCACCTGGTTCAGAGGTCATTTTCTCCATTTCATCAAAGCCTTTCAGTTCATCAGGTCGAACTTTCCGCTTAAGGAAAGTAATATTCAGGTGATAGAGAACAGTAACAGTTCAGTAACAGAGAACTTGTACATATTAGAAGCTAAGCAATTAATTCATGTGGACAGTACCTGTTGTTCATGGAATGATTTGAGTGCTTTCTTCACATTTGACAACTTGGGTGAGCGAATGGGTAGAAGTTTGATTTCACTGGGAGTAAGAGCACTTAGATCTCCAACTGTTTTGATGTTCTTAGCACGAACAAGCTGACCAAGGCCTCTGGGCCTAAGTATGGAGCATTAAAAAGATGATTATGAAAGGTAAACATTCTTTAACGAGTGAAAGTGACAGACAGGTATGGTTCTTTTTATGAAGCTTTTCGAAACTAAAAACTTTACCATTTTCCCTTTACCACTGTTCACTGTGCAGCACTCACCACATATGAGAGGAAATTTGTGGTAGAACAGCCTCCACAGGGGAAGAGCAACAGACTAGTGCAGGATAAACACAGTCCTTTGGAATAGGCAGGGGCTCATGACTCATCTCTGAAATCTGTTGCAAATTTAACAACGGTTTATTATCTACACCAAAAGTGTCGTTAACTCCTGCCTCTGTTGGAATAAGAGGGGAGAGATGTATATTTAAAACACACCAGATACATACCAGACATTTCTTTGAACTCTTATATCCTGGACTGCGGAGGTTGCGGGGACTGAGTGTCAAAAGGCCTTTGGTAGGTGTTGTGATAAACTGCAAGAACAGTTGATTAATAAACATTGGGGGAGGAAATCAAAATAAAATTCCATCCTATATGTAAAATGTAGGAAATCATCGCTTTACCTTGGGCTGTCCAATTGTTTTTGACCTTGGGGAGCTTGTTCTTATAACAGGACTACGGCGATCTATGTCATCAGCCAATTCTTGCTGGTAAATTGGGTTAGCAAAGGACACTCGTCTGGACTGGGAATTGCAAAGTTGCACATTATTTCACATTTTTGCTTTATCCTTCTAGAAAACAAAAGGACCATAAACAGAATTTTATTATTCCAAAGACATTACCTTCAGAAGTGGGGAGAATCCTCCTCTTGGAGAATCCTCCTCTTCAATATGCCTCTTCTGTCCTTTCTTGAGAATGCTTGTAGACGGAGAGGCTGATGGTGACCATACACGCGTGGCACTTTGGCTGGGACTTTGTCCAACTTCTAGGCCTACACACTGAACATCTGAAGACTTCTGCTTGGGTGGGGAGTCAAGGCATGTTTCTGCTGAGGCAATCTGTGATTGTACTGATGCTTCAACCTGTAAATCTGCCTCTGGTTGAACATCTTTGTCAATCTGTGTTTCTTCTCCAGCCTGATCTAAAGGAGGTTCATCAGCTGATTCCATTTCCTCTGTTGGGGAATTAATACCATTAGCACCAATAGCAACAAAGCTATTTGTGTCGTCCTTCTCTGGCATTAAAATCTTTTCTTCATTTTCGTTCCCAGAAAAGTCAACAGCATCCGTCTGGCCGATGGCTGATTCAGAATGTTCATGGCATTCAGTCTCATCATTTACAGACACGTTAAGGTTTGTAGAAGTACCTCCAGGGCTTATAGTGTGGAGCTTTGCTTGACTAAATGTGCTTTCTGAAGCAGCACTACCTTGTTCCTTTTCTTGTTGGTCAGTCTCTGCCGTATCCATCTTCTCATTTGGCTCTTCTTCTGTATGGGTTGCATCTTCCTTAACATGAGATGACTCTGAAACCGTTACATTGCTCTGTTTCACTGGGCTTTCAGTAGGCACTCCTGTATCTGCTAAGTTGAGTGAGACTGCTGAACATTGAATATCAGCAACCATAGGACAATTATCTAGAGAGCTTAAGCCCTCATGTTCTATTAGAACAGGCTTTATATTGCTCAGTTCAGATTCAGATGATAAACTGTTGGGTTCCAGAGGAAATTTATCTTTGAAATCTTGAGAAACTTTTGATTTACTACAAACATTCTCTTGCAAGTTACTACTAGTCTTGAGGCAGTTACAGTTTGCTGAGCGTCTTCGCCCACGACCTCTTTTAGAATGAGGACATCTGTGCAATTCTGGAGTCTTTAAAGCCACTTTTTCAGGTAGCACTAGGCTAGTCTGTGAAGATGTCACTGTTCCTTCCTCAAGAGCTTTGATTTCAAGAACAGTGTTCACCTCCTTAGAAGAATCCAGGTCCATTTGTGATTCCTCATTACTTTTTTGCTCATTGGATTTTGCATCAGATGAGTCTTGTTCAATTACTGAGTCTTCAGCTGCAGAGGCATCCTCTTTGTTTGTATCCACTTTGGCTTCAACCAACATATTGACATCTAAGCAGGGCTGTTGCTTTTCCTCAGACATTTCAGTCTGATCTGCACTGTCCTTGCCCAACATATTCTCAGTAACATTTTCACAATCAATTGTGTCTTTTATGACCTTAGACGCCAGTAATTTAAGACCTCTAGTCTTTTTAGATCTTTTGCCTTCTCTGGTATCAGAACTGTCAGACTCCGAATTCTCAGAGGGCACCAACAAGCCTTGAGATGACCGCCGAGTGTTGTATTTTCCATATCCTTTCGTGTCTTTAGTCTCAACAATTTCCTCAGTTTGTGAGGATTCAGAATTGACTGAGTCTGAAGGAGTAGCATCTCTGCTGGTATTCATCCCTTCCTCAACCTTCTTTCTTCTTCCTGGTCTGCCTTTTGGCAACTTCAACATCTGAGAATCAGGCCGACTCTGATCGCTGGTCCTTTCGTTTTCATTGATTTGCATATCTTTGTTTTGTGCATCTGTGACTTCAGTCCTCCTTGTTCTTTTTCGTCTGCCAGATGACGGACAATCAGCATCAGAGTCAGAAACCAATGCATCAGCAGGTTTGATCTTCAAAACAGATGCACAAGATTGAGGATCACTTTGAGCGCTTTCCTCGATTTGTTTTTTGTCTGAAACTTCAAAGCTGGCAGGAGGAACTCTGGTTCGCCTTACAGGCCTTGGTGACTGGCTCTCTGACTGACTAAGAGGAAGCTGCCCATCTGTTTGACTTAATGGAGACTGCTTTTCACAGGAAGGCTCCAACTGGCTGAGCTCCTTTCTCTTACTTCTGCTACGTCTTCCTCGTGATGATCCTGTAGTTGTAGCAGCTGAAAATACTTGCGAGCCATTCTGACTGTGGTTTCCATTAGGCTCATCACTCTGTGATGTACTTTCACCCTTCTCCTCAAGCACTTTACTTCTCCTACTCCTGGCTGCTGAAATGCTGTCCATTTGCTTGGTGGATGAATTTTTTTGTGAATCAGTCAAAGACGACCCATTATTTAAATCTTTTTTCTGCTGTTTGTTTTTTGATTCCTGATCTGAATCCTCCCCTGGTCGAAGAGGTTTACTTCTACGTCTACCTGACCTTCGTGGTTCAACCGGACTTGAACCCTGAGCAAAAACTTCTGAATCCTCTTCTACAGAGACCATTTCTGTTTCCGTCTCAGTATTCGATTTATCCAAAGCCATATTGATTGTTCCTTTCAAAACTTGCGTCTGGGTGTCTGGAATTGCATCGTCCTCATTTTCTGTGCCTTCAGTGGAACAATCATTTGTCAATTTCACTTCTGAATTTTTTCCTAAATGTATTTCTTCAGTATGGTGAGCAGACTGCGGCGTGATAGAGGTTGCCTGAGTAGCCACTTCACCCATATCTGGCTGGGAGGAACAAGATGCATCTAGAGCCTTCTGTTGTAACTTTGGAGTGTCCTGACTACAGGAGGTCCTAGAGAGTGGACCGGTAAATTGTGTAACACTTTTAGGACTGGAAGGTCTTTTTTCTACATATTTTTCCAAGGTAATGAAGGACTGACGTCGGCTGCTAGGTTTTGGTGGCGTACCAGAAATCATGTCAGAAGCACCTGAAACATTCGGGCTTTGCCCCGTTTTATTAGAGTCATTAGGCACACTCACATCTGCCACAGAGATGTCTACAGTTGATGCCATTTCAGTAGTCTGGATGGCATCCTTTACTACATTCTCTGATGCATCCGTCTCAGGACAAATTTTATCTTGGGATTTATTTGCATCACCCAAAGGCAACTCCATATTCTTTACATCCTGTGGATATGGGAGACATTATAAAACTTTTACTAAAAAATAAACAGTGAATAAAATAAAACTGAAGGCAAATGCATGACCTGTGACGGCAAATAGAACAATCACAAATACTTAGTTTTACCCCTGCTTCATCCTCATTCACTCTTTTAGTTTCAAGTTGATTATCAGCAGGCATTTGGTCCCTAAATGGAAACACATTTGTTAAGGAAAAAGAACACACTGAAAGGATGATATATATTTCAGGGGAAATGATGCCAAAAAAACAAAAAAGAAAACACCCCAGCACATACATCGATTCAATTTGGCTCTGAGTGAACTGTGTAAAGACTGTAGTGTCCATAGAGGCATCCAGATTATTGTACATGGCAGGGATATCATCTCTAGGGAAAAATAAAAAATTATATTTTACATATACACACATTGGCTAATAAAGTATATTTTGCTGTAATACACAACCTGTTGTGCTTACAATCTAACCTTTTAGTCCTTTTGACCTCTTTCTGATGTTCAGTCAAAACTCTTTCCTTTGCTTCAGGTGGAATGAAAACAAAATCTACAGAGGCTTCCTCCTCAAGAACTTCACGCCGTGGAGGTTTGGGAGATCCAAAATCTAGTTTCACCTGCTAATATTAAACATCAGTCAAGACATCCAGCTTTGAAAATGACAAAACACAAGTTTCAGTCTGGTTTGCTTACAGATACAGGCTTGAACGATCCAAAGCCCCTTTCCTTCAGTTCTACTGCTTTGTCCAGCAAGGATTCCCTCTTTGCCGCTGAGGTCACCTTCATCCCACTGATTTCAGTGTCAAACTGAGAACATTCATTCTAAACAAAAAGAATTTCAGCTACAGTGTGAACTGCAGAGTAATTATCTCACTATTATTACAAACTAAAGTGTAAGAAAGATCAAAGAACTTACCGAACACTGTCCACTGTTATATTCAGAGTTCTCAATGGCTTGAAAACCAGGTAAAATTAAGGGAGCCTTCTGTTTAGCTTGACTTAAAACAGGCCTACAAAAACAGATTTACATAAACCAGAGAGATTGTTTATTTATATATATATATTTTTTTTTTGTCCCCCCCCCCCTTTTTTGCAAAGCCCTGAAATTAAATATGGGTGGTGGCATTTAATTAAATAGCAGTCCTAAAATACTCACGTGAGCACATCAGGGTAAGTTAGAACAACTGCATTTCCAAAAGTGGTATTCCAGAACTGAGTGACAGCAGAGCGGATCTGCTTGCTTTTATGTGGGAAAAGGACACAGAGCAAAGGAGCCAGTACTGTCAGCAAATCATCATCATACTGCAGAGCAGAGCGTGTCTGAAGGCATCCAAGGATTTCCCCCATAATCTTCTCCAACTAGGGGAGCAGAAAAATACCAAATTCAATGGCAAAATTAGTCAGACATCCACCATGTACTTCTTGAAAATAAATAAATAAATAAAATAAACCCCACACACATCTGGGCCATTGTTACCTTTGAACCAAGGGTAGATTTAGTCTTGGACTGTTCACCTTCTGAAATGCTGGCATAAGATTATAAAAATTAATTCAGGTCTTTCGTTACCAGTTTTTTTTTTTTGAATGAGTCATGGCAGTTAAAAGAGAATTCTCAAACTCACCTTCCTACTTGTCCATAAACAAGTGCAAGAGGCTTGGCGAGTAAAGCTAAAGACTCTCGGATAACCGTGGGTAATGCAAGGCTTGCAAGAAGAGTAGATACGATGGAGATGAGCATGACGCCAAGGCCACTTAATACTACACTCTCCTCTTCAACAGAGTTTAAATCCACAAAGGCTTCCACTGACTGTACCAGCAGGTTATGGAAGTTTGTAAGATTCCCTAAAGCTTTACTCCTCTTCCGGACCCAACTCAGTGGAGTGTGTGGAGCTAAGGAGAAAATTTTTCATTGTTAATCAAGAAGCCATTACTAATTATCATTTGAAAATATCTGAAAATAACAGACTTACATTTCATCTTCTGCTGAAACTGAGTTGTAAATGGAGAGAAATCCATACTCTCGATGATGGAGTGCAAGATATTTGCCAATGCATCAAGAATGGACAAATTCTGAAGAACAGAAAGGATATTATAGTTTTTAATAGCAATTAATAATATAACAAACAAGTAAACAACTGAAAAGTATAATATACAAATGAATCTATACATTAAAAAATGTTCTTGTTTACCTTTAGTGCTTGAGTATCTAGAGCTGCAGAAATTCTGGCACACAGCTCTTCACAGCACACATTCTCCTCTGCTGTGGCCACAAGAGCTGAACAGCGTGCAAAAGCCTTATACAGCCGAGACCACGTGCTTAGCATAGACTTCTGTGTCATCTATAACAGAAAAAGTCCGTAAATAAAGAATTAACAACTGAATGGAACTGACCTAAGGATCGGTTAAAGACAGTATGTGGTATAGCAAATAATTTTTAAAGATATGGTGAGTTCATTGATTTGAAAACACAAACACACACAGACCATTTGGCACCTTACCTGTGGAAGAGCTGAACCAGGTAAAAGGTGGATAATTGGGAACATCAAGGCACTGTGAATTGCACTGAAATTATGCTCCAGAGCATCTCCTTGGTTTACCTCATTTGTCTGTAAGAGGAAGGTGATTATGTTACTGTATGATGATTCAAAAAGTGATCACTCAATGTCCAAAAGGAGAACTGTTTTAAGACATCACAAACCTGTGTTATTGTATCAGTCAGGGGGTTAACAATCACACTCCACATTTGCCACAAATGCTCTTTGTTCTTTATAGCTTCCACATTGTGACTGACTGTCTCCAAAACTGCTTCCCCAAAGGCCAGAGCAGATGTAGGTCCACAGAGACCACATCTAACAAGGGTGTCAAGAAACAAAAAAAACCTACCAGAAAAAATGTGTAAAAAAAAAAGTTTGTTGAAAATGTAGAGTTAAGAGTAAAGTTAAATTTAAGTATAATAATATTCTGCAACTACAGCAAGAGTACATTGATTAACACATGTAAGCAGATCAGCCTGATACATATTTTATTTACTTTTCAAAATGTAATATTAGAACCAACAATGTTCACTATTATCTCTTCCATTCTTATTCTGATACTGATAAAAACACCTGACAGATGACTGAAGATAGCAACACACCTTTCATCACCCACAAATGAGGAGAGCAATTTACTGTTGTAGAAAAGGAGTATTAGGAAAAGAGCTGGAGTACCCTGGGATAAAAATAAACAATTAATTATATTTCAGAAAGAGCAGTGTGCCATAAACAGCGGTCTATAAACAAGAATGTTCCTTCATGCGCAAGCTTACATTCAAAATATCCATGTTGGCTACTTGATATGCAGCAGACCCAAGCACTTTCTGGGGTATGCCCTTTACTGTGGCTTCCAACAAAGCCTGCAACAAAGACAGTGAGTGGAAATGCTTTCAAGTATGGTTACATATAACTACAGAGGAAAAATACTTCAATGTTTGGCATAAAACTAGAACAAAAACCTTTAAAGGACAAGGAACCAATACATAAAACTCTAGGAGTGGATTGTATGCTTAACAATCAGAAGCCTCATGCAAAGCTCAGAGCTGAGGCAAGAGAGGGGCAAGATGTTTATGGATTAAGGTGACTTACCAAAGCTTTTGGGGCTGGCAATGCTTCAGAGGACAGGATGGACTGCAGAGCCTGCAGAAGGACTGTTAGTACCTCAGAACCTTGCCTCTCTTTCTTATTGCCAGCTGGGAATGAAAGGACCACAAAGCAAATAGATGCAAGAACTGGACAGGAGCACAATGCATACCACATAAAAGTGTGTAAACACAAACTGGGCACTTACCAGCTTCTATGGTTGAAGTAACATGGTTAACAAGGCTGTTCCAAATAAGACTTAGCAATGGTTCTATCAGAAGAAATACAAAATAGAAATGAGAATTATAATATTCACTGCATTAGTGAACCAGCTATGCTGTCTCTTATAACACAACCCATCCAGATGTTTTAACAAATTCAGAAACTCATGAATGATTTAAAACCTACGAAATTATCCATGCGGGACCAAGAGCCACACGGTTAGCTAGTTGCTGTAAATGGTTCATGTTGCACAACAATACTAAGAGGTGAGACACTGACGCTTAGTGAAGAAATTTTACTAGTAGTTAATTCCATGTCATTTGACGGAAACACTACTATGAGGATTGATCAAGAATGGATAGTTTAGTTTTGACTAGAATCGGCTGTATGAAATGAGTAATGAGTAATCCTTGTGTTATTCTGGCATATCCGGTTTTCTTTAGTCAAGCTGTATGCTCAAAACAAAACAGCATCTTGAAGTATTTAGTCTTTAGATTTAAAAACCACCACACACACACAAATACATTTTTCACCAGAGGGGTGTTGTAATGCTAGATACACTACAGAATCACTGAAAATGAAGAAATATGTAAAGCAGAGATGGAAAAAAGCTGTGTTGGGAAAATCAGCTCAATTCCCACTCATTTCCCTGTTGTGATTTTTGTAATGTAAATGAAGAAAGTGAGTGAGTACCTGGAGCATCCTTTCCCACAGCAATGAAACCATTTTTAACAGCTGAGATCAAAGTACTGGCGTGCTTGCTGAAGAAAGAGTGGCTGCTTAAAAGGTTGTGTGTCAAAGGTTCTGAAATTTTGCAAGAGAGAAAAAAAAAAAAAAAGGTTTTCAAAAATTTTAATACAATAATGCAACTGTTAAGATCAGGCATACATACAAAACATTTTTTCGCTTACCAAGATTGAGCTGTAGTTTGCTCTCAGTGGCAGATGGTGTGGCATCAGAACCTAGAAGGTAGTGCAGCAGCATTTCAAGGCCCAGAAGCTGGATGGAAGAGTAAGACTGTGGTAAACTCATGCTGCTGTTGCGAGAGGCTGCACCAGGGCTGCTACATGAAGGGACACCTGAGACGGAGACATTGATGGAAAAAAAAATGCTGAGGTTTAGGTTACAATGGAAAAAAGCTGAAGTGATTCAGCCCTTTAAATATATTAGAAAAAGACCAAGGGTAAGCAATTTATACCTGATTTAGGGGTGGCCAATCCAAGACCATTACTCTGGCTACCGCCTCTAACAGGAGTAGCTGGACACTGCAGTGAAGCATCTGGGGAAAGTGTACTATGCAGCAGTGGTACACCAACCTGAAACAATGCAGTTTAATACAGACAGCAAGTTTAAATGCAAAATTAAGACCCAGTTTCCTAAACATTGATTAAAGGTGTCTGCAGCATAGTTTGAGACCTCAGTGCTGTTTAACAAAAAAATAAAAATAAAAATACAGTACACTGGAGCTCCAGCTCTGGAAATATCTCTTCTCTTAATATATTCGGAGTAGCAGTCAATAACGTTCACATGAGATACAGGTTTTGGTTCGTTTAAATAAATGTTTTAATTTTATAAATAAACAAACAACCATTTTAAAGAATTTGGAACCATTTGAAAGTCATTTGAAGACTATTGTATTAACTCCAATTGACTTGCGTAATAATTTCTTTTCAGATCTCCAAAAAAGAAAGTGGATTAACAAAAACAGATACCGTTTTTCACAGAACACCTTAGCATTTGTGATCAGTTAAAATTAAGGCAGATGTATAGGAAAATAAACTTTCCTCAGAACTTTTTGAACAGAGCCTTTATCTGTGTCTGAGAAACTGACCCCAGTAATCATAAAAAATAAATAAAATTTTACCTGATCAAAATTAGCAGCAAGGTTGGGGCCCAGTTTGACTACCAGGTACCACCAAACCTCTAGTTTGGTTAGCAACAGAGCTTCAGTTCTGACAAGAATGGAGCTAAGGGGCTGCATGAGCAGCTTTAGCCGCTTGCTGCTACAGAGGATATCTGCAAAAAAAATAAAAAACGACAAGACAACCCCAAAGAAGGGTGAGGTTTATTGAAAAACTTACTTTGATGTGATAAAGTATTGTTTAAACCCTAAAAGGAGGAAAGGACTTTTTACACAAAATTATATAAATATGAACCCTCACAAAATAAGGGTCTACCAATAAGGTCCTGGTTATCTGCTTACCAGGGTTAAGAGCAAAGTTGTCGATGAGGCTCTTCCAGGCAATAAAGGCAATTTTCTTAATGCTGGGAGAGGAGCTGCGAAAGCCGAGCTCTTCTAAATACAGCAGAGAATTTATGAAGGCACCCCCTTTGTGAAGCAACTGAATAGAGACAAGTATGCAAAGATTCATCCCCACAGTCCACTGACAAACATCTCTGCATGCATGCATGTATAAAGTGCTATAAAATAGCATAATTCTCTGACATTCATGTTACCTTGCCCAGAAGCTTGACAAATAAAGGCCAGAGCTTCAGAACGTTACTCTCATTCTTAGTGGAGAATAGTTTCTGCATTTCAGGAATAAGTTTCTGAAAAGAAAGAGTCAGGCATTGCAGAATAAAGAGAAATGGTGAAGTGGCAATGCCATTATCATTTAATCTTTTTAAAATGGGGCTTTCTAAATTTATACTAACCTGGAATCATCATAACTATGCCTTGCCTTAATCAAAAACACACACTGATAACTCAATCACATCATTAAAGTGAATAACATTTACTCACTGCACTGGCACCTTTCAAGGGAGATTTACTAGCCAGCAACAGAGCTTTGCGTTAATGAATCTGATCCTGAAATCACGATAAATGGGCAAAAGGATTTTTGCGATTTTGACAAAGCCCAAATTGACTGACCATCAGAGCCATTTTCAAAGTGTGTTTCAAGGGTGTGATGTGAGATTATATGCCAGTATGCAATAATTAGTATCTTCCAAATATGGAGCACATTCAGTGAATCAGCAACAGGGTCAAAGGTTCCCATGTCTTACAGATGGATGTTGGGATCGCTCCTGCCTCCAGTTCACAAAGCAATTGTCTGATGCAACTCTCTCCTGACATGATGTTTCAAGTTCTATGAGCTTCACCTTACATTATTTCTACAAATTCTAATATTAGTGTATCAAGATGTATTAAGATAAAGGGAAACACTTACAGATGACATCATTGGCTCTACAATGGCAGCCACTTCCTGTTGTTTCTCCAGAAGAAGGGGCAGTCCCAGCTCCAAGGCTGCAGCTGCACGCAGACGCACTTTCGAGGCTGAATGGACCACCAGAGGAATGACTAGCTTAGCCCAGCACACTGCTCCATCACCCATCTGAGTGGGAGCCTGTTCCAGCAACCTGCATGTGACATTCAACCAATAAAAATTTGTAATTTATATTCCCTACATGACTACTTGTTTAACATGTTTAGGCTTCTGCAACTGAGTCATAGTTACTGACCTCAGTTCAATAATTGTCAGAACAGACATGAAATTTGACAAATCTTTGCATGCTTTCAGCTTGATTCATAGAAGAAAACAAAACAACTAAGACATCTATAATATACATTCATAATATTATTATTATTATTAATATAATGCAACTAAAGTAAAATATAGAGAAAATGATCAAATATGAGCAGAAGATCCAGGTAAACAGTGTAAGCTACATGGAAAAATACATTGTAAAATATTTACTTTATAACAACATTCAGTGACTCATGCTCCATTAGGATTGACTGGATGTCTTTTGTCTGCATGGTATCTAGAGTCTTGAGGATTTCTTGGGCCTGTAAAGATGGAGAGATATTATAAGCATAACCCCTTAAAGTAAAAGAGTAAAAACATTACAGAAAGTCTTATTTACTGACTTTTTTGGCCACCACTTCTGCAGGAAAATTCTGCTTTGAGATAACCCATAATGCTCGAGTGCAGGTGTTCTTGTCTGTGGACTTTAACACCAGGGCACAAAGGGCTGACAATATCTCCTCTGCAAAATTTGCTTTAATAAAAGAAAAAGAATTCAAAACAAATTACAAACATCCTGTATATCTAAGATTTTTGCAGTGACCCTTTCTCCCTTCAATTTGATCTATATTTTACCTGGGATACTTGACACAATGTTTGTGTTGAATACACAGAAGCCCAAAGCTTGAAGTGCAGCCTGACTGAGCTCCTCATTCTCACTGGATATGTGCATCTGACGGCACGGCACAGCACAGAAAGGTTTTAAGTATGCTGAGGTTTATCAGAAGGCATACATTTCAATATAGACATTTAAGAGTGGCATCTTAAACAGAGCAATGCAATAGTTCATACAACATAAGCATTAGATCACAAAGTGAGTATGTGATATTCGTTTAACGAGGCAAGTTACAGAGTCTCCTCTTACCTGAAAGACTTTACCCAGACGTGAAAAGTGCTTGACTACTATCGGAAAAAACTGTCGCCCATCTTCTCCACTGAGCCGACTAAAATTTAACAACAAAAATGAGGTTATACATCCTCTGAAGTTACTTTGGACAATGTCATGTATTACCCCGTTAAAAAGGCAACAGGTGAAACAAAAGACAAACTAGATCACTCACTTGGCAATGGTAAGGTAAGCATCGGTCTGCTCCGACATCCCAGCTGCATTATCTTCTAGAGACTCCAGAAGAGGGAGCAAGCTAGAGCTGGAGAGGGGTACAGTGGCCATCATCCTCACACCCTGCAGAGACAGAATCATTCCAAGTTCTTGATGCTCTACCATGACAGACTCAAATCCATTGGCAATCATCAAGCTGCAGTCAACACTGAATTGAGTAAGAGCCCAGAAAACAAGGGGAATAAAGAAAAATCTTTTACAACTACTATTAATGTCATCACTGGAAATGTGTATTGGACCACACAATAAAAACTATTTTAAGGTGCTTTAAAACATCTGATTTCTGAACTTGATTTCTGAAGCTTGTCCAGGACAGTTTTGGATTTGTTAGTAAACACTAGCCAATACTGTCAATCATTTCATTTGGGGGCAGCAGGGGCTGCTCTAGTGGTAAGGGACTAGGCCCCAGGAGCTGAAGCTCGTGGGTTCAAATCCCAGACCAGTAGGTTGCCACGACGTACCCATGAGCAAGGTACCGTCCCCATCACTAACCCTTTACACCGTGCACCTGGGGAGCAAAGACAGAGGTTGCTTTTCGTTGTTTTACTTTGTGCTGTGTTTCACAATGACAAGTAGTCCCTTTCACCTCACCTAAGAACATCCACAGGAACTGTAATACAGAGCAGTTGGCCAGACATGCAGGCGTGTCCAAAGAGAACTAACGTTAGGCCTCGTGTTCAGGAGACCAATGTTAAGTCAAGTTGTTCATCAAAAACAGACAATGCAGCAATGCCAGAGCGCACTGGCCTTCCTGGATACAGGAATATGACGACGGTCTTCAAAACATTGATGCATGTCAACAAACAGGAGGCACTGACAGCATGAGGAACCATTAAACTAGAGATCATCAGAAAATGTCCATGTCCAGTGATTCACTCAAAGGCAGGAGCATCGGTGATTTGGCAAAGAAAGAACACATACAAGGGTAGAAGGGGGTCTGAACGGCTGCTAAATAAGTTAGCCCCCCTGCCGTCCCTCGTTTGGCTGGCCGAAGTGAAGGTGGCTGTTTTACAGGAACATAACGCTGCGAGGTTCCCTCCACAGACAGAGTATGGTCTAGTCGCCGTTAATTCCCTTTAGACATAAATGTGCACGGTTTCAGTGAACCTAGCCAGCTACAGCCTATGTTTAGCTTCACATGTAAACACTGCAGGCAGCAGCAGCTCATAACACACACGCCCAGACTTTTCACACACCCGGAGAACCTAACTCCACTTACATTAGAGTTTTTGTGAAGAGCAGTCGAGCTACCGTGCTCAAAGGTGTGCTGGTTTGTCCAGGGAGCCCACTTTAGCTCGCTAGCGGCCTCTTTTCAGGGCTCCTGGTCGGAGCACGCTGCTAACTCACACTCAAACACAGCAAAACAACCATCTCTCACCTTAACAGCTCAAAGTACACAGAGCAGGGAGACCATGGACGGCCGGTAGCGACAGGGCTGAACTCAAGCTCGAGAGGAAAGAGGAGAAAAGCCCCTCAGTTAGAGTCACACTGAGAGCGGCGCACTTCCCTTTAGCTCCTCCAACCCCGCGAAAAACGCTGGCGCCAAACGAGCCGCGCGCAACGGCGTCACCTTTCACCCCGCGCAGTCTCCGCCCACTTATGAATAATTCAACAGAGCAAAGCAGCCTAAATGAGCGAGAGAAGTCTCAGAATACACTCACACACATGATGGGAAGGTCATGGGTTTGAATCCCAGACCAGTAGGTTGCCCTGAGGTACCCTTGAGCAAGGTACCGTCATCATCACTGCTCCATGGGCACTTTCAACAGTGGCCCCCTGCTGCAGGGTGTGTATGAGTGAAAAGCAGAGGTTGAAAGGGTACCATTTTGGGACTGCAGTTTTATTCATGTTGGCAAAACTTTGGAGACGGGTGATTGGGAGGAACTGGCTTCCTGATTCAAACCTACTGGTGTAGTGTTATTCTATGCAAGGCATGCAGTGCCCAAAACAACACTATGTTCGAGCATAAGGGAGTTCAAAAGGATATGTGTTACCAGCGCTCCTTAGGCCAACAGTCATTTGTAGTCATATGATCAGACTTGCAGCCATATGTTCTTGACACTAGGTTAAGGAGAAGGGCAGAGCTGTCAACTGATTATTACCCGGTGGTGAGTTGGATCAGATGGCAGGGGAGGCTTCCAGACAGGCCTGGTAAAACCCATGCTAAACCAAAAACAGGGTGAAAAGCAAACATCTGGCAGAGGATCCTGTTCAGAGTGTCACTAACTCTTCACTGGAAGAACTTCTCTCTGATCCCACAAGAATGCATGGAGCCAAAAGGACTTTGTTCGAAGCTTCCATTGCTGAAGCAGCAGCCTTAAACTGTGGTCTGAAGATTGTTGATGCCTGTCATGGTGGCAACCCAAGTACCCCATGGTTGACACCATCAGTAAGAGATGCTATCAAGCCAAAGATGGAGACCATCTTAACTTAGTTATGGCAACGGAAGCAAATATGCAGGTATGGGAAGAGACTGGGGAGACCATGGAAAAGGGACTTTTGGGTGGCCTTAAAGAGGTTTTGGCAAACTGAGTCAAGAGAGGCAGGCAGTGCCTCAACCAGGATATTTTCAGCAAGGGTGGGGAGGTTCTGACCTCAAAAGAGGATGTGGTCAAATATTGGAAAGAACATATTTAGGAACTCCTAAATCCTACAGATTGGGGTGTCTTCACCCATCTCCAGGTGGAGGTTCATCGAGGACATCCAACTGGGAGGAGACTACGGGTTAGACGCAGGAGGATGCTGGGATGATTACAAATCAGTGCTGGTCATGGAGCATCTTGGAATTTCTAAGAAAAAGATAGTGGAATACATCTGGGCTAATCTCTTCAGCTAGTTACCATATAATAAAGCATGTTTTTAGGAGTTTATGTATAGAGAAAGTAAGGTTGCATGTGTCATGCCAAGAACATCATGTCCATAGTGAAGAACTGAAGTGGCAGCATATATGGGCCTGCTTTCTTCTTCTTCTTCTTCTTCTTAGTCTTCTTTAAAGGAACTGTGTCATTACATAGCATCAAAGAAAACACAAATGAACTGGTATAACATGACATATAAGAGGCCAAGAAAAGCCAATATGTCTACATCTGTAACTGCTAGTAAAAGCTTTGCAAGACCTAATCCGGATTCTTTTCCTCCTGTTGTTTTTTATTTATTTTTGTATATATATTATTGTTTATGTAAATGGGGTAGTGGTGGTCTAGTGGTTAGGGAGTAGCCCCGGATTGGAAGATTGTGGGTTCGATTCCCACCCCAGTGGGTTTCCCTGAGGTACCCCTGAGCAAGGTACCGTCCCCATCACTGCTCCCTGGGCGCTTTCAATAGCTGCCCACTGCTGCACGTGTGTGTATGGGTTAAATGCAGAGGTCCAATTTCGTTGTGGTTCACTGTGTGCTGTGCCGTGACCTCGCAATGACAAGGGTTGTCACTTTCACATATTTTTTTCCAAGAACCTAATTGTGATTGTGTGAATCTGAAGTGAGTAAATCTGAAAGCATGTTGTATTAAAAACATTACTGCTTTACTAAACCAGTAAATCACCCTATGTTTATTACATTTTACTTACATAGTTAACAAAACAAAGCCTTAGCCAACTTTGAAAGTGAAAGTGACAACCTTTGTCATTGCGAAGTCACAGCACAGCACACAGTGAACCACAACGAAATTGGACCTCTGCATTTAACCCATGCAAACACTGTGCAGCAGTGGGCAGCTATTGAAAGCGCCTGGGGAGCAGTGACGGGGACGGTACCTTGCTCAAGGGTACCTCAGGGCACCCTACTGGTGAGGGAATCGACCCCACAATCTTCCGATGCGGGGGCAACTCCCTAACAAATAACCACCGCTGCCCCATTTCTTTTTAAAAATGAGAATTATCATTACCATCATAAAACTGGCTTTTTATTGTTAGTTACTCAATAAATATAAATAAAATAAAAAAAATCAAATTCTAACAGATATACAATTTGGAAAAAATTACATGAAAGCCTCATTAGAAGGCTAAGGAAAGCCATGTTTAGATCTTAATTTTTCTTCATTCAGAACATGTAAAAAAGTTTAAACGCTGATGCAACGAGTTGAAGAAAAATTGTTCAAAATTTTAGGTAGGAAAATGTACCCCTCCATCTGAGTCATTGACAGAAACGTCTCCACAAGTTACCACATATTAAAATTCACTGCAGTACACAAACTCCCTGTCATGCATATTTAAATAACCTATAGTTATCAGCATGTAATCAATTCAAACGCCCATCCAGGGTCAGGACATCATAAAGCAGCTTTGAAAAATGAATGAAAAATGAACCAGCTTTGGTCAGGAAAGATTTTTATGTAATCATTGTTGCTTTTCCTTTATCATAATCACTGTTGCTAGATGACCGTTTACAGGTAACATAAACAGGTCAAAATGGAGTACAAAATTAAATCAGACATTTTTTACAAAGTGTATCACAACAGTTACAGGAGCGCCTTAAGAAATGACACCCTCAAGACAGAGTGTGTGGTTGTTAAGTGGTCAAGTGTGTGTGTTATTGTTGTTGTTGTCAGATAAATCTATGGCACTGTACTGCAGCTGAAAACCTCCAGCGGACACGGAGGAATCCGAGAGAAACTTCAGCGTCATAACATTACCTGGAGAAACAAACAGGGTGAGGAGTTAAATATCAAAGTCCTAACAAGAGTAAATATAATCTGAGATGCGTATAAGTATGATTTTGAGGACAGTCATGAATAAGTCCTACCTGTGCTTATAAAGTCTTCAGGTAATTCATCCCCACAATACCTACAGAGATAAAAATGTTTAAAAGTAAATTTGAAGTAGATATACTGCATATCCAAATGATAGAGACACTCCTTTCAGTCAGTGAATTCCGCTTCAGCTGTTACTGACAAACGCATTCAACTGTGTCACACCTAGTGTATCTAGAAAAGCACCGGCAGTAGAATCGGATGCTCTGCAGTAGCTGCAGAAGAGCTTATCATGCCAAAAGCCAAGATCATGAGGCGTGTACCCTGCACCACTACCACTACCACTGGGTAGTGAAAAAGTGGGAATGAATACCTTTAGGGTGAGTCGGAGTAGCATTTACAATTCCAACTGATCATAATAATTTACTTACATTCAGAATGATTAGGAATGATCTTTATGCTGAATGTAAGTGTATCCTCACAGCAACATCCCAATATTAAGTGTAAGGCCTTTCCAGAAATAAAGCGAGTGGTAACGCTCCCTATTAACACTCTTGATTTCAAAAGATACATTGGTTCAGAAGGTCCCTACAATCTTCTGGATATTGTGTAAATTATGAGAAATATGAACCATCTCTTGCCTTAGATTTGACACAATTAAAATGAGTGATCTACACACCTTCCAGCAAAACCTGAGATATCATCATAGCTGTCATAGATTTCCAGATAATCACTGAGGCAGTCGGTGTCATCCTCTAAGTCAAAGTCGAGGAAATGCAAACGAATCTTCTGGCCGTAGCGGAGTCGGATGTGCCAATAACAGATCTGCTCATCAGGGTACTCTTCTGGATAACTGGGCGACTGTAAAATCTTCATCTGGTCTGTATGCACACCTCCACACTCTTTTGCTGCATTGAATAAAAAAATTTTTTTAAAAAGTATTGATGTTAGGAAAAACTACAAATTCTTTAATTTTCTGGCAAAACTGGTATTTTTTATGTTACATGCATTGTATGAAGTTGCAATGTTCAGTTAATGTGTACTAGAACACACAAGATCAAGTTACCCCAAACATGCAGTGTTGTTCTTTGAAAAACACCTGAATCTTATATATATGTATATCATGAATGTGTTTTCTGTCTTATGCAAAATGAGGCTAGAATATCTTGTTCTAGCTTGTTAGAATATCTTGCTTTTTACAGCTTGTCTTTAGGATTCAATGGAAACATACATCCATCCATCCATCCATTATCTGCTGCTTGTCCCAAACGGGGTCGCGGGGGAGTGCTGGTGTCCAACCCAGCGCACACAGGGCGAGGACGGGGGACGCACCCTGGACAGGTCGCCAGCTCATCGCAGGGAGGAGCGGGACGGGAACGGCACCTTGCTCAAGGGTACCTCAGGGCAACCCATTGGGAAGGGGTTCGAACCCCCGATCCTCCGATCATGTGGCCAACACCCTACCCACTAGGCCACCGCTTCCCTTGGAAACATACAGTACTGTGCAAAGGTTTTAGGCAGGTGTGAAAAAATGTTGTAAACAAAGAATGCTTTCAGAAATATAAATAATGATTGTTTATTTTTATCAATTTACAAAATGCAACGTGAGCGAACAAAAGAAAAATCTAAATCAAATCAATATTTGGTGTTACTACCTTTTGCCTTCAAACCAGCATCAGTTCTTCTAGGTACACTGGCACAAAGTCAGGGATTCTGTAGGATTATAGTTGGTGTATGATCAACCAATTTTACCAGACAGGTGCTGATGATCATCAATGTCACACAGAGGTTGAAACACAGTCATGTTTGAAACAACCTACCAGCCGAGTTCCTTCAAAAACTGTGTGCAAGTGTACCTAGAAGAACTGATGCTGTTTTGAAGGCAAAGGGTGGTCACACCAAATATTGATTTGATTTAGATTTCTCTTTTGTTCATTCACTGCATTTTGTTGATTGATGAAAATAAATGATTAACACTTCCATTTTTGAAAGCATTCTTTGTTTACAGCATTTTTGCACAGTACTGCACATCCAAGTTAATCTTAACTGAAGTGTAAGTAAGATAAACCAAATTAAATATACTGGGTAATTATACTTTTAGTTTACTGCGGTTCTACCATTTTCCATTTGCTCTTGACTAATTAAGAGTCAGTAAAAGTCATCTCCATAAGGCTGTCAATAAATGTTTTTCTAGCGACGCATGCCAAAATAATACAGTCATACCAAGCCTTATAAACCCTTCACTAACATTTTTTTCACTTAAGACGTTTATAGCATTGCTGTTACTGGCCTCCAAGATTTACGATCATTGCAAATGAATGTAGAATGTGCTAAATTTATTTACTTATATCTGTTTAAAGGCTTGTTATGCACAATTTGGACTTCACACCCCAGTAATACTGCCCCGCAGTCATGCTACGATTAAGCAGAAATCATATTTTCCTTGGTTCGTGGTCTCAGCTGTTTGATTTTCAGGGCAGACCACAAATAAACTTGCCTTCATAATTGGCTGACGCACAGCTTGATGCTTATGTGTCCAAAGAGACTAATGTCTGTGTGATTCAGGATGTTAAACAAATCGCCTAACTCAGAGGGCTTACCACCCACGCACATCAGAACCTCAGTCAGCGGTAACTCCAGACACTGGAAAGCCATTTTTCAGGTTTTAAGAACCCAGTGTAATTGCCTTGGCAAATAACTTTAGGTTGTCCAAGGGCAATTAGTTCCCCTTCCAGAATGACCTTACAACCATTTGTCTTTTAGTGTTACTCACAGTCAGGGTTGTAGCAGTACACATCCCATCTCTCACTTTTGTTTAGCCGATAACCGTAATCGATGATTCCAACCTTGCCAAACCCACAGTTGGCCCCAGGTTTGACGATGGGATATCCCACCCGGCCTTTATCAAACCATCCAGCTGCGCACACATGAAAACCTTTGGGACATGAAGAATTGTTATATTTTTCCATCAGCACACAAGAAATCATTGGCAATGTTATAACAGTCTGACAATTCATCTTGTCCATTTACGTTTGTAAATCACCTGTTTATTTGAAAGGAAAACACAATTCTTATATAATCTGCACATCATACAGTCAAGATTTCTTCAAAAAATACCCTGGTCCCTGAGGAAACGGGTAATTGTAGGAAAGCTGCTGTGATTGTCTGGAGCTATGAGGTATAAAGAGCTTCAGTGTTCTGAACCATGTTGGTACAATTTTGGGGCAAAGAGAGAAGCAGACCTCTCTGGACATGCATGAGTCACTTTCAATCAAAGTCTAGTTACTGAACCTGCAAACAATCAAAACTAGTTGAAAAAAGGGAAATAATCTACAAGCTTCAGTGACAAGGATAGAAATACTTCTTTAGGTCATCGCCGCCCTTTCTGCAGAACCATTGGGGAGCATTTTAAAGCCCCTTCAGTTTAGTAAAAAAAAAAAAAAAACATAACCCCAAATATTGTCTAAGTTTTCACCATCTAACTGTTTTCTTACGTCTTACTTTTCCTGACTTCTCAGACCAAAAGACCAAAGCTTGAACTGACGACAGACCTATTTTTCTGGCAGCCTCCAGCTGATCATAAGTGGCCAGTGTTCCTCCCTCAAACTTGCATACAGCTTTGGCCTCCTTGTATGTCAGCTGATACCTCCCTTTACGAGATTCCCGGTGGTAAACTCCAGCTGCTTGCTCTGTAGAGAGATAAGAATACTTCAGTCAGCAGTACTATCAGCTTCAAAGCACAAGATAGCCTACAATCAGATCTTGCAGGGTCTGTACAATGTTTTCAGCTATTAATTGCATTTCTCTTAGCAAAAATGGCTATAAAGAGTGGGAATGAAAGTGGTGTCCTTTTTGGTCTCAAAAAGGTTCTCCATTATACAAAGAACCATTAAACCACTGTTTATAAATTTAAAATGATTTCAATATTTGCTTAAAAGAACATTTAGAGAGGTTTAACGTGCCCTGCTCAACAGCCAAAAATGTCAAGCGAGACATGTACTGTATGCCTAAGATGCAGCTGTTTTTGGCCATGATAAATAAAACAGCTGACAACTCCACATCTCCCAGTTGGTATCTGTCACAGTTTCCATGCCTTTTGGAACAGCAAGCTGTTTTTTGATTTGTTTTGACATCACGCATGCATGACTTTGTGGAAGCTGGAGCCCACTTTAGGTTGCTAATAAGCTTTACTGGCTTTTCTCATCAAGGTGCCTGAGAACAACAGCCACCCTCCACCTGGCCACCCTCCACCTCCACTCTCTTCCCACAAATGAGAAAAAGCCCCATGATGCTTAACTGTAAACAGCCTGTTTATGCTTTCCAGATGTGCGATAGTGGGAAAAATTAAGGTATTATAATTTAGGAGCTGACTGTAAACATACAATACAAACATTCAGCTTTTACACAAACAGCCAGGACTGTACAATGAAAGACAAAAAATACAAAGAAACAAATATGTGAAATGTCTGTAAAATCTGTAATATTTTGGTGCTTTGAATTAAAATGATTACAGGATTGCACGTGAATAAAATGCGCAACCTTCCTTTGGCAACAATCCTTGCCAAAGGCATCAAAGAGAAAGACAGTAATTGTACTGATGTGGAACCAACACATTTGATTCATGTGCAATTCAAGCTTTCAGTGATTCATCCGTGCTGAAGGATTCAGTTCTCCTGAAGTAGTTACCACATTGCAGCCCCACCATTTCAATAAAGCACTGCGGTGTCTTGGAACATAGTGAGGTAATTTCCCCAAAGTTAACAAGACTCACCCTGAGGTGCAATAGATTCTCAGCAATGAGTGGGTCATAAATACCTCTTTCCTACAGTGTTTGAGGAACCAGTGTGCACACAAACAAACACACACCAAATATGCTCATTATTCATGCATTGCTTTATATGCCTAGACTAACATATTTAAATCTTTTGCTAGGAAGAGGAAAAGATATCCCAGGGGTCATATTATATGGTCATACTGGAAAAATTAATAATAAGAAGAAACAGTTTCCAAGAGCATTACTACATTCCTTTACAGTATCTTATGGGTTATTTTAGAAGTAAAAAATAAATATCAATTACCAAGCCAAATTGAGTTGTGAAGAATCCCATTCTTGTATCCCCAAGCCTCAGTTTCCTTCAGAACGAGTCCTAAGGTAAAGATAGCGATTAAAACGTGCATTGCTATCATACCTAGACGAGCGGAAGAGCACCGGGGACAGCAAGCTCCTTCTACCTTTCAGAAAGAACTAATCAGAACGTTGTGCAAGCCAGCTTTATGTAGTAGCTGCAGTTGCTGCGGACACCCACCCAGGCCAGGCAGCTCTAGTGGGAGGAGATTCAATTCTCCTTAAAATGTGCTACACTGCAGCATGAGCCCCCAGACCAGTTCAAATAACTTTTAAAACAAGTACCTCAAACTTGCTGCTTTTGGGTTTGTAGTGGTGTTTCTGGGACAAATCTTATCTTCCCATTTTAAATCTAGTCTTAAATCTAGGCCACATCTGATTTTTAGCAAAACAATACAAAATCAAAGTTTGATTGTGAATAAAAGTTCCGAAAATTATATCTAATAAAACGTTAAACATGTACTGAGTTTAATCATATGAACATCAGTTTACATCACGACTGCCCAAAGTTTCAATGAAGATATCCAATCAGAAAGTTACCGAAACACCACCTCAGTGTAACATATCACATTTCTGTTTTTCCTTTAAAATGGTGTTTTTATGGAAAAAATATATTTTTTAGAAATATTTCTACCATTATTTTAAAACAAAACATTTTTTTTTACATTTTTTTAGGGGGGGCATTAGTCAAAGACGCAGTGCACTTTGCCCCCTCAAGATGGGAAGCTTGGGCACCCCTGCTTAAGACCAATACCAGTTCCATGTATTTAAAAATGTCTGAGACAAACAGCAATAACATGAGAGAAATATTTTAACTGATCATGATCATGATCACCATATTGACAATCTATGTCTGGCGGATTGGTTTCTGTCACCAGTGAAGTCTCTTCTTCGTAGATGAAGTTGTATGTTTTTCAATGAATTATTATTAGCAAATATTCAGGTTTATATTTACACCCTACTATTAAAACCACCAGACTTGTAAAGGTCCTTCTTGTGTGACAAAATCTCAGACCTGTTGAGGTTTGGACACCACAGGACGTATCGGGAATGTGCATGGACACAGGCAGGACACATTATCTGCTGAAAGAGGCCGCGTCCCTTTCAGAATACCATTGCTTTGATAGGATCTACTCGTTCTACAACAATGTTTGAGATGGTGAAATTTCTGGCACAAAGTCATTAGCAGCAGAACCTTTAATATCTGGGAATTCTGAAGACCAAGTCCACCCCAACACCTCAAACTGACATGTTCCACAAAACATTCCTGAACAACTACTGCGGTGTGGCAGGACACATTATCTGCTGAAAGAGGCCGCATCCATTAGAGAATACCATTGTTTTGTTAGGATCTACTCCTTCTACAACAATGTTTAGGACGGTGAAACATTTCAAACTAACTATTACATTGTCGGCAGGAACGATGGTTTTCCAGCTGGACATTGTCCAGAGCATGACATGGCCTCTGGTGTCTTACCTTTTCCCATAGTGCATCCTCTTAACCGACCCATATGCAACTGGGAATCTACATGACGTCAAAGAAAATATGATTCATCAATCAAAAGAAGTATGATTCCCTGATAAAGATAAAGCTGCCTGGAACTGCTTGTTATTAAGCAATTGTTTTACAAGTGACTTCACTTATTTTTTCAATCTGGCTGAGCCAAGAGGATACAAAAATTTGTTTAAATGTAATATTTGTTGTTTCCTTTATGACAGACTCTTTAAAAGCAAGTTATTTACCAGGATATAATCCTTATAAAGTCCAGATGCCCAAAGATAATTGCTTCCAGCTTACACTGAAATGATCCCAGTGTCTAACTGAAGTTAAAGGAACTTAATTTAGAGGCATTGAATCACCTTCCTTAATAGCTCCTAAATTACATTATGCACATTTTACTTAAGAAATTCAATGACTTCATATTAGGCACAGGCCCGTGATTCATGACATTTTCCACGTCCTTTTGTGGGTTTTAAGTACAGTAAACCATTGCTCATAGTGTCCTGGACCGGAACATGTCTGCTGGAAGTGGAGAAGGCACTTTGGGGAATAAGCCAAAATGCGTAGGCCATTATTTATTTATTTATTTTGTATTAAGTATTGGACTCTAACCATGCACAAATCAATTGTAGAGATGTGTGTAAGTAGCTACACCTGTAGATGCACCCAGAAGTGGATAATATGAATGCTCTCTAGAACCCAATGACAACAGTATGATGTCTATGGGTAAGTATGGACAAGCTGTTGATTTTGTCACAGGGTCTAGCGTTTCTTTAAAACTGTTGCTGCTTTGCCATCCAGACAAAATATCATGGAGGAAAGTAGAGATTGATCATGGACAGCAGGAGGATGATGATTTGTTCTGGCATACAGCAACTTATGAAATGATAAAACACAAAAGAAATGTTTTCACAGACTAAAGAGCACATTTGGTTATAATTTGGCCAGCCATCTAATCCACATTAGTCTTTGCAGGGGTGGGGGATGGATAAGGACGCCTTTGTTCACTGTGGTTTTTGTAATGTCTTATGTCTGCTATGACTTAACATCCAGCTGTAATGTGTGCCAGAGTGAAGGTAGTCCTTTGCCTGGGTATGAGGGCACATGCGCCACCCGTGGCTCTTACGCTTCAGTGAATGTTACCCTGGACTTTTTATGACCACAACTAAACAGTGTTTAGTCAGTGATGTAGAGTAAAAGACTACATTTAAATGTTAAGTATATATTGGTTTTGAAAATGTGTGCAATCAGGTAATGATTTTGTTAGTAACTGCTTTTCATTTAAAGCTTTAAATGTTTGCCATTTTGACTAATAACATTAGTAGTTGTTTTGAGATGGGAATTAATAACATTATGCGTGCATCTTTATATTTCTGAGAACCTTAGATAGATGAGACGACAGTTTTAGTAGAGCAACTTATTTTTTAAAGAGGAACTGTGGAAAAGCATGAAGTAGTTCAAAAGTAATCTAAAAGAAACTAGATTAGTGTTCACATTTAGCCAACATTTTCATATATTTAAGTCTAAACTACTAGGTTAGATTACTGAATGTATGCAACACTGTCAGAAGGGGCAGCAGTGGCCTAGTTGTTAAGAACTAGGCCCCAAAGATACCGTTCCCCACAACTAATCAGCGGGTGCTGGATTTATGGAACCTGTGTGCTGTGGTGTGTTTAAAATGAAAGATTTATCAGTTTTGCTTTGTTAATATTATACAGATTTAACATTACTAAGCAACTGAGTATGGGTTTATAATATTAACACTGGCTGCCGACAGTTTTTACAAACATTCAATTACAACTTCATTTTAGTGTTGAAAGTATTTAACACATCAAGAGCGCTGAAAGTGAAATAGGCTGAAACATAAAGGACAAATGTGTAAGTTTGGATTTATCAGTCTTATATACAGCTTGTGAACAAGCACTGCTGCTTCTCATCCAGATGATGGCAACAGTGGATAGAACATGGAGTCAGTCACGTTACTGTATCTCAGTAATTGTATTCTGAGCCTCTCGGTGACCTGTAGGTGGCATTATTTAACCACGTTTCTTCTGCCCAACAATTACTATTCTAGAAAGGTTTAAAAGTAAAGTGAAAGTGACTGTTTTTCAGTGTGAAACACAGCACGCAGTGAACCACAACACAATGCAACCACTGCTTTTCACCCATACACACATATGCAGTAACAGGGAGCCATATTCAGAGCCCAGGGAGCAGTGACAGGGATGGTACCTTGCTCAAGGGTACCTCAGGGCATACTTATTGGTCTGGGATTCAAACCCTCAACCTTCCGAACCGGGGGTCCAGTCCTAAACCACTAGGCCACTGCTGCCCTTGGCCCCTTTACAAATTTCTTTCTTAGATGCTCTATGGAACAGGGCACATGTTAACATGTGGACACACGTTGGGGGCTTTTGTTTGGAGGCCTATTCTTCTGCTTTTTGATCTTCTCTCTACTCTCTCACTGCCCAAACACAGAAAGAACAGTCACGGTAAACATGAAGCCGATCAGGATGCCTTTCTTCCAGTGAAAAGTAAACCAAACCAAATGGCCAATAAATATAATGTCAAAGTATTCTCCACTTGTGTGATAGCAGATCGTTTTAGTTTGCTCTGTGGTGAACAGAAACAAAGAGGAAAAATGTTTTAGTAAACTGAGCACATACTGTATGAACTGAAGGAAATACAACCAAAAAGAGAAATAACAGACTGTTGCAAAGAATAATTCACACATTTCAGATTTCACGGTGTATACACCATCATCCTCCATAGTGTGCAGAGAGAGAGAGAGAACAATGTTTCTGGCAGGGTGCATCAGCATACACTCCATTTCAGCAAATCCAGACATTGTAAGTTCTCATGTTTCGCTTTAAAAGTGCACTTCAGTGGGTAACACTGAGCACAGGCAAAAGACTGCGAGTCTTCATAGAGGGCAAATACTTAACTTTCAAGTTTCTGGATGAAGCGAAGTTTGGTTTAATGGAGAAAACTTAAACAAGAGTCATAAATCTATAATTTATCCACTGGGTGAACATGTCCTGAATGAGAAAAGATCTATTTGGAGCTTTAGGTCAGGGACAATAAGCAGAAATGTAGAGAACTATACTAAAATGTGAGGCTCAGGGAACATTTTGAGGAGGTTATTAAGGAATAGGTGATGGAGAAGGAGGTTTTGAAGGTCTCCTCAAAAAAAATGGAGAGCAGTAGATGAAGCTGGCAAGTTATCGTATAATTTTACAACCATCTAAAACTATGGACCAGTAAAACTAAGGAATTAACCATCTAAAGCTTTTAGAATAGCATTTACACATGTGCACTTCCACTGATCAGCCATAATTAAAACCACATACAGAAGACGTGAACAACATTGATATCTCAAAACAATAGCAACTGTCAATGGATATCTGCAGTCACCACCAACAGAAATCAACAGTCAGTTCTTTTGGTCACCCCACAAGACTCGCCAATGTGGAGATTATCTGACCCAGTCATCTAGCACTCTCTTCAGAGCAGCTCCGATCCTTTTACTTGCTCCTTTTTCCTGCTTGCAAAAGAACAACGTCATAAACTGACTGTCCACTTGCTGCCATATGCACATCTGGAATGACATCAGATTTTATGCTGACCACTGTATCTTCAATGTAAAAACACAGCATAATAAACATAGATAATTATTGGTAGTGCTGTTCAGTTCATGATTTCTCTCTCCAGTGCCACTAGCACTGCAACCTACTTTCATTTCCCTGTCTGAAACACAGACCTGTACATGAGCCAATGGCAGCACTCCGGTCAGATTGATCAGGAACTTCAGGCTCCAGCGCTCCCAATTTGTGCGCTAACCACAGGGCTTTATTACACAGTCAGTACACCGTCACAATGTTTATGACTCTGCAGTAAAAGCACCACCCTCATGGTCCTTTATGTTGTTTAAAACCAGATGTTGGACAGTAGTGCAAAAAAGTACTGATACTTTTTTGAGTTTAGTATAAAAGGTAAAGCATTTGCCAAAGAACAAGTGAGAAAGTGCATGATGGATGAGGTGGGTAGCTGTTGGGTGTATAAAGGAAAGGGTGTTTCTCCTTCATCCACTCTCTTACTCACACACAAACACAGACATAGCCTGCCTGGCTGAGTTGAAATCGGCCTAAGTAGACCTATTATCCAGCCAGATGTTAAATATAACCTCAACAACTTGACACCAACGCTCTCAAGTTCAGTGAACACCCTGGAAATCTGTTCTACTTTCTCCTCCAAGTCCAACAAACAAACTTTTTTTTTTTTTTACCCATCACACCACATGCGTTGAAACCTATTTGATGGGTGACAATCATCTCATTTAATGTTTACTTTTGTTTTTTTTTAATCTGCAAAGTTTCACACCTAGCAGAAGCAAATACATTTGTTCACTGCATTCAGTACATCAATGAGGGATGTGTTCATCTCCAATATCATTATATTCAATACCCTCCTTAAAAAAAAAAAAAAAAAAAAAAAACATTAGTGGATATAAATTCAGGAATCCAATTAATGAACAAATATTTAATGTTCCATCCGAAACAACCTCTCCCCTGTTGCCTAAGGGTTGCCCTCAACCTTTAAAAGCTTTTCAGCACACAAACACACCAGCTGCAGTTTTATTTAACTCCATATCAGTTGGCACATGCCCGGATTTGTTTCCCATTATTTATGACAAACATGAGAAGGAATCAAACACTCCTGTTACCTGTAAATGCCCACACTCCAATAATTCCCAGTCACTGTCTAAAGTCTAAAGTTCAATGGGCCTGGATTTTAAATGTACTTAAATTTAATTTTCCCTCAGGGATGGGTTTAACAGCAGACATGACTTTAAGGCAGTGGAAAAAGGTTGATGTGGCTTTAAAGGTAGTGCGGGGGGGGGAACAAAACAAAAAAAAAAAAGCCCACGACAACCACCACCTTTTGAGGTTTATCAACTGATTTATACAATAACTGATTGGTCAGTCATTTGTTATAATCTTTTATGGTCTGTTGTACTGGAAGCAGTTCTTGGCATATTCTGACTGGATGCATGAGATGGACTCAGATTTAGGTACCACCCTAAAGTGGCCACAATCCCTTCCAAATTAAACAAGACACTCTTCAATACAGTGTTATTGAATTCCCATTGAATATATGGAGATGTGCACATGGAAATATGTGCAGATATAAGTTAAAGCACACAAACTATTGAGTGGCTGTAAGTCTTATTTTTCTTTTTATAAATCTGGATCTAATATACATTGTGCAAAACAAAAGGTAAGAAAGTTATTGCTCTGTTAGTACCAAAATACAGTATATTCTCATATAAATTCATACACTGACTGCTGTACAGGTGGTACAATTATTTCCTTTTGTTTAGGCTGCCGGTTTAGATGGCTGTGAAAGGCACTCCTGTTACAAAACAAAATGCACATACACAATCAATGCCTTACTGTGTATAATGTAAAGTACACTGCCGCTCTCATTATGCGGTTATGGTTAGAACCAGAGTGAAGTAGAATTGGCAAATTAACACAGGCAGTCTGGCGTGGGGGGAAGCAACTCTGTCTTTGTCATGGACATGTTTTAAGAAACCATCTGAGCTCTTCCTTATCAGAAAAAAGAAAGCACAAGCAGTCCACCATATCAAAGAACTAGAATTCAAATATTAGTCCTCATGAAAGAACCAGAAAAAAGTTCAGGTCCTAAATCGGAGGGGAAAGGAAAACAAAACAAACAAACAAAAAAATCCTCTTCCCCTCAAAAACAAACACAAAAACAAACAAATAACCCAAATCTACCAATCAGAAAAGTCTCTAATTGCAGTATGACAAGTCTTACATCACAACGTTTTCTGTTCCACACAAAACTGTAAACAGTGCCTACAGGACCGGTCCTGCCGTGTCCCCAATCCCAGGCAGCAGGTAAGGGATCAGTGGACTCCATTGTATGACTTGCTGTGCATTTGGAAAACTGTCTCCACTGGGTGAGTGGAGATGGGCTGTTTGTAGAGTGGGTTGGAGGCCTGGGAGGAATAGAGGAATGGACAGAAAGAGAGAGGAAGAGAAAAACAGAGGGGAAACTAGGTCAGATGGGTTCATTGAAATGCACACAGTGGTCGTGCAGACCAACCACAGGCTTTAAACCAGAGCCTCAGAATGATTGCCATGACTGAATTGTTCTCCTAACAGATTGGAGTGCTCCAAGAAGGAGTATGGTTTCAATCAGTGTTTTAGGACGATTTAGTCTTTAAACCAGAACATCAAATTGTTTACATTTAAGCACTGAAGAGTATGTGGATGTTCTGTTTCGTCACAGAAAGCATGAATGGAATGTTGGGACTGGCAAAAAAAAAAAAATGGACTTTTTAAATTCAGCTGATGTTTATGGTACTCTTAAAATAATCACTTTAATGACACGATCAGTTAAAGAATAAAAAAAATGTACATTATTTTAGTGCTACTAGCCCTTTCTGCAACCTTCAGTTTAATACAACAGCTGGTAACATATTAATTAGGCTCTTACCATCTCATACCGCGCACGTGAGCGTGCGCTTTGGAAGCGAGCAAATTCACGCCGGTCATGAATGGTGATGACCAGCTTCCAGATGGCCAGCAGCACGATGCCAATCAGCAGGATACTGCCCACCACAGCTAGCAGCACAGTCAGGGCATCAGGAGAAGAAGCGCACTCTGAAAATACAGACAGTTACTCACACCAGTCCTATCTAATAGCTAATTATCATTCCTTTCTTAAGCTGAATCAGCTGTAGCTCAGGGGCCTTTGAACTGGATAACTATGACAGAAAAACATAAAACTATGCACTGCTCAGTGGTTAGTGTTAAAATGGATTACCATTTGCAAGTAGTAAGCTTCAAATGTGCAAAACAACATAAAATTCAAAATATCTTATCAGTCCTCTCTTTCACAATGTTGGCAGTAGTGTGGGATATATATATATATATAAAAATATATATTTAAAAAAAAAAAAAAAAAAAAAACATATCACACACACACACTTTTTTTTTTTATTCTACACACTGACCTGGCTCCTTCAGGGCAATGAGAATAGACTGGCCTGAGGCATGCTCTGAATAGGTGAACTTCATCACACAGTCATTTTCAGTCTTATACAGGCACAGCACAGTGCTTGGGTCATCTGTGTCTGAGGGAAAGACAGAATGAGGGGTTAGAGGGGAGGAAACGGAGAACAGTCTTCTTCCTTAAAACATCTTGCCAAACTGTGTCTGAACCTCAAGAAAAAACATGCAAAAAAAACATGCAAAACCTCCAGACCAAACCCATGATACTGAAGGCCTTTCAGTGAAATCATTTCTGGACAGCAGTCTGCATTCCATATCAAACACACTGATGTATCACAGCTCGAAAAATACACCTATTTCTTAAAGTCTGAAGCACTAAGAAGTCACTATGTTACTTTGCTGCTGCATTACTCCACTGTGCTAGAATGTTCTGAAAAGTACAGATGGAGTCCATTATGGAAGTCAAATGTTTGAACTAACAACAAAATATTGTGAAACAGCCATGATGCATTCCTGTAAGACTACAGACCATAACAACATGGAAAGACCTTAAAAATAGATCTGCAAGGGCTTTAAATTTTTAAGTGCCGTCAAGCATGTGAGCATTAAAGTGCCCAAGAGGATGACTTTTTAAACTTTGCTAGACTGGATGTAAAATGGTTCCTGTAGCTAATAATTTTTTCATAGAATCATCCTGCTAATAGGTGCCCAAGAAAATCGAAGGAAGAGAACAAATACTGAAATACTCCAGCCCCCTATACACATGCATTATTATTTAGAACATCTTACACAACACATGTAAATATTTTCCACATATAAATTTCATAGAAAATAAGTTTGTTTTCAATTATTAGTTGCGGAATGAAGTATGCTTGTTTCTTCTCCAATAAAATGACTGTTTCAGGGATGCAGGGTACTTATGATGGCCGCCATATTTGACCACCCCTTGCATCTGCTTATTATGAGGTTTAACGTTAATATCAGGTGTACACATAGGTATAACCAGAGAACTCTATTCAGATTGGCTGATCCAAGTGATGCAAGGGGTAGCTTTTACAGGCTCAATGTGTTATTACGGGTTGCCGGGAAACACACGGAGAGCCAAAAAGGATACTCTAAACATTGCTTTCTAAATGCTTTTTACGGTCTACTTTTAAAACTGTCTGATAACTCAATTTTTTTCCTAAAATCTATCTTCTTATTTTGAGGTGTTGCACAAATTACAGAGAGAGCAGAGAGAATAAAAACTCCAGCACGTAAAAAAAAGAAAAGAAAAATGCAATGTGTTTAACAGTGCAGTAGATCTTTGTACTGTTTCATTGCCCTGTCCAACTGGCATTTTTTTTTCCCAATGCAATAAATACACATGATGTATTTTCAATACAATTCACAATTTACAATCACAATTCATTGTGATTTCATGCTCATGTGCATCTGCAATTTATGCACTCTAGGGTATTGTACTGTTATTGTATGTTGCATTACGGGCAAGAAGAACTTCAGAATTATATCCATTGGGCAAGTGGCACAATGGATAGCATGTTGGACTAAGGATCAGAAGATTCTAGGTTCAGCTCCTGGCAGGTTCAACACCCGTTTCTTGGGCAGCAGTGGACACAGTTGTTAGGGACTAGACTCAACAAGATCATGGGTTCAAATCCCAGACCAGTAGGTTGCCCTGAGGTACCCCTGAGCAAGGTACCGTCCCCATCAGTACTCCCTGGGCACTTTAAATATTTGCCCCCTACTGCACAGTGTGTATGGGTGAAAAGCAGAAGCTGCATTTTGTTGGGTCTCACTGTGTGCTGTGCTGCGTTTCACAATGACAGTCACTTTCACTTAATTCCAAAGCAGACAGGTTACAATAATGAATGATAGACCCATTAAATGGGTGTGCAGTTTAGAAGGTGGCCAGGCAGCTCAAAGTAAATCAATGCCTATGAGAATCCAGAAGAGGAATGGTATCCTGAGTGACAGTTAATTCCAGGATTAGGAACAGTTCTGATGAGTAGGGAAACTAATGTTTAACAGTGTTGTAAACTGTCTAGGTGTCAGGATCACTGCTGAAAGGCAACAGTGCCCTCTTTTTGCAAAATAAGCACTTTTTAGAGGTTTTTCCCCCCCGCAAGGAGTTGGACAAGAGATGCTGCATAAAAGTTGTTACGCAACAGGCTAATTAAACGAGGGAACAAACTGAAAACTCAACATGAATAAAAAATAAACTCAAGTAAAGTTATAAACTCAACTCTTCCTCTTCATAGTGGGACTCTCCCTCTAAGCATGAAATATCTCTGCATGGGGTACAACAGTGTGACTGCTCTGACATCAGAACTGCTGTAGGCTTTCTTTACTGTAGAGTAGTTTGTGGAAAGCTGACCTCACAATGTTTCAGTGACGATCCTGTATTTCCTCAACATATCAGAAAAGATATAATGATCACAAATGCAAAATTAGATGAAGAATCCAGCAAAGTATAACAGAACTGTATTACTAATGGCGCTGTAAACGGTGTAAAGCGATAAACACTACTTGCTGGGAAGATCAGTTCATTAGACCGAGCAAATATTGTGTTTCATGGGTCAGCATTATTGAAATGTAGCAATTTGAAGTTAAAGATGGTATGATATTTCTCAAAACAACAGTTCCATAACTGTGTATGAGTCCCTATGTATATACTCACTGAGTGTTTCCTTGAATTTGATCTCATCCTTGCACATACGCTGGCAAGTATGGTTATCTGCAAATTTCCCAGGGCTGTGGCGGCACTCAATGCACTCCCTGAAAGACATTTGTCATTATAAAATCACAAATCATCCATGTCACCCATGACTCAGTAACAGTACACTGCTAGCCTGATAGGTCGGAGTTTAAAACCAGAACAAGAACATGACCACAGGAAATAAAAATCCAGTCCCCGAGCACTGAAAAAAAACTAATACATGCCACATGTCCAGAGATGCATGTGGGAGGATCATCAAGGACTGATACTGAAGATTTCTTTAACTAACCAGAAAACCAAAAGTCAGGCCTTATGATGAACAGAGTGAATGCAGATCAGAACACCTGCAATGATTAGGAGTCAAGAGGTTACCTAAGGAATGAAAAACTTGCTCTTATCTTATGGTACCATGTGTTTGTATAAAGGAGTCAACAATAAGTACCAGGGTGATTTATAAAGCATGCTGGACATAAACTATTGATCTTACAATATTAAGTTTAACTGAGAGGCCTTTGTAACTTTGAGTAAATTTTAATACATGTCTTAAATCAAGTCATAATCAAGACAGCGAACAGACTTTGAAATAAGGAAGTAAGGATAAGGAAGGAAACAATTCTATTTCAAGGGATTGTTATTGTATAAAAAATTATTCAGAGGAAAAAATGTCTCATTTAGAAGAATTTGTTTATGGAATTACATAAAAACTAAAGCATCCCAATATTTGCCTGTTGAGCCGTCAGCAGCTTTGTCCCACCATTTCACACACACACAAGTTGTAAAACATGTTTAGCCTTTAATAAAGGCAGACTAATAACAACACTAAATCATTCTGAGTGATAAAGGTAGAAAATGTTAATATAGAAATTCTATATTAATCTATATTAATTAATTCTATATTGAACCGTTGCAGTAAGGCAAAACTGTGGCATACCTCTTTGTGGCACATGCATCAGGGCAGGTGGGGCACTTTTCGCATGTGTCACCAAATGATCCAGGCTCAGTGCATTGGCATTGGCCACAAACACAGCTGCCACGCCCACTGCACATCCTGCCATCCTCAGACACACACGGGTCAGTCTCAGTGGAGCAGTTACAGTTGTCCCCAATGTAGCCAGCATGACATTTACACTCCCCACAGTGACAATCACCATGACCTACAGTGGAGAAAGAGAAAGAGGAGGGGGAGGGATGGGGAGGGGCACAGTTTAAGATCTGATCTCTAAAGAAACTAATTAAAAATTAGGATTGGATGTATTTAGGTGTGGTTTATACAGAGAACCTTTTCCGCTGCAAAAGTACACCTAAATTCAGTGAATGCCGAACGCTGAATATATAAAAATAAAAATAAAAATTACCCAACCAGGCTATATATAGGCTATATAAAACTGGATATTACCGAAAGTTAAGTCAACGCACTTGGAGAAGCAAAGGTTGTCATTTATCCATTTGAACAAAACCTTAATTTTATCTGTAACAATATTAATGATTTATCTAAAGCAATAGCATGCTTTAGGCATTGTTCTTAAAATAACCACTGATCATGGCCCAAATCAGCACAAAACAAGTGGAGGAATAACCCTGCAAATGAATGAAACATTGATGTGTGATTGCAATGGAGGTCATGTAAGGCCAGCGGGGCAGCTGATATTACAGCGCTGAAAATCACTGTGTAAACACAAATTAGTTGTGCAGCATTAAGAGACAGCTACCACGGTGCAGATGACATTCTTAAACAAGACAAGCTTTCATGCTAGGGCAGACAGCTGCTGAGGTGAACTGAAGTGTTGTGCTTTCCCTCTCCCCACTCACTCATTGGCTCAGTTTGTTAAGCAAAAGTAATTTTAAAGGAATATAGGAAACCTCTTGGTCAGTTTCTAGGTACAGCCAATAATGACTAACTTCTGTAAGGTTAAACATAATATTTAAAAAAATGAATAGTAAAAAATAGTAAAAAATTACTATTTTTGGACTGTCCTGGATAAAATGGATTCAGGATCTCATGTATACGCCGCGTCAATGTTGAAAAAAGCTCATGTGTATATCATTTTACCTACCTAGAACCTAGATTTCAGTATTAACCAATACTGTCTATATAACATTTACATTTGCGGCATTTAGCAGATGCTCTTATCCAGAGCGATTTACATGTCCTAATTACAGGGACAGTCCCCCCTGGAGCAACTCAGGGTTAAGGGTCTTGCTCAGGGACCCAGTGGTGGTAGTCCCAGAGGTGGGATTCGAACCGGGGACCCCTTGATCCAGAGGTCCACAGGCAAGTACCCTACCACTAGACCACCAACACCCATATAAAGGATTATTTACCCTCAATCTAAATGCTGCGTTTAAAAATGGTCAAGATTTATGATCACTAATTCATATCAGCTTTAGAGTGTTGACTACCTTAATCATTCAATCAGTTGAGGGAACATTTTAAGCTTTGCCATTCAGACTTTCTGTATCTACAACTGAGAAACATTTTTAATAAAACAGAGGATGGAATGGCCTCAGAACCTACCTTAGTAAAAAAATCATGGGAACATTTTAAAAGGAAGGGGAGATAAAAGCTTTTAGTCTTTAACCACAATAACACTGCAAGAACAGAGAGATGGAAGAAATGAAATGAATACTGTTTCATCACAGGAAATATGACAAGAAAATCTGATGCACACTTGGTAACCAACTCAAACGAGTTATTATTGATTAATACTAAAAATGACAATCAGACCCATCTTTTAGTCATGTCCCAAGATAAAATTGTTTTGGGATGATGTTTAATATGCTCTTAGTGAGATATTTCGTTACGGTTTCATTAAAGACTGTTTTTGAAGGTATTAATGAAAGAGTTACAATATATTTTGAGCAAGTATTACTAAGCAGTGATAAAGTATATCACAATAAAGTACTTAAAGCTTGTTAAGACTTGTTCAGATTTATTAAAAACGCTGCAGTCCTCCTCTGGCTATAATAACCCAGTGTGTACCAAGACAATAAAATTAAGTAAAAGCTCACACTCAAAAATATATGAATGTGCTTATCCATTTAAAGCTTTAAAATTGTAATTAAATTTTAAAATCAATTCTAAAAGAAACAGGCAGCCATTGTCGTGCTACTGGAATAAGGGTAATCTGTTCTTCTAGTGTACAGTAGTGTATACTGCCAGTATTGCTATTTTTAAGAAATCCTGTGAAAAGTGCATTACAGTCCAGGTGTTCGAAAACAAAATCATGTATGAAATTCTCAGCATCTTCGATGTTAAGAAATTGTCTTACACGGGCCGCATTTCTCAGAAAGAAAGCAGCCCTCACGATATTGTAAATTGACAGTTTAATTCGCAGTTTAAAAAAAAAAGAAATACAAATTGGCCATACTAGACCCAGATTGCTGTTAAAAACTTTCCCCTCCTTGCTTGTATACCAATAAGGAGACTTTCACTTATTTCTTGATTTTAATTTATGATTTAATTCTTTGCAACCACCTTATAATACTCAAAATAAATAAATGAAAATTATTTACAGCCCTAGGATCATCTGTCATTACAGATATGTATAACTAATTAGCACGGTCTCCGTGCTCTGCAATAATTTTACCATCAGTACTAAAGGGGTGCGGGTAGAAATTGAGCTGTTGTTGGCCGGAGGATAAGGAAGAAATGGAGAAGGTTGATCTGTGGTGGCGACCCCTAACGGGGACAGCCAAAGGAGTAGGAAGGTCATTGAGAGGTCAGCCTGCTAAATATGAAAAAATCTTTAAAAGCTGATTAATTACATGGAGCATTCTGGGGTACTGATAACTGCTATTAACTTACTTTTCCAGCACAGACTTTCAGCTTTAGGGCACCTTCTTTTAAGGTGCAATAAACATGCTTATCTCTTCATGGTCCATTCTTAAAAATCCAATGATATAATATTGTCCGCAATGTCCAACAGTAAAAATTTGCACTAAGGCCTCTCGAAATTACTAAATCTAATGCGTGCCCTTGTTTGTGGGTAGTACCAGTAACGCTGTGGTTGTCAAGATTCTGAAAGTTCCCAGTAATGAACAGTAATGATAAATTAAAGCAAAGCTATCGTGCTAATAAATAAAAATCACAAGTTATTAAACCTGGTCATAGTTGGTAAAACAAAGACAGCATTGACATGCAGTTGAAAAACACTTCGGTGGATTAAAGAGTCGTGACTGACAACTGCTACAACTCATCTGATTACCTTTATAGTTCGAAAAAAAATGTGGATGCAGTTTCATCAAGGACACTGACCCCTCTGAGCCTAAGCATATATCAGTCATAAGCCCAAAATGAGAGCCTTTAAATAGGGGATCATCAGATCTTTCGCAAAAAAATAACCAAAACATTTTGGGCGTCTTGCACGTGATGCTGCATAGTGAGATTTGAGTTTCTTCTTCTTTTTTTTTTTTTTAATTCATACTTATATTGCTCTTCATAGTTTATTACAGGAGGTATTGCAAGAGATACAGTGTGTAGTTGAGATGGGGTTACAATCTATTCTCTTTTGTTTGCTCAATGATCTACTAGTCACAAACCATTCTTATTGTCCACAACATGTGACAAACGGGTCAAAAAGAAGGAACAAACAAAGCAAACAGCATAGGCCTCATCAGAGATAAACAAGGGGTTGTCTTTGGGAAATCCACCCCAACAATCCTGATCTGTACCTTGTATCTAATTTGAAGTTTGTCTGGAGTAAATACTGAATCTGAAAAAGACCAATATAATCTAGGTGGGTGATTGTCCCAAGGATGAAAGGAGGTCACTGAACCACTTTAGCCTACCACAGCAGCCTAAAAACTGCCATCTATCCCAGGACATCACATCACCATAAATTATAGAGAGGAAAGCAAGAACTAAACCAGCCAAAGATAAACCATCTTTTGCAGAATTATTTTAGAAAACTGGTGGATTTGGTCTGTGGGTGAGAGCTCGTAAAAATAAATAAATAAATAAACCTGTAATGACATTCTGTGACTTACAGAAAAGAACCACACCTAATAAACGGTCATTCACCATTTGCAGTACACGGTTATTGGCAATCTCGTGTGCAACAGTGAGTCACATTCATAGAATGTTTCTATTGAAACAGAGCGAGACAGGTTTCCAGAATTCTCACACAGCCATTTCCCAGTCTTCTGATTTGAAAAGGCAAGTTCTGGAATGTTTGGTTCACACCTGTTTCCTGAATCTCCATCAAAAGAGACAGAGTGACAGACTGCAGACAGCAAGAATAAAGAGCTGAAATAATGCTTTAAAAATTCAAAAGCAACTCCTATGCAGGTTTTAACATGCATGCAACTATGATAATGTTATACTGGGAAAAAAAAAACAAAAATACACTGTCATGAAGATTTTTACTACAGCCTTCATATGATACAACAAATACAGCATGAATCTGGATCGAGGGCAAGGCAAGCAATTACACTCCGCATTCTGCATTCTGCCTGATTCAGGTCACTGAGTAATTGTGCATCATGGACCACTGCTGTGCCAGAAAAGCCAATCCATGCTGCAAAGCCTCTGGGAAAGAGACTTGCCCAGTTTACCACATACACAGTTAGAGTCACAACATTCAGACATGGGGAGGAGTCCAAAGCCACAGTGCCACAGAGCAATGGAAATTATAGCAGAGCTCAAATATCACCTTGATTTGAGGGTGTTAAATTTCACAGAGAAGATGAAGTGCTAGCTGGTGAGTGGCTGTGTTTAGCAGTGACTTCTAAGAAATATATTATATATATAAAAATATAAAAAAACACAACCCACTGCTGCTCATGTGTAACATTAAACAAAAAATAAATGTCACATAAAATGTCACATATGGTTCAAATAACTCTAATATCCTTTAAGCATAAGATTGTATAAACTAATGCCCTAACACTCATTTATGAATGTGATATGGGACAGTTGTATGGATCAAAAACACCCTTAAATGCAATAAATTCCAGAAAGTGTTGCAAAAGCAATGGCCTACATTTGCGAATAAAGTGACTGAGAACATTTACAGTCCCACAGACACTGTGCTTAAAATGACTGCTCAGAACCTGACATGGGAAAGGTAAACTAACAGACAGCTTCTGAGAGAGCTGCTTTGCCTTAAAATAAACTCAGACTCTCCTCTGAGAGTTATTTCTGAGGTCTGGAATGTTTGGTAAGCTTTCAGATATTTCCTGTAAGATGTTTGAATATGCATGCCAGGTCCAGTTTCATGCAGAAACATAAAAAACGGTCTCTCTCTAGACAAACACAGTGACTTTTCGTGTGCTATATCCAGTGTTTGTTTTAAGTAGGAACGCATTTTGAAATTCTTGTTCAAATGTTCCTCACATTCGGGCAGCTGTCATTAAAATACATGTTCAGAGGAAAAATCTGGCTCCTGTAGCTGGCCCATTGCTCATTAAATTGGCTGTCCATCATGTCGCACCCACTGCACAGTCAGGTGCCGTAGAACAAAGACAAGATAGGAAAAGACAACAGAACACAAAATGGATTAGATTAAAAGCCAGGGAACACTGTGGTGGCTTTTTTACACTGTACTCCGAGAGTTCAAGGGCATGAAATGATCCTAAGCTTACTGTAGATCTTCCAGATAGCACATCTAAAGCTAACCAAGTACAACAAAGCATTGTTTTCTTTCAAAATCCATGTTTTTAATGTAATACCAGTCATGGTTTAAGTCTCTGCTTATTCTATACATGCCATGTGTACACATCATTCACCATAAAACACATTCCAGAATTTAACTGTCTGACCTTCTGACCGGTCCTAGTCTTTATTTTTGCAATGATCCTCTGGCCCCACACAGGAAGAAGATAAAGTGCTACTCTTGGGGTCTGAAGGAGGAAGTGCCTTTAAAACTGCTTTTTTCCACCCTTGCTAGCTCTGAGAGTGCCGAAATGAGATGTTTGGGATATTTCACTACAAGTCCACAGTGTTGTTCAGTTTCTCCAGCACACACACACACACACACTTGATAAACTGAACCCGAGTGGTGTGCCAGATCTAAAGGAGCTAAAATTACAGGAAGAACGGAGAGATATTTGGCTCTACATCACATTATCCATGAGCCGTGTCAATGAGTTCACAACCATTTCTGCTTTTGTTTAGACTTGTCAGCAAGGCTTGACAGACAAGTATTTCTGGTAAAATCAAAGAAGAAGAAACAAAGCACACTACCACAAAATGACCCTCTAACAAGACCTTGAAATTCCTAATTTTATCAGTCTTAAATAATTCACAACTTATTTCCCTGAGAAAGTACTGACAAAAAATTGTAAACATTTACTGTGCACAACTAATCTAAAGTTATGATTTCTAGAAACTTTTTGAATAATGTTTTATTTCATGGAATCAAGAGTAACTGCTTTCAAACATCTGCAAAATATGAAAGTGAAAAAAATTATCCTCTATAAAAACACATACTAAGGCTGGTCGAATATGTCAAAAATAACCATCCTTATTCCTTAGGTTAATATGAAGAACGCAATTATTTAACATTTCTCATGGACTTTGCAAACATCATGCATGCATTGAATTTTAATAAGCTAAGCAATGAAAACAGGATACCCTGTCGAATGAAAGCATGCACTCACACACGTCCCTCAAAATATCTTTTTTCAAGATAAAGGCAGTTTATTTACTGCCTTAATATTTATTCCCAGAATTAATACGTCCAGGCAGAAACAAAATGCATAAAAAGCAATAGGTGATAGATCGGTACAGCCTATATGACAGAACCACAAAATACTCTGGTTTCAAAAATGTTTAGTGAAGTTTTGACTGGTTGAGTAAATCTCTAATAGGGTTTAAAAACAGTGCTGGGTTTTTCATGATGCTGAGGGTGTGCAGTTTATTTTTTACTCCTCTTAGAACCAATGTTAAATACAATCGGTCATGGATGTGATCTGTCATGTTACTTGTGAACAAGCCCTTTCATTTCAGAGTTAAAAGATTCTCCCAAGCTTGATGCATTCCCCAACCACCTCTAAAACTCTCAGTAGGCTGTAGGCGTTTGTTTCTGACCGGCAGCTTAACTTCCCTTCCACAACCAGTCTAGCATAACAGACTGCAGACTGGTAGGGGACAGACTTGCTGAAGTATTGTAGTTTTTTTTTATCACGAAGTAAGCAAACACTCAGCAAACTGTAAGCAGGATCAGGGCTCCCAGACAGAGAATGACAAGTTCTTCTTTCAGTCAAAAAAGCAAAGCACCCTAAGGCTAAGGAATGGCAGTTCCAACCACAGCTTGACTGGGATTTTACATGAAAATAAGCAAGAGATATTCCAGCTTGTCGTATGACGGCTACATGATCACTCACACCAGAAAAAGAGTTATTTTCCATTCTGAAGCAGATGAGCTAAACACACACACACTACAGTTTCAATTAACTGTTGAGTTAAATACTGTAATAAAACATGGATAATACCGCTAAAAAGATTGTTTTTTTTTGTTTTTTTTCTGTTTAAAAAAATACATAATATAAAAATGAACATTTCTGACACTCCAATCCCACAAGCAGAAACAGCATCAGCATTTCCTATATCTTTTCAGTGGACCAGAGTGCAGGTTACATGAGTAACATGAAGCTTCTTTGTGCTTCTTCTTGAAGCCTCAAGGTCAAAACGCACTCATATTTTAACTTACTTTCTGAGAAAAAGAGAGCCAAAACATGAAGTCTGTAATAAAACTCAGCATGGCCAATGACTCTACACTGATCTAATTATGAAACAGAAACTCACATTCCTTTTAGTGTGCATTAGAATGGCTTTACAGTCATATGTGGGGGGCGGGGGGGAATAAAAATAAATTAAAAGTGTATGTCCCATTAAATATTAAAGTGAAAAGTGAAAGTGACTATTCTTATCATTGCAACTCATTACCTCAGGGCAACCTACTGGCAAGGGGTTTGAACCCACAATAATCCGATCCTGTGGCCAACTCCCTAACCACTAGGCCACCGCTGCCTCAGTTCTTTATGAAGAAATATTCACATATCGATGTCTAATGTTGTTTTTTAATCACTGGAAAAAGAAATGTGATTTAATTGCAGTTATCAACAAAATTAACCTTGATTTATTCAATAAATAAAAGATCTGTATTCTAACTGAGGAAAAAGTTAGGACACCCTACCCCCTAATAGCTAGTGTTATCCTCTTTTGGTGAAATAACCGCAATGAGACGCTTCTTGTAGCGTCTACCAGTCTCTGACATTGGTCTGATGAATGTTTGCCCCACTCCTCAATTCAGAATGCTTTAAGCTGTGAGATGTGAGAGGGGTTTCTTGAATGTACTGCCCATTTCAAGTCACCCCACAGCATCTCAATGGGATTAAGATTGGGGTTCTGTCTCCGTCACTCCAGGACTCTCTTAGTTTCTTAGTTTTCAGCCAACCCTTGGTGGATTTAATGGCGTGTTTTGGGTCATTGCCGTGTTGCAGGGTCCAGTTCTGCTTCAGCTTTAATGTTCTTACAGATGGTCTCATATTTTGCAAGCTTCCTCTTATACACGGTAAAATTCATGGTGGATTCTATGATTGTGAGCTGGCCAGATCCTGCTGTAGCAAAGCATCTCCAAACCATGACACTTCCACCTCCCTGCTTCACAGTTGGTATGAAATTCTTTTCCTGGAATGCTGTGCTCTGTTCTGGTGTACAAATAATTCAATTTTAGACTCATCTGTCCAAAGAACATTATTCCAGACATCTTTGTCTACGTTCTCTCAAACTTCAGTCTGGCCTTGATGTTTCTCTTAGAGAGCAAAGGTTTCCTATTTGCACGCTCCCATGCAAGTTAAAGTTGTACAGTCTTTGTCTGATTGTAGAGACATGCAATTTCACATCAACAGTAGCAAGAGCCTGTTGTAGGACATTTTAGGGTTTTTGGACACTTCTTTTAGCATCGTGTGGTCTTGCTTGGATGGCCAGACCTGGGCATGTTGGCAGTTGTTTTTGAAGTCCACTTGTAGACTATTTTCCGGACAGTGGAATGGCTGATTGCAAATTCTTTGAAATCTTTTGAAATCCCTTACCAGACTTATAAGCTGCTACAATCTTCTTTCTGAAGGCCTCAGGAAGCTTTTTTGATCTCACCATAGTGTTCATTCTCACCTCAACAGTCAGGAGCACCAAACTAAATGTCTGCGGTTTAAATAGTGCAAACCTCCTTCAAAATACTGGGTAACGATGTTCTAATCAGGTGCACCTGATGTGCTACACTTGTGTGTGATTTGAGCTATTTAATTGAGAATAAAGGGGGTGTCCTAATTTATTCCTCACCAGAAATCACATTTTTGTAGAATTACCTTTTACAGAAGATTTTCAAGTCTTTTCTTCAGTTTTAATTGTTTAGTTATATTACCTGAATCTCCCAGTATTGTTAAAATAAAGATAAAATATCCACATGTCCAAGAATGTTACAAAAACACACAGGCTTTCACAGGGTGTCGGACCCCTTCCCAATGGGTTGCCCTGAGGTACCCTTGAGCAAGGTGCCGTCCCCGTCACGCTCCTCCCTGCGATGGGCTGGCGACCTGTCCAAGGTGCGTCCCCCGTCCTCGCCCTGTGTGCACTGGGTTGGACACCAGCACTCGGATGGATGGTATAGGAGGTTAAGAGAAGTGAAAAGTAAAAGCGACTATTTTTGTCTTTGTGAAACAACACAGCACAGCACGCATTGAGACACAATGATATGCAAACGTTTTTTCACCCATACACACGTGCAGCACAGGGCAGCCATTTAAAGCCCCCTGGTGATGGTATCTTGCTCAAAAGGTACCTCAAAACAACCTACTGGTCTAAAACCACAGAAAGAGCCAACAATCGAAACTCTAAATTAACTGAATTGCTGTTTTGTAATACTTTTACTGTTTTGGAGATGTTGTTTCCACAGCAACAATATACAATTACTATACAAGACTTTGATGTAGATGTGTAATGAACATGAAACATACAGGCAGCTCTCTGAAGGCCTTATATAAGCATGCAATGTAATCGGTCAACAATAGCCACTCCAGCCAATGGATGAGAAGAAATGTTACTGGCATGTTCCTGTTTTCTTTTTCCTTCTCAACGCACCGGATGAAGCACTTCTGATTTCTGATTTGAAGTGCTGAGAGGGCATGCTTTTGTGTATATGGGCAAGAGAGGAGTTGGATTTTGTTTTGGAAGTTTCGTATGTGGTTTTGAATGTGTCTTTGGGAAGACAAACAGTGAAGAGTTTGACTTGTTTGGAGCAAGAGAATGACTAATAATGACAAACAAGTAACCAAAAGTTCTCCCATTTCACGATAACTCATACTCTGAACTACATCACTAAGATTTAAAGTTGGACCAGCAATGAGCAACTGAAACTAATTAAATAAATAATTCTTTTAGCAAAATCATGTCTTCAACTTGCAAAATCAATAAAAATATTATACCTGACAAGCTCAATATTTTCATTAACACAACCCTGGTACATTTATTCATTTTCCAAGCCGCTTATCCAGTAACATCTCGCTGACCCCAGTCCATGACTTTTGTTAGCAAGTCAGACAGCAATGTTAAAAGCATTATCTCACCACATCTGCTGAGCAGACCAACCTCACAAATTAAAAAAAGTCTATAAATAATGCTGTAGCACCATGGGCTGTTAAAACAGGACATTAAAACAAGACTGCAGTAATTTACCATTTCATCAGTATTAGTTGGACAGTTGACAATTCCGAGACATAACTTAGCAAAATTCCCTTGAATGCTAAACTATGAAGCAAAACCACTGCATGGTGGCGAGCTGAGGATGCATATGAAATACATAATATATTATGTTGGATTAGAAGTGCTGCTGAAATGACCTTCCAAGGTAATGCACACATTTCTATCTGGGATAAAGGAGAGCGTAGGGGAAAATAATGAATAATCACCACACATCCTGGTCACACTTTCTTCCAGTGGTTTCCAGCCCAGTGGAGACCAAGACTAACAGATCAAGATTCTGACCAACCCTCTTTGTGTACCCTGTAAGACTAGAATGTGCCAGTGGTAACGGTTCTCCGCTCAGAAAAGGGGATCAGGGCGCTTTGCATGGATGTAGGAAGACTTTCAGGACACCCCAGGCATTTGTATTGGCTTCTGAAGAAACTGTGCAAAGTTTACACAGCTGGGATTTTTTATTTTGATGGAGTCAGAGAACCTGCATGTGGGAGAGTCGCATGCAAGGAGGTTATAGACAATATTGCTGTGTTAATTTTGAGGCTTACACTTACTACATTTTTAAAATAAAAACACATGATTATGGACTAAAGAGAAATAAAAGGAGAAAATGACTGGACATATCCAGAAAGAAAGAGAGAATGCAACATGGTTAACTGCAGTCTCTCACTCCAGTGCTTTCCCTGAAAGGAGGAAGCACCATGTGACAGCTTCGGGTTTTGGGGGGGAGAAAAAAAAAAAAAGGTCAGTTTAGTTATCCAGATTCACCATAATATTTTATATATTAAAACTATGAGTGGCTGCATATGATTTATAACTATTGTAAACTGCTAAAAAGAATGAGAAAGCAGAGGAAAAGAGGTGAAGGTGAAGGACTTGACAAACAATATAGGCTTACCTTACAAATACATCATTTAACGGACACTCTTATCCAGAGCACTGTACATGAATATGCTGTGCACAATCTAGTCCTAACATGATACAATGCTAAACACAGATGAATAAGGAAGCAAGTGCCCAAGCCACACCATGCAGCTTTTAGTAATGGTAGAAACAATGAAGGTTAGGAGACTCAGGCTGTAGTTTACAATACACCCCTGCAGACCTTATCTGTGTTTTTTCTTTAGCCCTATAAGCAGTGGATTGCCTGCTGCTGAGGTCATGACCAGAAAAGGGTGGGAGAGGATGTAGAGAGTTAAAATAAATAAATAAATAAACAAACAAATAAACAAACAAACAAAGGGAGTGCATCTCAGAGGGGCACGTGGTAACTGCACTTTGGGAGATGATTTAATGTGGCCTGGGCTTGTGGCCAAGCAATAAATGCATCCAGATTCTACTGTAATTAGAGGAGGTTTTACTTAGCGCGCTGGTGAGCCACCTTTATACAACCCTCACTGACTCCAAAAATACCAGCTGTCAAGCAAGGGTAGAACAAGGAGTGTACCAACAGGTCTCCTGATGTAGAATACCGTAAACATCATTTTCTGTAAGCACCAGCATTTTGGACAATTCCAGTGATAACAGGCAAAGCCAGAATAAACTGTTTGAATGAAAAGGTAGTTTCAACGGCCAAAAACTACCCTAAACAAGGCTGATAAGCATGTTTTAGTACTCAGATCAACACCTTTATAAGAGAATACACAACCCACACATACGCAGTTCAATCCGAACAATAAAAAGTGATTTAAAAGAAAAGGTCTGACGAAAATTTATAAGCTTGGATGAGAAAGTCACACCGTTAGTCTCGCTGTGTTATTGAGTGGTTAGGGTTATACTACAAATCAGCTGCAGATGTGACAAAGTACTACAAAGTGAGGTTTTACAAGAGGCCAAATAAAAAAGGCCTTAGTTTTAGTATGCTTGCACATCAACATATGTAGAATTAAACATGTAGAATTTCTGGACAAGACACAGCTGTGTCTTGATGCACAGATGCAGGTGCATCTGTGCAGCTTTGCATTTAAAAAAATAAAAAATCTAAACCTCCTCATGCCAAGCACTTTAGGTCAGACAAAAATCTTTGTGTCTAGCTCCAAAGATTTGCAGCACTACACAAAATACTTAAAACTACATAAAAGGAATGTCTGAATCCTGTTAACATAGCTACCAATAAGCAATATAATAAAGACTTTTTAATGCCACTTAAGACTAGCTGGATGAAGTCAAGTGTAAGACAGAGAGAGACAGTCTGTCCTCCTGCGTCAGTTGATCCCACTGATCCTCCACCCATTCCTGCTGTGGCCTCTTTTAGAGTGCATAGACACTATCTGTGCTGCCAAACAGCCTTCAAGTGTCTGCCAATTTGACCTCCTGGCTGCTATCAACTCCTGCAGTGCAAGGCCATGCTTCTGTGTTCAGCACAAACAGCACTGCTACTGCTCAAAGGAAAAACAATCTGCAGAACTCGTTACAACACAGTTCGAAGACTGGGAAGCAGTTATAGAATCAAAGATGTAAGAGGCAAAAGAGAATACTCCATTACTACAATACTACATTTCCACTTTACGAGAGGCGATTACAGACACTTTCAAAACAGCTGGTTCAGCTGATTATCAGCAGCATAAAGCTTATGCTTGGGGGGAATTTAGGGTTAAGTTTAGGGTTATATTTAACAGAACAAATTTAACATTAAATACGTAATAAATGCAAGTAAAGATTGTGTGTTTTAAAGTGCAATGTGGTCATCAGAAAGTGATACACTTTTGCAGAAGTGAAAACTAGTCTGCAACTCAGAAGCTTCACTTTGGTTTACTTTATGTCATGTTGCCACAAACCCACTCCTGACAAGAACCCCTAAAGCTGTGGAGCATGCCATGCATTTCGAACCCGGACTAAATTCAGCAAGTCACAGCTGTGAATCTCATTAAAAATGAAACCATGACCAAGACCATTACTCTATATAAAAACAATTACAAAAAATGTAATCAGGGATTTAGCCAACAGTGAACACCTTAAGAAAATATGGTTCCTGTCTACTTCAAATGTTCACATAATATCTGTTCTACTAAATAATTGAGCGGTTCAACAAAGAGATGAAAACAAGAATTTACAACATAACAGCTCACTTTCTTAAGTTCAGAACACTATACTTTGGAATGACCTAAAGAATTTCTCAGGGGTTTACGATAAATTCCAAGAAAAACAGCTCATTCCTGCACAGCTGTGTTTTACGAAGTAAGCACAAGCCAATCGTTTTTCAGAATGCCAGGCTTGCCGATTCTGGCCCAGTGACCTACTAAGCAAATCACACAAGAGGAAGGGAAACGGGCTCCACCCATGGGGGCGGTAGGGGGATCAGCTTCCCTCTAAAGCACCACCATTGCTCCGTCAAATGTCATTATAGGTAAATCCACTAGGATCGCAACAACGCACCTGGGCAGTCATTTCCAGTCATACAAAAACAGCTTCTTAATGTCTTGAGGGGAAAAAGACGTATAAAAGATTACCGTTACGTTAACTATTTTTTTCAATGGTTGCATGTGCCAAAAACAAGTTTAATATCTTCAGCACAAATAATTAAAAAAGGTTAACATACTTCTGTTGAAACAATGAGAAACCCCAATAGAAAAAAAGAGGAAAAAGAAGCAACAACAACTGCCCACACAGCTAATTCTGTGATGCAAATTCACGATGCTACATTTAGGGTTGCATGATACAAAAATAAAATCCCAGTATATGTGTCTATATGAATTTTTCAGCACTGAAAATACACCAAATCTAATTATACTTCTTTTTTTGTAACAGAAATGCAGTCGGACTGTGCTCCTTAAGCGCTGATGTTAACGATGAACTCAAGGAAGAATGTGACATAGTATGAGGTAATTTGTAAATGAGATTATGTCTCACTCATTTTTGGTTTCTCAAAGCTCATGCAACTTCTTAGCACAGAATACTTATGACTTGATGGTGTCGCTGTTCTACTGATTGGGGAGATAATGAATATAAACTGCCATCGTTCCATGTCTGTTCACAACCACTAAACTGCATAGTTTTGTACACAATATGTGAAACACATACAAACAACCACATTTCCAAGCCTCACCAGTAATATTAAGACTGTGGTAAAGTGACTTCCATAATAAAGTGGCAAAGCCGTATAAACAAAAGGATCAGGTTTAGCCTTTCCGTTTCATTTCCGTTTCATAGGGATTGTAAAAAGGAGATTTTATCCAAAACCTGTTTCATTCTCAGACACAATTAAGTTGGCTTCCCAGTGCACTGCCAAAATGACAAAGCCAAAAAACACATTTAAAGGGAATTTAACAAGAGTACATGGAGAACTTTTGCATCAACAGCAGTTTTATCTAAATTATCATCAACGGGTTAACAGCATTGGTCCCTTTCACAGAGAGGTGGGAAAGACTCATTATCAACTCATTACTGCAGGAAAGCAGAGTTTTGTCATGGGTGAAGCAACACAAACTAGGATGCCCATACTGGACTGTTCCTGTTTAATTAATGCCCCCTCAGTCATCAACGCTTGTTGTGGCATGCCGGCAGCTCACTCCCAGACAAGAGCCCATTTTGTGCTAGGCTGGCAGTTCCTGCTGACTAAAGGAAAACACAGAGCTTTATTGGTTATAGAGCAGCAATTGTGTGCAGGGATAAACAGAATGCAGGCTGCTACAAAGCCCCCACTGTGGCATGGTGAGGAAGGATGCACTGGATGGGATGGGGGGGGATCTGGCCTGGCATTATGGCAAGCCTTTTGGCTGTGCTTCAAGTACATTTAAGTAACGACAGTTTGGATAAAATCAAAATTATAGTGCAAATAGGTACAGCTTGGATTTAGCCTCCTTATCAAGTTCGTCTCTACTCTGGTTATTTAGTTGTATACATTCACCTTTTGCCAAAACACCCCGGGGTTTTCACCTTGGAGAGTTTCCACTACGAATATCACTTTCTCTTTTCCGTGACTTTCGTCTTCTTTCAGCTGCTCCCATTTAGGGGTCGCCACAGTGGAACATCCGTTTCCATTTCTTCCGGTCCTCTGCATCTTCCTCCTTCAAACCGACCACCTGCATGTCCTCTCTCACCACATCCATAAACCTCCTCTTCTCCTCTTTCCTGGCAGCTCCATCTTCAACATCCTCCTTCCAATATAATCGTCATCTCTCCTCTGGACATGTCCAAACCAACGCAACCTTGCATCTCTAACTTTGCCTCCAATACATCCAACCTGATCTATTCCTTCAATATACTCATTTCTAATTCTGTCCATCGACGTGACACCCAACAAAAAAAAACTCCGCATCTGTAACTCTGAAACCTCCAGCTCTGCCTTCTGTCTTTTCGTCCACCGTCTATGTGACTTTCACAGACTAAAAAGCTGAATTTCCATGACCTTCCATAATATAGAGAAAATAGAATTTGTGCTGAACAAACCCTATGTCTAATATTTACCTTGTAATAGTTTGTGTTCAGCTTGTCAATAGCTTAAAACATAATTTTAGTCTAACACAGGACAGTTCTGCAAGATTCAGCCAAAAATGTAGCTCATCACTCACATCATATGCTTTTAGCGTACAGAAAGAAATATTGAAAGATTAAACTAACGTTGTTTTATTTTAAATTTAGATCACAAGTACCACCAAAAACTGAAATATTTAAAAGCCAAACAAGTCAAATAAAAAAAAATTGACCCTTAAACTGCTGTTCTAAGACTGTACCTCTGCAAACAGATTTTGAATATCCTATATAATTTACATAATTCATGGATAATATATGAAAAATGTAATTGTAGTATGTGTACTACAATCTGAAAAGTATATTTTATGACTTGGGTTGAAAAAATAATACATTCAAACCTAGGGTTCGGTTAGACTTTCCATGCCTATATATGCATTTTCTCCCCATCTTCTTGATCACATTCTAAGCCAGAGATACCCAACCTAAATCTTAGCAATCCCTTTATCCTGCACTAAAATGATTTCCCTGTTGGTAGCATGAAGAACACTAAATTATGTAGTTCTGGAGGGCCCCCGGGAGCCATGCATGTTGAACTCACCTGAACACAGAATACCCTTGTGGCGGGCACAGGAGAAGTCATCACATTCACAGAAGGTTCCATAGATCTTTCCAAACTCTGATTCGTAGCACCAGCACTGGTTACAGCTGCACTCTCCGCGCCCACTACACACTTGCTTGCCTTCAGCATCCCGGCAGGCAGCAAGGTTGAGGCTGCTTGCATCTCCTTCTTCACACTCGCAGTGAGCTCCACGGTATCCCGGCTCACAGAGACACATCCCACATGTATAGGTGCCACTGGAACTGCAGAAGCTGCTATAGGCCTGAGTTTTGTGGGTGCAGCCACAGTCACAGCTGTATTTCACAGACACCTCCAGGCGGTCTTTGAAGCCCACTGGCTTGATGGTGAAATTCTTCTGCGTGTCTGAAGGAGGACAGCTACGAGCCTCTACACCTATTTCAAAGGAGACCTGAAAGACAGAGCAATCATCTAAATTTTAAGTTGCAATTAGAGGCCAAATGTGCAAACAATGTAGGGTCTGGCCAGAAATATTAATACAATCAATACACAAATACCAAGACCACAACTAATGACAAATACAACACCCAGGAAGTCCCACACTTTCCCCTGGGGCCAATAAAACAACAACAGTCAATCTGGAAAATATGTTTCAATAAAAAAGGCAGCCCATGTAAAGCAACAAAGCAGGGTCGCTGTTTCTGAGGTATGCACAGGTGGCCAACTTTATACTGATCCAATAACTTCAGAGTTCAGTGGCAAATCCAGGTGCACAAATTTTGGCCAGAGTAAGTTTAGTAGTGAACAATGTGAGGTGGAGTAACAAATCATGCTTCTCTGTCTGGCAATCAGATAAAGAAGTCTTTGTTTGGTGGATGCCAGGTGAACAATACTTGTCAGACTGAATTGTACCATCTATAATTTGGGGAGTATTGAGGGGGTTGATAAGGTATAGGAGGTGGCGGATAATGGCATGAGTTGTTTTTTCTTTTTTTCTTTTCCCCCATAAACATGGCTGGTTGAGTGCAGTGTTTAGGAACTGGACTGGCCTGCACAGAGCCCATACCATAACCAACCGAACACCTTTAGGATAAACTAAAACGGAATGCTCTTGTAGAAAGCCATCCCAGAAGAATGGAAGCTTTTACAGCTACACAGGGAGGGATTTAGAATGGAATGTCAAATGTTCCTCTAGGTGCAATGGTCCCACTGAAAGAAGACTCAGAACCTACTGTATTCTGTAAGTGATTATACAGTTAGTACATGGTACATTGCTCATCCTTCCCACTCCTTTGTTTTGTTCATGGAATTGTCACTTCTTTTCTGTAATTGTATGCATCCCTTGCTCTGTAAATACTAAAACAACTTTGAGCAATATTAGTGTGTACATGGTAGGTATATCTAATAAAGATAATTTTTTTCTTTAATGCAATTTTGTAGATTCAAGTTTAACTTCAACGTCAGGGACAGTCAAAGTGTGACTCAAGCAGTGTTTATATGTATGACTATCTCCCCTCACTGAGCAGGATAAGCAGAGACTGACTGATGTAAAACATGCTCAAAATATTAATCATACATAATTACAGCCGAGGTCAGGGACCCCACCCTTTTGATTGGACTGAGGAAGGAAGTAAAAAAAAAAGGGAAACACAGACTATACTTGCCTGCTTGGACTTGACTTATAAAAACGGTTTTTGGTCAATGCTTCAGCAAAACGTTTGAAAGATCAAAAAGGTTTTAAGTGACTGTAAAGTATAATTATGAGATTTGTAACTGTAGTCAAAAGAAAAAGAATCAGACAGAAACTTGACTGAATTGTGGTTGTTCCCACAAACTCTGGAGCACAACTACATAAGAACCAGACATTGTTTGAGTGCATCAGTATAGCTCCTAGAAGCTCAAGGAATATTTTTAAGAACAGAAGACCTGACTGCCCTTTGACACCTTGGAACTCAAGGGGAGGAAAGGCTTAACCTGCTGGCTACTGTGAGTTCCAGATCCAAAATCTTTACACTGAGGTTTAAGCTAAACACAGTGGCTGTAGTTGTGTTGGCAAAGTACATGCCAGTCATCAGTCTCTCTTCACAGAAGACTGAAAGAAACCCCTTCATTACCATGCTTTCCAGTAAGGCTTTGTAAACCAAAGAGAATATTTTTTTTAACGGTCTGTTCCAGAGAGGAAACCTATACACTGTATGAAATGAAACTTAGTGACTTAAGATGGGCATTTGGGGAGTAGATGGAGGTCTGCAATAGCAGTGTTCACTTAACAACTTAATGAGTTGCAGAATTAGATTAGAGAGGCATGTGAATCACAAGGCTGCAGCATGCGTGAAATCAAAGCAATGGATGGAGGAAGAGGGTTGGGTAGATTCAAATAGTTAACTTATGGTGAGTCAGGCACACACACACTGTCAGAAGAGTAACAATCTTTGGTTGTTTGCTGTAGTGTGCTTGCTGGACCCACTTGAACATTCAGCACAGTGAACAGGGAGCAAGTTTGAACAAAAAGGAGAGATATCCAAAAGACATAATTGGGCTAGATTTTTTTTCCATTTCTGAGACCATGTCTGAGCATGCACCAAGAGGCTCAATGAGATGTTAAATTGCCAGTAGCCAGCAGCTAAAAAGTTATTCCAGTAAAGTTATCAAGTTTTATGTTTCTATAAAGCATAATAAACTTTACTGCTTATATTCTGAGAAGCAGCGTGAACATTTAACGGCAGTGTTCGCTTAGTTTAGCTGATGGGAAAAGGGTCGGATGTTCTTTTCCAGATCTTCCATCAAATGCCATTTTTAACTAATGATTCATTCAATAACCTTTAAAGCTCTTGGAGCACCTAGTTTAAGCAATTAAACATAGAACTACATTAGCAAAGCAACAACAACAACAACAAAAGAAGCTTTTTGATGAAAGTGTCACAAAACATATCCATGATGGGAGAATACATCTTGAGCGACGTGCCACTTCGACAGGATTAATTCAACCTGTTGTGTATGGAACTTTTTAGTAGTCTCAGGGGGACTGAATTACGCTTTAGTGAAAAAGGCTAGTGATTCTGGGTTAATGCTTCTGTTACCAAGGCCCTTGTTTTTTTCCACAGCTCCTCTGCCCAGAAAGAAATCCTCACTATTGTGTGAAGCCATTGAGATGCAGCATCAGGCTCCCCAGAGAGTCAGCTGGAGGCCTGCAAGCGGCACATGGGTTTCTCCCTGTGTTGTGTCCCCCTTTTGAGGGAACAGATTGGCACAAGGGTGCAATGTGACAAATTCCTCCAAGAAAAACACAACAAGAGCCAAGCTTATTACGCTGGCTAGACAACGTAAGGCTTTACCATTCACTGAGTCCATTTACTGTCCAGTTTCCCAAGCTACAGCAACTATATATTCACTCGAGTTAAAGAAACAGGAGAGGAGCATAGTGAGAAATTTAGGGATGAATTCCTGAGCAGTCAGTTCAATGCATAATGGAATACAAGTTTTAGATTTACAATAGGTTCCCGGCAAGAAATGTATGGAGGTATGTAGTTTTGCATAATGGAATATTTACTCTACATTAACTGCATCACTGCAAAAAAAAAAATAATAATTATATATATATATATATATATATATATATATATATATATATATATATATATATATATATATCTCAAAAACATAAAAACTGTTCAAACTTAAAAGCTAGCAAAGATATAGGATTATATGTCATTAAAATCTTCACAGCTTGTGTCAATGTTAAAAAAAAAAATTTTTTTTAAATCATTGTAAAATGCGGCAGACACATTTATTACATCATACAATGAGCTTTCCTCAAACCTTCATCAATACTCTGCTGCCTTTATTCCAAACTAAGATAATTCTCAGACAGAAAATATAATTGCGCAGACTGAGAATATCTAAAGGATGGTTTCAATCCTGGACAGCTAACCAAGGCTGTAAGCATTAATCAGAAACAGTTCCAGAACAGCAGTACTGGCCAAAGTGGTCACATTGTGTGAAAGGATATGGGCTGAAAGGACAGAATGTCTGCTGGTGCTTTGTGGAAACCCACAACATTGCTGAGTTCTGCTTTTGTTTATGCACACTCAGGTTTTGTGCTAACAGCCTGTTTGGATTTTTTATTTATTTATTTATTTTTTAAATTCAGTCCTGGTTTCAAAATAAGCAGCATGTGTTTCACGATTTGAAGAATCGTTTCCTCACTGTTTTTGAGTTCTTTTACGTGACCACGTTCAAACTTGGGAGCAGCTTAACAACATGTCCTAAAATGAACTGCTTTTGTCAAAGGGTCAATCACTCTATTCTCAGTAGCCACATCTGAGTTTATCAATTTTGGGTCACTTAACTGCCCATTTTTAAAAAAGAATGATATGTCACCTAGTATTCTTTCGCTCTTCTAATTCTCAACTATGGAGACTTCATGATGGAGTGTATTGAAAGACCTGGTGCAATAATTCAATCAAAAGATCCTAAAGTCATGTTAAAGCATAACAGCATTCAGCTGTTAAACACTTGATCAGAATATATAACTCACTGTGTCTCCAATCTTAAGGTCAGCACACTTGCGGAGACCTGGAAGACGCTGGCCATCTTGACAGGTAGCAGTAAAGGCCAGACTCAAGTCTTCAGGATGATCCCAAACACTTAATTCCACTTTAGACCGTATGTTCTACAAACCAAGACAAGAAAATACATTTTCTCCATTAGATGGATTGTCAGTGTACAATACTTAACCAAGATTATCATTATTGACAAAACAATCTGAAGGAAAATAACCATCATTTTCTGACAAATATTTTGACCATGATTCAAATTGGAAAACAAAAACAATTTTGGCCAAGTCGACCTATGGAAGGGGAAAGGAAGAGGCAGGATTTCTCAATGCTGCCAGAAGCAAGTCTTTCCAAGATTAAAAAAATATAAGTTGGGGATGTTCCTAGTGGCCAATGCTCAACCCAAGACTTAATTTCTCTGGTTCACTCAAATCTTGCTGTGAGAAATACCCACCAGAGCTGCCAGTTTGCTGAGTTTTTGGAAATCCAATTAAAATGGCAACACTTGTGACAGGAAAACTGAACATTTGTGAACAATGATTTCAGTAAAATAAAAAAAATACAAAATTATATATTTTATATGCATTCTTAAAGCTAAAATGCTCTGTTCTTGAGATGAAAGCTTCGAATCAAACAATAGTATTGAGATGATACTGCAATGTAATCACCATAACATTGGCGATATATTAAAACAATAAAGTAACTTTTTTTTTATTTTATTATCTGTGAATCAGTAAAGTGGCATGGTTAAAGTATGGCCAATACAAGGGTTTCTTAGTCTTCTGGTTCCCCAAAAGTTGCATTTCCTGATGATTTCCTTTCATGATTTCCTACAGGACATAATGAACTGTCAGATATTCCCTGCATTTGGTGCAAAATAGGCATCATCGTGTCATGGCTTGTAAGTTCAAAGTACAAAGTAGAAAGGGATCTTGAGCAAATACACAGGCTGTGTCGTGAAAAGTCTTTATCTTATCTTCACAAAATGGTTTAAAAACTGGGAATGTCTAAGGCCAGACCATCGATCATAACTAAAACAGCATACTCGCCATGAAATTCAGAACAGCATTTACTATCTTCTTTCTAAAGATAAAGTGCCTGAGTTTGGGTGTTTAGTTGACAAAATGACTACTAAAAAAAGTCTAACCATCTGGTGCATATAAAGGAGTTTCTGCTGCACTGTGATGTTTTGAACCAAGAGCGCAGTGTGACAGTGGTTAAGAGAACTTAAAACACCACCGTGTATGCCTTTTGAAATTTATCCACAGAGCATCTAGATGAGATTTGAATATGGATTTATCAGAAAGTCAGAGGCCAAAATTTGTGCTCAGATTTCTTCAAGCTTACATTGTAGGCTGTGACAATGAGCTGGATTATATTTTTGGAGCTTTGATCTAAAATTTCCACCGTAGTTCCTGGGATCAATGCAGTGAAATTCTGGGGGGGAAAAAATAAAAAAATTAAAATGTGAATATTAATTGTTAGTATTGATAGTAATAACATATATAGACTAAATACAGATTACAAAACATGGATTTTCTGAAATGCATAATGTTCAATCCATCTCCCCTAGCAACCTGAGCTCATTAACTTATGATACCTTATAAAGAACATAGTGCCGTTTGGTCACTGCAAAGATGAGAAAAATATTGTTTTCAGCCAGCTTTTCTCCCAGGAGGGCCAGTGAAGGGTAGTCCTGTGAAGAGACATACAAAGCCATATGTGAACATGCTAAATACATTCCAGCTTCCACTGCATGCTCTCCCTTCTTCTTGTCCAACAATTTGTGAAAGGATGTCAATGCTCTTCAGATTTTCCTCTGTTTATACTATCCTTTCCAGTCATTTCCCCTAATAGCTAAATAGCTGAAGGGCCTTATTGTAACCAGGGAGTATGTTCATATTTATCTGTTAAGATTCATTATTATACAAAATATAAAAGCTTTTTTTTTTTTTAATAACTTCAGCTTGGAGAAGTCACAGAATATCAATCATTTACAATCAGTATAATAAGGAAGACAATGTCACCCTCTCCACACACAAAGTCACTCAAGTCAAAATTAGATTGAATTTGAAATCACATTTTTCCAATAATAGTATAATTATGTTTGACGCATTGTAAACGTGTTCCCGTTGCATAACACTTGCCACTATAATGTGGTATTTCATACCATAAGGAATGTTACTTTTGGTTGTTTTCCTTTTTTCAGGAGTCTCTCAAAACAGATTTTCCCAAAATGCAGTGAGCGTTACAATGATTGTTAGTCATTAACAGTTTTTCACTGCACTCAGACGACTTTAAATGGATCCAACAAAGAGAGATCACCATGGACAATTCCAGGGTGATATCTTTGTATAGGAGGAAAAAAAAAAAGAATTAAAAAATCCACCGCACAGCACAGCGAAGTTCCCCCCGGATCAGAAGATTGTGGGTTTGATTCCCTCAACAGTAGGTTGCCCTGAGATACCCTTGAGCAAGGTACCGTCCCAGTCACTGCTCCCCGGGTGCTTTCAATAGCTGCCCCTTGCTGCACGTGTGTATGGGTGAAACGCAGAGGTTGAGTTTTGTTGTGTGCTGCGTTTCACAATGACAAGGGTAGTCACTTTCACTTCACTTTCATACACACATGCAGCAGGGACCAGCCATTTAAAGCACCCAGGGAGCAGTGATTGGGATGGTACCTTGCTCAAGGGTACCTAAGGCAACCTATTAGTCTGGGATACAAACATTGTTGTAGAATCAATATACGGTCCACAAATACACCATAGCAAACCCTGGGAACACACAATTGTCTCTGCCTTCAGCATTATTTTCTGTGTTCTTCTGAGAAGTCAGAAATTGCCCTACCATCTTTGTTGAAGCGCTGTACTCATTCTTGTCATTCAGGTGGCACTGGCCATCATGAGGCTGAATAAGTCCAGCAAGTTTGCCATCCAAAGCCAAGTGAGGTACATCATCTGTAGCAAAGACCAACAGATGATATGCTTCCTTCCTCCAGCCAATCTTCTCCTGTGAGAGACAGAAGGAAAAAACAGCCTCAAAATTACAGTCATGGACGGATGGAGATAATCTACAAATACCATCTTCACACTTCCCAAACAAAACAGTAGAACAATCAAGAAAAATGTTAAGGTGTAGTACAAGAGTTAGTCGTTACAATCACAAAATTTTAGCAAACAATTGATGGAAATTAAAATAACTTAATTAACATAACTTTAGTAATCCATAACAATAGAGAAAAGAGAAAAACCATGAATAACCTCATGAACTTTATCCCTGTGCAATTACTGTGCTCTCCCTCTCCTAATTATGGTCACAGGCCTGCTGGGGCCTCTCTCACAGGGCAAAAGGCAGGGAAACACCCTTGACAGGACACCAGTCCATTGCAGGGCAGACACACAAACACAATAACACCCACAGGCAATTTAGCATTTGCAATCCACTTGACATGCTTGTCTTTGGACGATGAGAGGAAACTGGAGCTCCCGGAAACCATCACGGACACAAGAAGAAAATGCAAATTCCAAGAAAAGAAGAAGAAAAAAAAAAAAGCACGCCCTGCCTGGGAATCGAACCTAGGACCTTCTCGTTGTAAGGCAACAGCGCTACCCACGGTGCCAAGTGTCATGACCTTTCTGCTCTTTATCCTCTGTCACATTCTCTTCACTGATTCACCCCTCAAAGTACTCCTCCTCTCTGCTCACTTGCATGTTTCCATTGTTATCCTTTATTGCCATAACCTGCTGCACATCTCTTCTAAATCAGCCCCCCTGCCTAGCCAATTGGTATTCAACAGGCCTAATAAAATAATGCGCTGTAGAACAAGGAATTTTTGTCACAAGACACCCTATCATTTAGCACACTGACCATAAATAAAGAACTTCACATTTTCCATCTCATTTCCAATACATTCAACTCAATGCTAAACAAAACAAGACCCATAAAAGACAAAAAATAAAGAATAAGCTGTGAGAGAGAGAGAGAGAGAGAGAGAGAGAGAGAGAGAGAGAGAGAGAGACACACACACACACACACACACAGAGAGAGAGACTGGCTGCTCATCATTATATAAGTTTTAAGAAAGCAGACCTTTCACCATGCATGCAAACATGATATTACAATGAGGATATTGCTACAATACAGTTCAAACAAGCCTTCACTATTCTTCTAACCAACATCTGTATTATTCTATTCTCAGATATGTCCAAAAAAACTAAATAAAACCTGTTGCCATGTTTGATGACTGTTTGTCCAGCTGGAATAGAGTACAAGTCTGACACATAAGTGTTTGTCTATTCCAGGAAAAAAGGACATCAAAGGGAAACAGAAAATCCATCATGGCAGACAACTAACCTTGCAAACAGCAGCTTGTAGAATGGCATCAAACCCGCCCTCAGGTGCATCCCTGTTCCGTGACACCAGCTGCTTTTGCACCTCCTCATTGAAACGATCCACCTTGTCAGTCAGGGACAAGAGGTTACGGAAACCAAAAGAAGGGACACAATTTGGGAATGGCTTGTATCTGCAACAAAATAAAGAAAATAAAAAAAAAGAGAAAGGATATTAGGATAATGATAAAAGTTAAAGATCTGAATTTTTTTCCAACTTAATCTCCTGGCCAACATCAAAATGTCTTGCTCATCACACTGTGGGTCACTAACATTACAACAGAAGTTTATTTCTGTTTCCTGGAACTAACAGGGGAGGGAGAGCAGATGAGTACTGTGGTAAAATAAAAGGAAAGACGTTGTCAACCATCCACAACAGGTCATTCACAACAACTGTAGTGGCACCATGAGCAAAACGCACAAAGGCTTTGGACATAACCTGCATGGGCACTGATGCGTGTCAGCAGTTTACTAACTTGGCATGATCACCACTTTAGGGAAAATGTGCAGCCTGTCAGCTCTCCTGTCTCATCAAATTCTGCTAACTTAAACGTTTGCAACTGGCTGCTCCTCTCTTACCCATTGCATGGATTCTCCTGATACTTATGAGCTGTGTATGAGAAAGGCGACATGTTTTTATCCACAAATGTGCCAAAGCCCAGCCGGAAGTTACTGGTAAGTTTCTTCATCTCTTCAGCAAGCTTTGTGCCCAAGTTGCGAATAGTGTCCAGGTCATCCTTCATGGAAAGGGAGAGGTCCATCAGATAGTACAGATCAACAGGGTAGTCTTCAACCGGCCGCACTTGCACCACAAATGAAGTCTGATCACCTGAGAAACATTCAAAATACCACTGATCAGCCTTCCCAGTCAGTGATGCTCAGAGCTTTTTCTCACTTTTCAAATCCTCATCAAGCATTTGCACAGAAACTGCAGTAAATCCATAGAAAGAGCATACCAGGCCTCAGGCTGAGAGAGATCCTCTGAGGTTGTATCTGGATCACATCATACTGAGCAGATCCTGCGTTTTTGGAGCTCAGTGGTTTGTTCCTGATGATGGAACTGACGCTCTTCGGGTTTTCTATATAACGAGCCGCACATCCCCTTCGGAGCAAATTCTGGATCAGATCACACCGTGAGATGAGAGTCCTAGCTGTCCCAAAGACCTAAAAAAAGCAGGTCAAAGGTCAAAAAGAACATGTAACAAAACAAGTTAGTGCACTGCTTCTGAAATGGCATGAAGCAATATCGCACAGTGCATGAGAAACTGCTTAAAGAGCAGGTGCCTACCTCCTGAGAGCACCATGAGCAGCTCGGGTGGATCAAAAGACATTCTTCACATGAAGCTGCACTTCCGCTCATGCAAACATTAAGACCTGTTTCCAAAAACACACAAGCCCAGTGATTATCTACACATCATTGAGATGCGCGGATCTCCTCAAACCACAAAAGCACATCTCCAGCAGTGTTTTTTGCCGCTCTGGAGCCTCTCCAGCCCTGTGGTCTACCCCCTGCTCGGAGTTGTCCCTCAGGTCTTCGTCTCTAACTGAAGACAGTCGAGCGCTCCAGAGAGAAAAGCCTCCAATCTCTGCAATCTTGCACAGCTCCTGCTGTATCGAGGGTTAAAAAGCCATCTTTGCACGTGGAGGTGAATCATTTCGGTCAGTAAAACTTACCTGTGGCACTGAGAAAGTGCACCGAGATGAAGGTGAGGAGTGAACACCACCGCAGAGCCCACATCATGCCAGGAAAGGCTGAGGGAAGCGTCTTCACTGTAACACGGAGAGCTGCTGGATGGGATCATGAACCGCAGACACGATCCTTCAGATCAAAAAGAAATCTCTCGGTTTATCCCAACTCCGGCAAAGTGACCAAACACTGTGGACGGACAGAAAGAGGTGAGCGGCTGCATGGCGTCAGGTCCTCGGTGACCGTTAGTGTATCTTCAGCGAAGCGGCGTCTTTAATCCCCGCTGCCCCGGGCTCATCCTGTGTCTGAGCAGCACCGTCCCGTCGGGCTCCTCCATTAAACTTCAACAGGACTCCTTAAAACGCGGGCGACCCCTAAAACACAGAAGACTTGTGTGGGAGTGGAGTTTGAGAATGTGAATCTCAGTCCGCTCTTGTTTTCTCTCGGGGGAAATTCGGCCGATCGGTTCTCTTCTGACTCCGCCCCTCTGGTCATTCTACCACGCCCTGGGTTTCCTCTGGCTCCGCCCCCTCTGCGATGACGCCCAGGTTTAATCCTCTAGCTGATCCCAGACCTGCTCAATGAAAGGCGCAGGACTCCCATCTTAAACAGCAACCTTCACTCAGACTAATGCAGGGTTTCTGTCCTGTCCACTAGCAGAGGTGGCACATTTCATCGCCACTGCTTATTTATCCTTCTCGCAAGACTTTCTATGTTCGCTGCCCATGCTATTAGCTGCACTTTGGCGGAATATGCGTTTTTAACACTTTTGTTGATTTTTGGCCTTTTTTCCTTGTGTTTAGGAAAATTCATGCTCCACACTTTCAAAGAATACCAACAAAGCCGCGGGAAGATCACGAAACTGCACGTCAGTGTGACCATGAGAGGGAGAAGTTGTCCCCCTCATTCCACTCTGATGGTCCTTCCGCGCGGCGTCATCAGTCACGTGACCCGGTGCAACAATACAGCCACGTGTACCGTTCCCACACTGGAGTCAGTGCCGAAACTAAACTAAAACTAAACCAAACTAAACTTCTTAACTGTCAAACAAAACTCTGTAACTCTGATGGAATACACACCGAGGAAGTAAGCTATAAAGCAAAAACACCTTTTACATAAACTATTCGTGTAAAAATCTAAATTATTACTTTGTCTTTAAGTTCACCGTTTCTTTCTCACTGATGATTTGCTTTGACTGCCGTCTGTTAGTTACTCTAAATCTCTGCGCTTCTTCATCTTTTATTTGTCTTTCTGGCGCAAACATCGTGTGGGCGGGGTTATCAGTGCTGCGTTCCCATTGGCTAAAGCGCTTTTGAGCGACAGCCAAAAGAGGCCTCGAAACACGTGTCGGGTCAAGTCAAGATCCGATTCGAGGAGAAAATCGGTAGTAAAAAACAACGACCGACAATAAACACGGCCTTAGTTTGTTTTGTTCGCGTACAGTGTGGGAAGGATAACTGTAGTTTGTTTGGAGGGTTAATTGGTGGTACTTTAGTCGAACAGTAAACGGGAGTAGTGAATCTTCTACTGAATCACAACCGAGGCCTGGTTTTCCATCAGTCACGTTTTTTCCCCTTCCAAACGGTTCACTGTGCAATTAGGAGTCTCAGCTGCCCCGCAACCCTAGACCCGATACACAATTCGTAGCTACTTTTGCCCTGCCTGAGAAAATGTCCGGCGCCACCATGATGTATCTCTAAGATCTGACGTTGCTACGTGGTGCATTTAACGGGACACCGAGCTGTCGCTCAAAAGCTTTTTAGCCAATCGGAACACGGAACGGACAGCCCCGCCCACACGAGAAGTTTGTGCCTAAACTGCAAACCAAAAGTGAAGAGCAGCACTCACTTCACTGAGAAAAAGTAAACAAATATATATATAATAATAATAATAAAAAAAAATAGATAATGCAACACAATAATTAACTTTCACACAAATTCATGACCACTTACAGGTTTAATATTAAGCAGAAATCAAGAAAAAAGCACCAAATAAGAACGCTATTGTTTTTCCAGTCTGATGAGAAAGGCTGGTGCTGAACCAGGTGATAGATCATCAGATAAAGCTGCTGCATCTGTGACTGCTACTGCTTATCCAAGACTTCAGTCACAGTAATGAACTGTAGGTGGTAATCAAACTAACATTACCACATTACTGTTCCGGCTTAGGACCCAGCACTTCGCCCAAAAATTGCTGATTAGCAAAGGTATAATTAAGGAAATTCAGGACAGTCACTTCTGACTGCAGTTAGAAGCATTATCGGGTAAACACTATGTTCAGCTCAAACAATGATTGTCTAAATACATCATTTTGCCTGGACTCTGTTAGTCACTAAGCAGAGCTGTGCATTAGGTTGTTAACTGGGACACCAGAACCTGTTTCTCTGCTTCTTGTTTTCAGCTGAAGCAAACCTACAAAGCTGAGTGCTTTTCTTCCCTTTCTAAGATTTTCTTCTAGTGACCTCTATTGAATTTTGCAGGAAGTACCACCTTTGGGCCAATTTACATTTACATTTTACATTTACGGCATTTAGCAGGCACTCTTATCCAGAGCGACTTACATGTCCTGATTACAGGGACAGTCCCCCTGGAGCAACTCAGGGTTAAGGGTCTTGCTCAGGGACCCAGTGGTGGTAGCGCCAGAGGTGGGATTCGAACCTGGGACCTCTTGAGCCATAGGTCCATAGGCAAGTATCCTACCACTAGACCACCACCACCCTAAACACAGTTATAGTATTCAGTAGATGTCTCAGGAAATCATTTCAACAGATATCTAGAAATCTAATACAGCACTAGAGAAAATTTATCACAGGTATTAAAACATGTACACCTCTAACCACATGATCTTTTTGTAGTTGGAGTTGCCACATGAGGATTGGATGACATGTATATTCTCAGTAGAGTCATGATTCAAGGTCATACTGCAAAATATTGCAATTCCACTGTGAAATACAACAGCAGATCATTGTAGACAACATGCTTACTGAAGGAATAAGAGGCATGATGTTTAGGACAGTAAAAACTGACACTGCTTACTGCAATTATTATACATTTTTTGCTGCAGGTATTTATCTATCCAAGTTTAGATTAAATTTCATTATCTTCTTTTCTTCTTTTTCTTTCGGCTGCTCCCGTTTAGGGATCGCCACGGTGGATCAACTGTCTCCATTTCTTCCGGTCATCTGCAACTTCCTGCTTCAAACCGACCACCTGCATGTCCTCTCACCACATCCTTACACCTCCTCTTTGGTCTTCCTCTTTTCCTCTTTCCTGGCAGCTCCATCTTCAACATCCTCCTCCCAATATAATCCTCGTCTCTCCTCTTGACATGTCCAAACCAACACAACCTTGCTTCTCCAACCTTGTCTCCAAAAACGTCTAACCTGAGCTGTCCCTTTAATATACTCATTTCTAATCCTGTCCATCCTTGTCACACCCAACGAAAATCTCAGCATCTTCTCTGCTTCCAACCTTCCCTTTTACTCTAGTACCCATCTATCACAAATCACTCCAGCCACTCTTCTCCACCCATTCCAACCTGCCTGCACTCTCTTCTTCACCTCTCTTCCCCACTTGCTGTTACACTGAACTGTTGATCCTAAGTATTTAAACTCCTCCACCTTTGTCACCTCTACTCCCTCCATCCTAACCACTCCACTTTCCTCCCTTTCATTCACACTCGTATTCTGTCTTTGACCTACTCACTTTCATTCCTCTCCTCTCTAGAGCATATCTCCATCTCTCCAGGTTCTCCTCAAGCTGCTCCTCTACTCTCACTGCAGATCACAGTATCATCAGCAAGCATCATCGTCTACAGAGACTCCTGTCTCACCTCATCTGTCAACCTGTCCATAACTATTGCAAACAAGAATGGGCTCAGCACTGATCCTTGATGCAATCCAACCTCTACCTTAAAATGCATCCATCGCTCCCACTGCAGATCTCACCAGTTACACTGCCATCATACATATCCGGAACTATTCTCACATACTTCTCTATACCAGACTTCCTCATACAAAACCACAAGTCCTCTCTAGGCACTCTGTCATATGCTTTCTCCAAGTGCACAAAGGCATAATGCAGCTCCTTCTGACCTTCTCTGTACTTCTCCATCAACACCCTCAGAGCAAACATTGCATCTGTGGTGCTCTTTCTCAGCATAAAACCATACTGCTGTTCACTAATCCTCACCTCTTTTCGTAACCTAGCTTCCACTACTCATTCCCATAACTTCATGTTGTGGCTGATCAACTTTATCCCTCTATAGTTACTACAGCTCTGTGCATCACCCTGATTCTTGAAAATCGGTACCAGTACACTTCGTTTCTACTCCTCAGGTATCCTCTCACTTTCCAAGATTGTGTTAAACAATCTGGTCAGAAACTCAACTGTGATCTTCCCTGAACACCTCCATGCTTCCACTGGTATGTCATCTGGTCCAACAGCCTTTCCAATCTTCATTCTCTTCATCACTGCCCTTACTTCCATCTTGCAAATGTCAACCTTCCTTCTCTCCATCATGTCAGCCAACTCTCTACCAGTCATGCTGCCAACATTCAAAGCTCCTACTCTCACCTCCACTCTCCTCCTCCCTCTGGACATGCATTCCTCCTCCTCTTCTTCTTCTCCTTTGGCCAACAGTAGTCCAATTTCCACCAGCATCCTGGTGGCGGTCATTGTTAACCCAGGCCTCAACCGATCCGGTATGGTATTCTGTTTCGTCTGCATATTGATTTGGAAAAGTTTTACACCTGATGCCCTTCCTGACGTAACTCTCCCCTTTTATCCAGGCTTGGGACCGGTACAAAAAAGTATACTCGCTGTGCATCCCCAGTGGCTGGGTTATTAAATTTTATTACACAGGACCTTATTTCATTATATGAACTTTTTTTTTTCCATCTCCAGTGTTTATGCGTTTATTTCTGGATTGACTAACAGTTGCTGAGTAGTGTTTATGCTTCGGAAGGCTTTGAGTGTTGCCTGACAGCAGTTTTATATTTTGAGTGAAAACAATAGTTATGGTAATTGTTTTCCAAGAAAAGTCAAAAGTTTCATGAGAGCTTTGATTTTGTGTTCGCTGCTTTAGGAAAAGGAGAAACTATTTCAGAAAAGGTGCTTTAAATCAGAAAGATTGTAAGAGAAGTCTGAGACCTCATTAAGTTCAGAACCTGAGAAACCTGCTCTGAAAATGCAATGTATGCACTGTATACTCTTAACTCAACCACCCACAATGTATAATATCTTAATGGACAGGATCGGTCTTCTAAGATAGTCCACTTAAACATAAAAAAAACCCCAATTTCACTCATTCAACGTGGAAATGCCACTGACTAAAAATAACAACCAAAGCTCATAATATGGTAACATGAAAAACAAAAGTCCCATTCAAAATAAAAAACAGTAGAAAAATACAATCTATAGTATAGCCATAGTATAACTGCACCCTCTTGTGGCAAAAGGGTCTTATAGCACCTCCCTCACTGTTAAAAAGGAAGAAAAAAGTGCTTTGAAGAAAGAAAAAAAAATAAATAAATCATCACAGTGCAGTACAGTGGCACAGTGTAGAAACTGTTTTATTACTAATGCAAAATGAAGTAAATGGATTACAAAAACTATTATACTGCAAACTCTAATTTACTTCAAAACAAAGGGCTTACAGCGTTCAGGATCCTCATCTATAGAACTCAAAACACAAAAAGTACTGAAGAATGAAATTCAAATACAACTGAACAGTTCAGAAATTAGGAATTGTTTTCTTTGCAGATCTTTCCAAGCCACTGTTCACACGTGCAGGTACAATTAAGCAGCACTTTAAACTGATTGCATTTTTACAATATCATGAAGCCTAACTCTGGAAGGGAACCGATTAACAGGAACAAAATAGCACAAACAATACAAAGGTGTTTTTTTTTAGTACAGGAAACATGACATTTTCCTAACTCACTTTGTTGGTGGCTGCTGAATCAGGAGGTCAGAAGCCATGTCTGCTATAACTCTCAGGGGCAGGCCACTAAGGAAGCCCTGGTGCTTAGCCTGCAGCTCTAGCAACGCACCAACAATCCTCTGTCGGCTCATATTTGGGTGGCACTCAGACAAACGGGCCATTAGCGTGTCGAAACTGCCCATGGTGGCATAGTGCTGTGGCACACAAGTACCAGATGCCGAGGGTTTATCTTGTATGTTGATTAGCCTGTCCAAACTGCAACGGAGCGGCTGGTGTGTGAAGATATAGAGAAGAGTGTGACTTGATGCTTTATAAACAATGTATACATACGTCAACCATGAACTCTGACTATTAAAATAACATGTGTGACACAAATTACCATCATGTCACTCGGTCATCTTAGAATCTGGTCTGTTTCATACTCACTCTGGAGGAATGGAAATTATTCTTTGAGATGTTTAGCTCTTCCCCTGCAGGTCCTGCTTTACAGGCAGACGGGAAATAATCAGCACATGAGGCTTTGATGGGGTCCTGACCGCCTGCTGGAAATCTGTGGATATGTTCCACATGGAGAGTGTGGCCTTGAATGAATCGACCATTTACCTCCCTCACTGCTGCCTCTGCGTCGCTGGGACTTTTCAAAATCACTAATGCAGCTCTAGAGAAGTAAAGAAAACCAAACACTTAATTCTAAATCTACAGCAAATGTTAGAATCACTGTACTGTGCATAATGTTCCACCATTAACATGAAGGCTTTTAAAAAAGGCCTCACCTGTCATTTTTGTTGAAAGTGTTGAGGTTCACTTGACTGACATTATACGGTTCAAACCAAAGCAACAGATCACACTACAAGAAGCAAATACAGTGAGTGCTGCTGCCCTCACAGTTAGGGGCATCGTTTCTTTTAAGCTACAAAGTTAAAACCACCTTGTTAACTCCCTTTATTTCAGAAGAAACGCTGGATAAGCGGGTGTCTAGAAACCTTTGCACAAATGTTGCATTTTGAAATTTTTGGATTATTAGCATCAGCTCCACACCTTTGTAATATTACTTGGTAGGTCTGTGACACGAAGCAAAGAAGTCTGGTCTGTGTTTCCTTTATCACCTATAACAAATTAAATACAAGATTGTAGATTGTAAAGAAAGTCTATCAAACAAAAGAAAATAAAGGTGAAAAAGGTAGGCACAAGACTCCAGTTGTTTATCTATCTTCACCTTCTTGGTTCATCTGCGTTTCTTCTTCACACTGTCCCATTTGTTTCTCCTTCTTACAATCCTGACTGACAGTTGCAAGCTCTTCCTCTGCATCAAACCAGGCCTCATTGCTATTAAGGTCTAAAGGAACATTGATCACTTAAAAATGAGGCAATGTATGATGTACACATGAAATCATTTGTAGTATCAAACGGATGGACGTAGAACTAAATTCCCATTCTGTGATCAGTTTACTTTCCTTGAAGTTAAAAACTAAATGAAACCATGCTAAACTCATTACATCTTTTATTTAGTTTGATCCAGTTACCTACCATCACACACACACTACCCCTCCACACTTTTACTAATAATTATTCTTTTAAAAAGTTTTTTCATTCACTAAATCAAGTAATGTATTATAATCTACTATACTATAACATATACTATAACGGGGTGCTGGTGGTCAAGTGGTAGGATATTCGTCTACAGACCAAGAGGTCTCAGGTTTGAAACTCTAGCACTACCATCATTGGGTTCCTGAGTAAGGCCCTTAAACCAGAGTTGCTCTAGGTGGACTGTCCCTGTAGTTAAGCATTGTAAATCACTCTGATAAGAGCGTAAGCTAAATGCTGTAAAATTTAAATGATCTACCATAAATTAGATCACTTTTCAGTGTTGATTTAAGTGTTAATGCATGTTAAAAAAGGAATAGTTATTTTGTTTAACCATTTAAAGTTGACTTTTGATATTTCTTACCAGGCTTGGTGTCAAAACTGATGCCCGACTGCTGCTCAAGGACATGGACAGCTCTGCATCTCCTGGTTACACCTTTAGAGTCTGATGTGTTGGCACTGTCCTGCCACTTTTATCCAGGAGTAGGAATGAAAAGAAAATAATTTAAAAAAATAAAAAGCACCTCCAGCTTAAACTTCCCAAAATAATCATATAAACTGGCTTTCCAATTAAAATTCAAAATATATTTTTAACCACACATACCAGAGAAAAATGTTAAGATTTTCATTGGGAGTGATGAAGATGGACAGGGTTAGAATTGAGTATCTTAGAGGGACAGTTCAGGTTAAACACTTTGGAGACAACGTTAGAGAAGAAAGGTTGCGTTGGTTTGGACACGTCCAGAGGAGAGACGAGGATTATATTGGAAGGAGGATGTTGAAGAATGAGCTGCCAGGAAAGAGGAAAAGAGGAAGACCAAATAGGAGGTTTATGGATGTGTTGAGAGAAGACATGCAGGTGGTCGGTTTGAATGAGGAAGATGCAGAGGACCGGAAGAAATGGAAAAAGATGATCCGCTGTGGCGACCCCTAAATAGGAGCAGCAGAGAAGAAGATGCCAGAAAAAGTGATCATGTATGCATCAATGAGTAGCCTGTACCTAATTTCACCCATGCATTCCACTATTGTTCTCACCCTTATCTTTTCTAAACAATTCTAGTGAGTGTAGTGTGAAACCTGCAATGGTGTTGGCGTCCTGCTGATGAGTTCTTCAGCTGTGGTTTCTACCTTATTGATTTGGTCAAGCTGACCCTTGTCGACAAGATTTCTGGAGGGTTTGACATAAACAAAAGTAAAACATTTGCAAGTTTATCTAGTATAAACTAGGATGGACACCTCTGATAACCTGAGAAGAATTGAAAAACTAATTCATGCTCTCAGAATAAAAGCACACCTACCTGGACAATTGCTCAAGCAAGACATCTTCTAAATACTCACTGAATACCTACATAAAACAAACAAAACAGATGTAGCAGACATGCTGAGGCCTGAGAGAAAAGTTCTTCAGGATTTTTAAGGCATTTGCATTTCAAACCTGAGCAGGACTGTAGCATGTTCCTGAAGCAATCCTGACAGTGTCCACAGACAATGGATCAAGGCTATCAAGATGAACACCTGCCAAGATCTTCTGCTTCATTTCTAGATAATCTTCCTCGAGTGTCTTCAAAGTCTGCAAGATGACATCTGGCAAAGCATCTGCCCTGCAGAAAGACAGATGCTTATTTTGGAGAACACCTACCCTTATATAACCTATGATGTAAAATAATGATCATTTTGATCATTGCTGGATTTTTATGCTAGCCAGTATTAGTCAGTTCAATCATCAGTGTTTTAGTGTGGATTAAGTCCTCTCTTCTCAGTCACTTTTCTTTACCCCAGAAGTGAACTCTCTCCCAATGGGGAGGTGTAAAAGCGCCTCCAGCAATGCTGCTGGCACATGGCAAACTGCAGAGCCAGTAGTTGCAGCTCAGCCCGCCTCGCACGATGGAAAGCATCACAACCACAGTCGCTCTTCTGCCCTTTGCTGCCAGGCCCTCCAACAGAGTACTGAGTTGATCTGGATTAGACAATTATCTTTGTTAAGATTTAAACCTATATATCCAGTACAACATGCCCAATAACACACCATAACTGCATGACGTCCATAATTAAAATAACATTTTTTTAAATACTCAACTATGGGCAATCAAAGTTTACTCAGATTTTGATGAAGAGCTTGCCTTTTTATACGGCCAACTGAATATGTATTTACAGTAAATTAATAAATTCTGCTGCTCTGGTGTTTACTTTTGGATACTTTGTTACCTCGCCACTTTGTCCTTCAAACATTTAAATTCCTCTTCCATCATTTTCAGGTACTCAAATTCCTGGAAAAGTAATACATTTCATTACATTAGGTAAAGTACCATACTTCTAAGAAGAAAACTGTAGTTGTGTACTTAATGGACAGTACCTCAGACAGAACATCCAGGTCAGACATGCAGAGCTCAGTTACTATGCATTTCTCAGATGTGGACATTTGAGGTGTCTGCACTTCACGGTCACAAATAGTGAATGATACAGTACCAACACCAATATCTTGGCAAGGCTTTACAAAAACATCCTGGCAGGTGTCTGTAGCTTTGTTGAACATAAAACAAGCTCTAACGTCACTGGTTGAATCCACTGGCTTTGTAACAGCTGGGGGAACAGGAGTTGCCTCACCTTTCTCATATGGTCTGGTGGACATGACATTAAGCTCACTCTGGTCTACAGATAAAAAAGACTCATCAGAAGCAGACACACTTTCTAGGGTACATCGTTTAGAGTCAGAGCTTAATCCTGACCAACGGGCATCAGAGTTTACACCACCATGTGAACTGGAAATACCATCAAGCGGACCATGTTGTGTGTGTGTCTTCGGCTCACACCCCAAATCAGTGTCATTGTCAAGGTCTTGGTAGTCTGTGTGGTCCGTCCACTCAGAAGAGTTGCAAGACAGAGAGTCAGGAAAGGGTGAATTCTCGGCACAAGATTTCTGTACAGGGTCATCAAGAGTGGATGCCTCACTGCTGCCTTTAGTGGCCATTACAGAGTCACTGCAGGCTGGTTCTGATGCATCACTCCACTGACCAAATGTGTGCTCCAGCTCAGTACTGTTTAAGCTGTAATACTCTGGTGGGATCTCCCGATTTAAATATGGGAAGTCTGCACTGGTATATGTCAGAACATGTACTTGGTCTTTGGCAGTTTTTGGATTGTGGCACTGCAAGTCCAGCTCCATGTCCAGTCTGAAGCTTGCCTGTGCAGAGGGATCTTTAAAGACAACTGAACCTTTCTTCCAAACTTCTTTCCCCCACAGATGGGACAGATGCTGGGCCTCAGTGTGGTGCATCTCCTGTTGGTCTGGAGAAGTCTGTATTGGATGAGGACCATCAAAAGCTTGCTGGCTACTGTTTGAAGAGGCGGCTGGAAAGACAGAGGTAATATTTAAGGTGTTCTTATTGCAGCTTAATTGGTCAAATTGCCTTGCTGATAATTCTTGACTTCTGGCTTTTATGAGATTCAGCTCCTCTTTCACACTGTTGGGTAGCAACCCAAGAAATTCCTCTAAACATGGACACAAAAATGCTGAAATTACTCAAAAGCTTGCTTCATGAAAAAGAAAAAGCGCATTCTAATAATCTGATTACCATCCTCCCCTGTTATGTGTAGGATTTCCTCCGGGTTTAAGATGGCCTTGCTACAGTGTCTACATTTTGTGGTCCTAGATGAAAAACTTGTTCCACAGTTTGGACACCGCGATGCACCATAGAATGTGGGGTGACGTGATCTAAAGAGTTAATGTGCGATGCAAAATAAATCTCAAAAAATGCTTTTCTTTCAGTGAACTTCCAATAATATAAGCAAGAAGAAGACATACTTGTTAAGTTTCGATGACATATCAGTTGATGGAAGGCAAAGGTCGCTTTCTAGAACTTGCTCTAAATTAATATTAAAGAGCATGAAACTTTAAGTCTGGATATATTCAGAGATATCATTTGCAAAGCATTTTTATGAATAATGTGAGCAGGCACAGGAATTTAACTTACGTTTCAAGTGAACAATTTGCCCAGTCACTTCAAGAGCAGGATGATTTGTCAGAAAACACAAAAATCCTCCTTCTTCTGCAAACAACACAGTGCTGCACAGTTGATATTCCAAAAACGTGGGGTGCAGATCAGCGACTGTGCAAATGGGGGGGGCAAGTTCATAATTTCAGTCCTACCTTGGATGATTTTCCGGTCTTCTGCTGAGAGAGAAAGGTACCAGCCAAGCAGCTTTGGATCAGTCAGCTCCAGAAAATTATGGATTTTTATGAGCTCAAATACAGACCTAGAAGATGTGCAATTGATCCCTTATTAAGAACAATGACACGCATCACTTATCCAATATGTCAACAAGTTCACCTACATCCTAAAAGGAATCTTTCATGTTTTATTTATAAAAGGTTCCCTGTATGGCTAAATGAAAAGCTGTTCTATGTTCTTTACGGTTCTACACAGCACCGTACTGGCAGACAGCTCTTTACAGAACATAAACAGACCCTGTTGAGACCGTTTTCTATCTGAGGCCTGAAACAGAAAAGGCGAGCACCTACTTGTGTAAAAGAAACTCCTTTCCATCATGGACAGACAAGGGACCGTCCCGAAAGCCTTCGAAAAACAGTTTACTGTTCAGTTTGTGTGAAGCCAGGAGGACTTTATTGAAGACATCAGGAAAAACAAGGCACAATTGTTTCTCTGTCTGTGTGTGTGTGTGTGTGTGTGTGTGTGTTATGGAAACTGACCCATGACCTACAACTGGTAGCCTGCTTGTCTACCATCCCATCAAGCCAGGAGCTTCAGTTCACCCCCAGGCTGGACCTTGGACTAGATCTTTAGACTTACCCACTGCCCCGTTCACATTAAGGTACTTCTGTTGGTCGGTCGGGATCACAGGCCACTGTGGGATCACTGTGGTAGGGAAGGGCTCTAAATAATAAGGTACCAGCACTGAATGAGGGTACCACATCTTCTGCAAGATCTTACAGACACCACCACGATCACTTTTCAACCTTTTAACTTAACCAAGTGCAACTGACAGGCCAGCTTCTGAGGTCAGCAAACTCGTGACCCTCGTGCAGCCCAACACACGCCAACATGGCTGCGCAGCTCGTTTGGCTTTAACAACCAATAGGATTCAGCCTGAGACGCTCGCGCGCTTAAAGCGGAGCTGCAAGCCTAAAGTCAAACCCCGCGTTTCCACTGGGGGTCACAATTTAGTATGTTTTGACGGCTCTACACCGACAAAAGTACTCGTTGTATCTTCTTCCCCCCACTCCGACATCTGTTGGGACTTTAATCTAACCCATTTGGCTGATTTTGCTCACGTTTTCATAAACGAGTCCGTTAACTCGGTTTAGCTTTAGCAGGTTAGCAGACATGCTCAGCAAGAACAGGAAAAAAAACTGTTTTATGTAACTGAGCGTCACTTAAACATGTGTGATGTGTGGGATTCTTTAAAAACGTAAAAAACATTCATAGATCATGAAATAGTTCGCTACCTCGCTGAATAACGCTTTAGTAGAGCTTGGTTAGCATGTTTGCTAATTTCAGTCGTGCGCCCTGTTTAACTGCCGTTAACTGGTTGAAAATACAAATCAGGATTACTGAATGTGATACGAAACACATCATTACCCTCCTTGTTTAAATTCTTAGAGCTGGATCAGTGTTTCCTCTGTAGTAAATCTAGGTTTAAGTCCATGTTTGAAGCTGTCTTTAGAGTAATACTGCGGTTTGGCCTCTAGAGGCGCTAAAACGGACTGATTCTCTTCTGATGGAGGACCTCACTATATAAACTTAAATAAATAAAACAGTTCCATGTCCATGATCTAAAAGTCAAGAAGTCGAGTGAGGACGTCCACTCTGTTTTTAATTTTTTTTTATTACACCCCATAGCATTCACTGACATTAAAGGGTTGGCTTCTGTCTCACACACACATATCAAATATATATATATTTATTTATTTATGTGATTCTTGCAGGGTCAATTTCTAACGTAAAAAATAAAGCAGACATTGAATTGCATTGGTGATCAAAAGCAGAGTGTACGTCACTATAGTTACCTCTCAAGGTTCAGCCAGGCAACCTGCGGTGAGTACTGTAAGGTGCAGCAGATAACATGCTCAGTGAGTGTAGGTTAAAAGCAAATGCAAATCAAAGTGACAGCTCAGGTCACTCTCTCATCATTGTATGCTGTTTTATTGCTACTACAAAAAGTATAATGGTTTGGAGTGGCCACGATTGCAGGGGTTCTAAAAGATATTCTTCTTTTCCCAGTATTTCCACAACATGCATCAGTATCAGAGAAATAAATAATAATTTCCCTTGTGCTGAAGACATGCTCTCTGCTCATCTAATTTTTTTTACGCTGCAGGCTTTAGGATCAGCCATTGTTTTTACCCACAGTAGGTAAAAGATTTCTCTTCATTCTTAAATGACCAAGGAAGTTTATTTATTATTATTATTAATAATAATAATAATAATAAAGATGTTTATAAATGTGGTTCTCTGTCCGCTGTCAAGTCTTGTTGGATAGATGATTGAAAATGGTTGCATACATTTTCATTCATGTATGCAGGACGTTCTCCTACTTTCCAAAATTAACCTCTGTAGTTATCAGCTAGAGACAGTGGTAATTTTTTAGCAAGCAGGGACAAGATTGGTATGCCGTCAATCTGCAGCCTCGTAATTAAAGTACTACTCAAACCCATGCTATTTCCTGCAGACTCTTAATGTTTTGACTCTCAGTGTTGTTGGCCTAGAATTGTGGACTTTCAGACACATCAGAATCGAATTTTGACTAGTCATCTCCACCATCGCCCCGTTATCACTGTTATTTGGATAGAGAAGGAAAACTTTATAGATATGTATTGAACACTACTGCATAATAGTCCAGTTGCACATTCATGATTTTATGACCAAAAAGTTGACTACTTTGTTCATAAACACAGCACAGCACAGAAAATACAGTCGATCATAGCATTATAGGAGGGGCTCAGTTACAGTAAATACCTATATAACAGCAAAAACCTATATAACAGTAACACCCTGTTTTATTATTATTGAATTATCTTAATGCCCTGAAGGGGACTAATGTGCAAAAGTGCTTTATAGTCACCCATGGAATTGGCCCTTGTTATCATTGTATCTGTATCATTGTATCTATATCCTAGACTTACAGGGCTCTACTACTCTTCATGGGGGGCATATTGTAAGACGCAGGCAAAAGTTATTACTGTAGCAGGATATCATTCAAAAGGCACAGTGATGTTAGTGTTAAGTGAGGATTAAACATGATAGATAGATAGAAATACAAAGGCCCTGCTTACTCAGAAGATTCTTTTTTTCCAACTAAGCAGGCTTTCAGATTGAATGGGTTGTGTACAGCCTGGTGAGTTCTCTGGAGCTTCAGATTTCTCTGGAAGTTGCCCTGCACTCCATGAGGTGTTAAATGCCTACTGGTGCAAGTATTAAAGATCCTGCTGAGGCTGTTATTACAAAGAGAGCTACTTGCAGCCATCTGGTGCTGTCTAGCCATCTAGCTGAAACCACTACCCATGGTTAGTGGAAGATACTTCAAGTAAAAACATCTTGCAGAGCTGGCAATAAGTGCCTTCACCTAGTTAATCAACTGAATATGTGCTCAAGTTCCCTCATTTCTGCTTACTTTTAAGTAACTAACTATACCCCTCATCGAGCCGTGGCCTTGTCATATAAGCCACAGATTGAGAAGCATGCATTATGCAGGGACTTGCTAAGAAAGGCAATCTATGGTTGCAGTGGATTCATTTTCCAAGTAGAAACTTGCAACTTGGCTCACTGGACACCATTAGAGCTGAACCTGACAGGATCTGACTGCTCTCATTGGGATCGGGCCTCGTTTCCAGAATATGTGTTGGGTTTGGGTCAAGTTCAAATTTCACACTTAGCTTCTTGCAGGCTGCCTCCTTATTTTCAGCTTTTACTCTGCATTTCCCCTACATTTTAGGCCATATTTCAGCTCAGGGCACTGTATTAGGCATCACACTGGGATATTTGTCAGGCCCCAGCTGCTCCTTATTGCAAACTTCAGATTGTGCTGACTGTGCAAACTGCAAGGATTATATGAAAAAACTGACTAGAATCTAAATCTACTGGAGTCATAGTCCTGTAGTTTTTTGAAAATTATTTGAACTGGAACTACCAATAATATTAGAGAAAATGTCACCTTTCAATTTGCACCAGCCTGGCAGCTAGCAGGAAGGAAATGGAAAGAAAATGAGTCATGTAACTCTAATTATAAAATCAAAGATGACTATTGAAAATTTGATTCCTGGAAGAAATGTTCTGCATAGACCCAGGTTTTGTACCGCTGTCTGTGTGACACTGTGTCACTGTATTGTCGACCCGTTCACATAAAAAGCATCTGCTGGGGTTCATGAATCCATGAATTACTACTTGATAAATCAATTGTTCTTAAATGTATAACCCCACCCCCAGCACACGCCACTCTCTTCTGGGAAACTTAAACTATTTCTGCCTTTGTTCCGCTATCTGCTACAGCTCAAGGGAGACTGATGCTGCTATGAAGAGTATTTGTTTTATATGATGCGAGTGTATTATAATATATAATGCAAATGACTGTGTTTAAAGTTTAAGTGACTTACAGGAGAGGTTGGAGGCAAATGATGGCTGATTTAAGTTATTGTTTGACATGGACAGGAACGATCAACTTAACCTGATCATACTGTTGTAGTAAAAAGAAAAAGAAAAAACCTGAATGTTTACAACTGATCAGGATTTGTTCTCCTCTACTGCCTAGAGGATGCAAAGAGCAATGGGAACAAATGTTCAAATATTAAAAAATGAAAATGTATAAATGACAAAATAAATGCAACATAGTCTTAGTAGAGTACTTTTAGCATTTAAACAGCACTGTGTGTAATCATAAATGTTCGCTTTGGACAAGATTTTAGGAGTCACACTGAGAACTTTGTATTCTTCTCTGGGCTCAGAGGTTTTTGAGATGGACCATCAGACAAATTAGTTTTCCAGATCTTTTTTTGGAAGAAATGGACACCCTGTGCTCTAGACCAAAGTCAAAAAGGACCAGACTGTTATCTGAAAGCAACATATGTTGCCTTCAGGATGATGCACATTGGCTGTTCAAGATGATTTCCAGGGACGTCCATGCATTTCTGAACAAGGTGATGCAAAACCACATTCTGTGCACAATACAAAGGCACGGTTGCAGAAGAAGAAGGTAAGGGTCCTGGACTGGGTTCGATACATGGTTTTTGTTATATTGGTACATGCTATTAGAGCGTTAATAGCGTTTGAAATCTGCTCCCAGTTGATTTCACCTGTGAAGACTTCATTTGTTGTTAAAAAGGGAAAGCAAACATAAAGACCAGAAAGTTTTCTATGGGGGAAAACATGCCATTTTCATTCCAAGAAAAGAGGAAAAACCATTAAAGGCATTTCACAAACAGAAACCACAGCTTGGAAAATCTGATCAGGAGGATCTTTAAACCACTTTATAAGAGGCATCTGATCTTCTGTAGAGAAGGCTAAAGAGAGAAACCCCCAACCACAATGAACCACAATGAAAAACATTTTCTTCATTTAACCCATACACACATGTACAGCAGGGGGCAGTCGTGTCCAATACCCGGGGAGCAGTGATGGGACGATACCTTGCTCAAGGGTACCTCAGGGCAACCTACTGGTCTGGGATTCGAACCCATTACCTTCTAAACCTGGAACCTATTCCTCAAGCACTAGACCACCGTATATTACCAAATAACATGTTGCTGATCAGACAAAACGCATTTATTGCGTTCATACTGTCTGCAATGAAACAAAAGCATGAGTAAGACTCTTTTCCCCCCATACTATACCAACATTCCTTGATTTGGGGCTGTATAAGGAGGGTTAATGCGTGCTATAAAGCAGACATGCATTAGGTAAAAAGCCAACCCGCTGATGTACAGGAGGAAAAGGCACTTGTGGGAGAACAGAGGACCTAATGACATTGCAAAGCACTCTGATTCTGTGATCAATACAGAACAGGAAAGAAAAAATTTGGCCCTTTCTTTTCAGCATAAAATATCTGAACGTCCTTCACCTTCTTTGCCATTAGCTTAATAGCAGGTGTTTTCTATTTCTGACTCAGGCCATGCTTGAACTGAAAACACTTTCATTCTTGTGGGAGAAGGTAACCTTTAGACGAACAAGTATGAACTTCTCCAAGCATGTGACTAGTCACTAAATGCAGTCAATGAGTTTAAAGCGACAAGTCTAGAGTGACATGTGAGCTGTTGCACCAAGAGACAAATGACGAAGAAACCAGTGGAAGTGAAGCAGAAAGGACAGTTTATTGTACCCAGTACAGATTATAAACTTAGCAGTGTAAAGGTACACGTTGTGAAGGAAGAAGTTGGAGCCTACACAAGTGCAGACTGCCCTTTTAGTGGTGGAGGTGGAGCAAACAAACCCCTTATTCATTGAGAAAACTTAATATATATCATCAGCTCTCATTACAAGGTGTTGTCCTTTAACTCAGCAGAAAGGGGGTCCAGTAAGCACACACTGGTTCTGCAATGACTACACCACAGGCATCCAGATTTTAAAACATACGTTTTATGCAATACTATACAGCTGATACAATAAAATCAAACCAATGCAGACTTTGCAAAAATATATATTTTTATATAAGTTCATCTTTCCAAAAAAAAAAAAAAAAAATATGCAAAGAACTTAAATTTCTTTCTTGTCCAGCATAAAGCGATATGTTAGTGGACAATTGCCAGTTGAATACACCATGCAATAGGAAGCAGTGGTCTTTTGTCATTTTTAAATTGGCAGTGAACGAGTCCAGGAGAAGGTGTTTTCACCTTATTGCATGCAAGGTCCTGGCTTTACTGCCATCTTGGTGCATTTTTAAACTAGTACAGTGCCAAAGAAACCTCAGTCAAAAATACAAAAACAGACTATAAACTTGACCCTTTTGATAAATTTTATGCAGTCAGAGAACGTAACCCTCCTGATTTTTTCCTAGTGCATCCCTTTTGAATATTATTTGTGAGAAAAAAAAATAAAAATTATAATAATGAACACCTCACCATACCAAATTTAGCTTCTCTGGGAGTAACAAGGCATACAGAATTGCTTTATTAAAATGGGTTAACAGTCCCTGTAATAAGAGTGTCCTTAAGAGTGCCACTGGCTTAGCTTCATTGCAGTTCAACAATATGAGTTATGCAGCAGAGAGCAACAAAATTATACAAAACAACCCCACAACACTTAAAAGTTAAATGACCAAAACAAACCAACAATAGAAAACAGTATGTTTTGTAGAAATTCAACAGGTCTGAAGCAGTCCTGCATTTAGTTGAACAAAAGTATTGTATAAAAGCCAGCTCTCTAAACAATTCTAGATCTCTAAAGAAACTAATGGGTCTTTTTCCTTTGCAACATAAAGCCCTTTTGAAGTCTTATAGATTTCTACATGATTAAGAAGTAACAAAACTATCAGGGCCCAAAAGGCAGCAATTGAATAGTGCTGGGTTTTGATTTTTTAGGACAGCTCTAAATATTGTCACTTAAAAAAAAAATCCAGATTGTCAAAACAGAATTGCTACAATTCTTTCAGACTTTACAGAAAGACCTGCATTTGGCTCCCGTCTCCTCCTCTTCCGTTCCTTCTGTGGAAACAGATACCCGTTTACCACATGACAGGCCGGGCCCCAGGAGTCCAGGCATCCCTCACTTCCCTGACACCATATCATGGGTCAAACCAGAGACCAGGTGGTTTTCAGATTTCTCCTCACTCATTATTTTATTTATATTATTTTTTAATTCTGATGTTACTTTGGGGGAGGGCTAATCTGTAAATGGACAGCAGGGCTGGAGAACTTGAGGCAGTGGGGACAGAAAAGTTCCAGTCTGCGGAGCAGTTCAGGTTCTGCATTGAGCATAAGAGTCAGTACACATAGCCATCCGGGAAAGGCATCCCAGTGACACTTTGCTCTCCTGCATCTACCAAGTAAGGGGCTCCTTCATCATAGTGACTCAGGGGTAGTGTGTCATCGTCCACCCCAGGGAGGCCATCAGGATCAGCCTTGAGGTTGGGCCTCTGGTTGTCTGGGAAAGCCATGGAGAAGAGGGCCTCAGGGTCGCATACAAATTTGTAAACGTACCGCTCACCAGCAACCTACAAAATTTGAAATTCAGAAAAACAAAGTTTGAAATCAGAAACACTGAGCAAAAAGTCACAGGGTGGGATATTAAGCATGTTACTGGAAAATTAACTTAAATTAACATAATTTTATTATTTCTTTCTGCTCCAAAGATGTAATAAATCAGTTAATTTTAGTTTGGCAGACTGCTGCATTTTTACTATTTAAAAAAATAATAAAATAATTCAATTAAATAATGGCACAATTGAGCTGCATTTGAAATGTTGCTGCTACATCTGTACACTATAATGCATTATAATTGAACATGGCTCATTCTGACTAGTAAAAAAAGACCAGCAAACTGGAGGTAAAACAAACCGGCCATTTTTTCTAATGTCTGTAAAGAGCACTGAATCAGCGAAGTGTGAAAAAGGAAACAAAATGTCAACCTGCCTTTACCTTCTGCATGATTCCCTTCTCATAGTAGTAACGCAGGGAACGACTCAGCTTGTCATAATTCATGGCTGGTCTGTTTTTCTGAATGCCCCAACGTCGCGCCACCTGAAATAAAGGTATTGTATAATTAATTTTAAATTATTAACTCCATGTGAAACGATAGTACAAATGGATCATGTACTTTAGAGGACATAATAATACTAACTTCTTCTGGTTCAATGAGCTTGAACTCCATGCCACGCCCTGTCCAAGCAATAAAATGTCCATTCGCAGGGTCGTCAAGGAGCGTAACCAGAAACTGCCAGAGCTGGAGAGATCCACGGCGTTGATAAGGTGGGCCATCCCGATAAACAGAGGGCTCCTGTTTTACTTTCCCTGTTTGCAGAGAACAATTAGGATCATGGTCAAAGTTGTAAAGCAGAACAAGGATAAAACAAATCCAAGCTGAAATTGCTCACTTATGGCCACTAAGCCATTTAACATCTTGAGCAGGCAGTCATGAGTTATGTGCCAAAATGACACATATGGCAGTCTCACCTTCAAGTCGTTCAGGAACCACGCATGTGTCATCATAGTACATGTGCTGATCTCTGTCAAATGAAAAATCTACAAGAACAAAAAAAGAGCAAGGCTACGTTCACATTTCTCATATAGTCTATGAATGAAAAATAAAATAAACTTGTAATGTAGAAGAAAATAACAGGAATTAACCACATTTCAGTGGTTAAATTTGGCAACTTACTTTCATGATTTTGGTAAAAGCTAGCTGACCTCCCAAATGAAGACTGACAGTTAGGCACTTCTGGAAAAACAAAGAACAGACATAATTCATTAATAAAAGCATAAAAATTAATGCAAGCATTTTACACATTTCTAAAAGCTTGTCATAAATTAATAATATATATCCTATTAGGCACAGAATGACCAGCTTGTGAATCCACTACTCAGACTCATTCAAATTGGAGCTTATGAAACAGGCACTGATAACAGCTGGGATGCAAATGTCCAGCCCACACATCTGGTGGCACTTGCTAAGCTCAGATCAATTCAGTACCATCACGTGAAACAGTCACATGTCTACTAAGACACAAAAAACAAGATTAGTCACTATGCCCTGGACACATGAGAATAAAGTTTTGTTAAAAGGTGTAGCTGAGTCTTTACTGAAACATAAGCCACACTCCTTGAAAGGTGTGCGATGTCATTATTCACATTTCTGTCCTCGCTCTCACGGCGTGAAATGAAAGTCATTTCCAATGTTCAGTGTTTCACAATAAGGACAACATGGCAATCTGTTGCACCACTAGAGATGGCTATAGTCAGAATGTTAGGAAGATTTGGAATTACATCACTGCCCTGCACAAAGCTGACAACAGTGAGACTTCAGAGTTTAAATAGTTAAATGCTTGGATGACAATGAGACCCAGCAGCTGTGTGTGGGTGATTGAATGAGAAGTCCAGAAAATTTCTCTGAAGATGAATTGCAAAAGAGCATGGCAAGTGAGTGAGTTCATGCCTTGATAATCACTGCAGTATTACGTTAGGCTTGTAGAAACCTTAGACTATCTTTTGGCCTTTACACAAAACTACAGGTTAAAAAAGACCTGAATCCTGCTCAGGCAGTCTCTGTGAAGAAAACTGCCACGTCAGTCTGCGCTTTCTCTGCACCTCACCAAGCACTGCTAAAACTCACAGATCCATGCAAGCTCACCGAAGATTCCACGCCCTCAGCCCTGTCTGCACAAAAGCTGACCACTGCCAGACAAGATCGGTCCACTATTCTAATCTTTTACTTCAGTATGTATTTATTAATGCTTACCAGAGTCAAAGCAGAAGTCTCGGGGCTCTTGCTTGATGGCCATTGGATGGAATGCAGCCTGGTGCGGAGCCATGTTAGGGACCCCTTGCTCAGCATAGCGAGGGTCCAACAGCTCCTGTTTAAATGCCTGAGGATGCGCAGGAACCAGTGGCTCTGACATCTGCCGATGATAAGGTGGCCGTCCATCTCTGGGTGAAGTGCATGGTGTCTGGGGAATGAAATTTGGTCTTCCTTGGGTCTCAGATGGTGGGAATGGCAAACAAGGCTCTGAAAGCTGTCGCTGGAACCTTCAAATTAAATTAAATCCAGTTACCAAAAGCGAAGAGATCATTCAAGCGAGCAAAATGCAACAATTTGACAAAGGTTAAGGTTAAGTTGCCCACAGTACAAGTGGAGGAAAGTATATGTAAGCTGTAAAATGAGATGCTGCTGGGGTCAAGTGACACCCAGAGGTAAGTACAGCTCAGCAGACATTCTAGAATTGCTTTTTGCTGACCCTAGAGTTGCTGGCTTTACATTACTAACGGCCAAAAACATGCCACACATTCTCAGGCGTGCTCCCAGTAATCAGGCTGCAGGTGGCAGGATGGGTTGCCAACAACTCTGTTCCCACGGGGTCAGATTAATGCACTGAAGGTACGACTTCCCCAAAAAAAACTGCATGATCCACCACCACTTGGACTTTTTCCCCCATGTTGTCAATGTAAGATTAAGGCCAGTGCCCATATTTTTGTGAATTTTATTGTAATTTTAATTGCTGTGATATATATATATATATATATACACACATACATACATATTTTATATAAAAATACACACACACACACACACAACTGTGCAAATTTTTTATGGCAGGTGTGGAAAAATGCTGTAAACAAAGAATGCTTTCAGAAATATAAATAATGATTGTTTATTTGTATCAATTTACAAAATGCAAACAAAAGAAAAATCTAAATCAAATCAATATTTGGTGTTACTACCTTTTGCCTTCAAACCACCATCAGTTCTTCTGGCCCCCACAGAGCCCTGATCTCAACATCATCCAGTGTGTCTGGATTACATGAAGAGACAGAAGGATGTGAGGAAGCCTACATCCACAGAAGATCTGTGCTTAGTTCTCCAAGATGTTTGGAACGACCTACCAGCCGAGTTCCTTCAAAAACTGTGCGCAAGTGTACCTAGAAGAACTGATGCTGTTTTGAAGGCAAAGGGTGGTCACACCAAATATTGATTTGATTTAGATTTCTCTTTTGTTCATTCACTGCATTTTGTTGATTGATGAAAATAAATGATTAACACTTCCATTTCTGAAAGCATTCTTTGTTTACAGCATTTTTTTTCCACACCTGCCTAAAACTTTTGCACAGTACTGTATATTATTTATATATTATGATGATTATTATTATGACCACTTAAAAAAAAAAAAAAAAAGAACTTACATACATACGAATACATATTAATTGTGTGGAAACTCACCTATGTTCATTATTAAAGGGAATATCGTGGTTTAGAGGAGGACATGGCACAGCAAAAGGTGGGGTCTGGTTGTGCAGTGGGAGTGCCCGCTGACTGTGAGTGCTGTTGCACACAGTAGGCTGTCCATGAAGGGCCCTCTGCCCTAATGTATGGTTAGGGACTGGAGGAGGAGTCTGTTCATGCATTGGATGCGTCCCAGGGGTGTTGGTGGAGCTGCATGGTGAAACAGGCGTTGAGGGAGGAGTCAATGGCTTGAACCCAGCTGGGGGTTTCCTATCATAGGCACTTTAAGGACAAAAACAAAAATAAATCTTTTTTTTTTTTAATTTAATACACAAAACAGCCTATCCGAATGCAGTTTATAGCAAAGTAAGTTACACACACACACACACACACACACACACACACACACAAAGTAACTGATGCAGGCTTACCTGTAGTTATAAAGGCACTTTTCTCCATACAGCATGGGACTCTGGTCCTGGCTACAAGGAGAGAGCGCTTTGGAAGGACTCAGTTCCCGTTTAATCTTGGCTGGTGGAGGGCCATGAAACATCACTGTGAACAGCAATGAAAGCATACAATCAACCAGAGCATCTAATCGAACACATCAACAGAAGTGTACTGAAGGTTCAGAGATGGAGCATCTTACTCTACACCATTAATTGGCTTTCTCTGAGGTATAAAAGCAACATCCTTTGCCATCACTACCATAGTGCAACAAAACACATGCAATCAAAGCACTCCCTTCTGATTTCCATCATGGCCAAGTCAATACTCATGAATCACAGGGGTCGTAATTCAATGATTGTGAATGATTTTCCTTCCCACACTGTAACCATTAGCTGCTGGATCTCTGCATCAGCTCCCATATCCGGCGCCACATAATGGCCAACGAAACTGGATCCCCGGGCACTGTGCACAACTGGCCAAATAAATCAACTTGGCTGTGCTGGGGTTAGTAAAACCACATACAATGGGCACGTAAAAGCTCAATCCACGCGTTGAAAGCCAAGGTGCACTGCACCACTATTAACATTACAGGCTTCCTCAAATCAAATAAAATAGATGGATATCCAAACCCGACTGATGCTGGAAACAGAAACATGCAGGGTTCCATGGGACATAGAAATGGGAAAGAAGCTTGCAGTTCGGTACAACATGCTGGACTTTTGTCCAAGGGCTGAAATTATTGCTCGAATGACTATCAGACACATGAAAAATCTCACACTCCTTTGAAGTGCCACAGAATAAAACATGGCCTCTGCTCGGACCCCCAAAAAAGAGGCTCCTTGGGCAAATAATGGGTCATGGTCAAGTATTGCAGCATATAACCCTTTAGTTACTACTAGTGAAAAGCAAAACAAGACCATCATGGGGGTTGAAACAAGCAGAAAGCAATCCCTGTGTTTTAGATTCAGTATCAGTATCAGACAAAAACATTTTCCTGCTGCAGTACAACAGCATGGCCAAGCTTTAACAAATACCCCAGCTAGAGCACTGCTGAGAACCTGCAGCTTTAGCAGCTGTGACTACTTTAGGTAGAAGAGTGGGGAAGTCTCCACACTCTGGAATCCAGTCCATTTTAGAGGCAAGGCTGAGTGCATCAAAGTGTGAAATCAGATTATGTGCTTTCCTCATGTGATGTCCAATACAAATTGGCCAATTTATTTAAAAAAAAAAAATAAGAAAGAAAGAAAAAAAGACATTCCAGGTCAGAATTAGGGACTGTCCAATGCCCAGACCATTTTGAGGTTATAACAATATTAATTATTCTAGCAATTAATTAGATCTCAATGTTACTAAAAGCCTCACTGTTTATATTATGGACTTCTTAACTTCATTAAGAAATAGCAGAAATAAAAAGTAACAGAAATTGACAGGGAGATTCCCAGAACTCACCCGTTCAGCCTTTATTGTTGTGAGACTTTTAAGTAATGTTAATTCCTAAAATTCTGAATTCAGGACGCTGGTATGATCAGCGCCTTATCGGCAGAACTTTCCAGCACATATGAATGCAAGGGTCACAAATATCAGCCTACCAATATATTGACTGGGGCCTAGTCAGAACATCAGGGAAAATCACCAACTTTCATCACTTACTGAGAATATGCAGCCAAACCAAGTCAACATTTGACTCGCATTTTGGCTTATGGTGTCCTTTGTCCTCTCAAAAGAATCAACGAGAAATTGGAACAAGACTTGAATAATGAATAGCCACCACAGTTAAGGCTAAGCTTGTTCTCCCTTGCCCTCTCTGGACTCAATCCAAAGTACATCGCCAAGGAGAATAAATAAATATCAGGTACTCACGGTTATCTGATTGGAAATCTGGGACAAACTGTTCATCATCAGGCACTTGTGCTGTGAAGAGAGATCAGACAATTTCACAGAAATTAATACATGAATCCTCTGAGGACAAGTGCATCCTAGATGAACAGTCCTTCACTAACAAATGCACTTTGGAAAAACAACTAATACTGGCCTAAGTTTCAGATCCCACAGTGAAGTTGGCTTAAGCACTGAATGAAATGACCAGCCCTTCTAAAATAATCTACAGCAGGGAGTAAAAATTCATTATGCTCCCATAGAATAAAACTGACAGCAAAATGCATAAACTACTCAATGAGAGAGAGAGGGGGGAGAAAAAAAAAATGTAATTTTTAAAGCATAAATATTGTGAAGCCTGAGGGATCTTGTGAGTTATCAGCTTGGGATGCAGTCGTTAATGGTTTGACAGCATGTGCAGAACAATAATGACTTGCGTCCTTTTTAAAAGTAAAACTAGCACAGCTTTCTCAGTCAATAAGGGTGTGTAATAAAATAAAGGGTGCTCACCCTCTGCAATCCAGATTTCTTGCAGCTGGCTGAGGTCCTGGAAGAGTTCTGCAGGAGATGGACAAAGATTGAATTATCAGCAAAAGCACAAACGAAAATCCAAACTGAAAATGCATCTGAAAAGTGAAATAAAAGCACATGTGCATGACATTGAAAAACATAGTGGACAAACGCATTCTTAAAGTCCAGTTTAAACTCCTTATTGTCTGGAAATTCAAAGTGATGTTACCTTCTGTGTCCTGAGCGAGTTCTTCAGAGTCAACAAACTTTCTTTTCCTGTCACTGACTGGTCTGCTGCATGGCTCTTCCACTCGGGACGATTTCTGCTGTGGAGGAATGAACTGCTTAGTGAGGAATCATGTTATCCATACGACTGAAGAACTTTCTCTTAACATTTATTTTAAATAGAATTAAATGAAATAAATGCAAAAAACCACACACACACACTCACTCACTCACTCACTTTAGGCGGGACCATAAATGGAACTTGTTGGTCGTAAAAGCCGTCCATGTTACCTGGGTCTTCTTCCCAGAACAGGGTCTTTGCTTAAAAGCACGGGCTGTTTTCGCTGTCTTTTTTCTCTACAAAAACAAAGAACATCTACATGTGAACTTTTTGGCACATGCAGTTAATATATACCTCTGCACATGACAGACAATCCTCAAATCTTTCAGCTCAGACCCCCCCCCCCTCCTCCTCCTCCTCCTCCTCCTCCCTCCTCCTCCTCCTCCTCTGTTGTTCATCACAACAGCCCGCTGTCTGAGTATAGGGGCATGCAGGAGTATGTGCTGTACTTTGTAAACACACAAAGGCAGAGACCAAACACAAACCTTACATAATCAGGCAGCCTGAACCTTTGGAGGGCTCGAGCATGTAAGCCCAGGCTCGGGAATGAAAAAGGAGGTTTCTTGTTGGGACCCAAATGCAGCAGTGAAGACAGGCTGCTGGGAGGGCTGGCCTTTGTAAAAGTGCAGCCTGCAGGTTTTAAAGGTCAACAAACAGAAACACTGCTCTGTACCATCATCCGGTCATCCAGCCTAAAGAGATCCAGACCAAACAAACCACGGAGCTGAGTGAGAGAGAGAGAGAGAGAGAGAGAGAGAGAGAGAGAGAGAGAGAGAGAGAGAGAGAGAGAGAGAGAGAGAGAGAGAGAGAGAGGATGAAAAGTGTTTATGACGCATGTTTTTTTTCAGCGGTCATTAGCGCGAGGAGCTCAGATTAAAGGAGTGACGCTGAAAATCATCTCTTTCTCCAGCACAGCTTCTGTTCAGCTCGGTCTCCTCGGTTTCTCCGTACAGTGAGTTTTTAGGACCTCCATCAAGTTACTGCAGGAAGACTCGGACTGAGGTTTTTCACCTTCACGTCAAACAAAACTCTTCAACAGCTCAGATCAAACCAGTGACCCGGTCGGACCGACCGAGGCTGGGACCTTCAGAACAGCGGCGGTCCAACAACACAGAGTCCTGCAGCTCGCTGGGACTGAGCACTAAATCAATAAAAGCCCATTTTAAAGCTCTGTCTCCTGTAACGCGTTAGTAATGGCCATGCTCCCCCAAAGGCGCCCCCTGTTCCTTGTTTTTGTGAATGAAGTGAAATCTGATCTGCCAGAGGAGAACAGCCCGAGCCCTCCATTCACAGAGTCCCCTCTCCTGCCCGAGGACAACGGACCCCAAACCCAGCGCCGAAAAACTGCCTCGGACACAACACCACGGTAAAATGGTCGCGGCTTTTACTCGCGTGGAGAAAATGGCGTTGAGTTTCTCCTGAAGCCCGCTGGGCTCGCAGTTTGGAGTCCGTGATAAACTTCACACACACATGCATGCATGCGCGCACAGACACACACACACACACACAGCCTCGGGCTGGGTCGGGAAACAGCGCTCTCACCCTGCAGACAAGCCGCGCACAAGCTGGAGAACAGGAGAGTAAATCCACAGAGAGAGAGACCGTCTCTCCGCCCGGGCCGAGGATGCGCGCTTCACTTTCCGCACACAAAACCTGAATGGGAATTTAGTAAATGGACCGCTCTGCCACTTTTCCCTGGGCTCGACACGGACAGCGCCACCAGCCGTACCCCATTGGTTACGCTGTACTATCCTTCAAAACAAACAGCCAATGGTGTGCGGGAATCTTGTTTATTATTCATTAGGTGTAATTCCACCAATCACAGCGCGCGTCGGGTCCTATTTTTATGAATGACTGGGTTTCATTCACATTCGCGTTCAGCTCTTTCTCCGCCCCCCGCCTTTCCGCAGCCCCTTTAAGAGGTGAGATATTTTCAACTGCTGCGAAAGTTGTCCTTGGTCATATTTATAAGAGTCACAATTCATTTGTGCCGAGGTACAGTTTTCAAAAAGGTTTCACACCTTTTTTTTTTTTCATAGGTTTAGGCTTGGCCAAGTGGTTTTAGTACCAAGACCCCATAAGCAAAGGTTGTGGGTTTGAGTCCTGGAGCAGAAGGTTACCCTGAGGTGCCCTTAAGCAAGGAACCGTCCCCCAACACTGCATTGTACCCCACTGTTCTTGCTCCTTGGGTGTGTGTTCACAACTGGTTTGTTTGGATGGTCTGAAGGAAGAGAATAAGTTCTCTCTCTCTCTCTCTCTCTCTCTCTCTCTCTCTCTCTCTCTCTCTCTCTCTCTCTCTCTCTCTCTCTCTGTGTGTGAGTGTCAACAACAGAGTCAACATGTAGCTGGGGAGGGTAGGTTGGCAACAGTGAGCAGTGATAACCCACCCAAACACCCAGGTTGTGGACACACACACACTTGGACCAGCTGCAGTTTGCTTTAATACCTGCACCCAGGGAACAGTGATGGGAACAATATCATTGGTCCAAACTATTGGTCCAGGCCTCGAACCCACAAAACTCAGATGGCCAATGCCAAGTGTCAGACAGAGGGGTTTAAAGACCCCCAACACTGGGCATTTTCTCTGTTAATGCAAGACATAAAGAGTGGAACAGGTCTCTCAGCATTCAGCTTCCAGGTGGTTTACAAGCATTAGATGTTTACAGACCAAAGACTAAAGTGTGGAAAAGTTGCTTAGATTCAATGTCCCAATAATGCAAACCCAGTTTTCTTTATTTCCACCACCAACATTCATGAAAATGTAAGAAGTATTTCTGATTGCTCTTTGAATGATGCACAATACACAGCAGCCACCAGAACGGAAATGATTTATGTTCATTTTAAAGTGTCAGTATATATGATGAGGTTACATGTGGCCACATAAATATGAATTACTTTTATGGCATACATACTTACATCTCTTAACTACAGGGATAGTCCCCCTGGAGCAACATGGGGAAGACCTTTACCAATGATGGTAGTGCTGGAGGTGGGATTTGAACCTGTGACCTCTTGATCCATGAGCAAATATCCTACCTCTAGACCACCACACCCACCGATTGTTAGCTGTTAAATGTCTTTAAAGGAGTAATTCTTGCTCTTGTGATGAAGAAATTTGATATGGGAGATCAAGGATTAAATAAAGGGAGTCCATGTAATTCTATCAGACATTCTATGATCTATATTTAACGCGGCAGCTTCACTGAACCTGAGTGAGAGGAATCCTTCATCCAGGAAGATGAGAATAATCTGCAAGATCCAGAAAGCTTTTGAGTGGAGCTTATATTATTTGGGGAAGACAATGATGGCATGCAAGAGATAGGTATTCCGTTACTGGTGTCTTTGTTGCTCTCTGATGCCTCTGAAAAATGGTCTGTCAATTACAATTATTTTGGAGGTCTCCTTTTTATAGTTCACTTCACTGAGACTGTGCGGATGTGGTGGGAGGTGAGAGGGGGCGGGCAAGAGCATATTGTGTTTCCATTCTGATTCTTTCCTTAAATAAATCCAAAGGGGTGACACATACTCCAATGTCACTGCAGCACATCGCCTGCGGGATGTTGCTTACCTCTTTTACACACACAATTCAGAGGTGATGGATCATGAAAACAAACCTAAAATAATATTTTTTCATTCTTTCTGCAGACTGGTTTGTGTCAGGGGATAGGTCGGTGTCGTGAAAATGAATGCCTGTTGGTCAGGTATCAAGCAAAACTTTATATCTAGAACCAGTAAATGAGTGCCTATAGAAAATGCTGCTACAATGAAGAGCCTTACTTGATCTGTGACAATGTTAAGGTGGAAGGACTAACAGGTAACACATGAGTACCCAAGGTTTCTCAGCAAAGCATTTCCCAGAGCATCACATCATCTCTGTTGGTTGCCTTCTTCTGATAATGCATCCTGTTGCCATTTTTAATTAGGTAACATGCTTCAGCAGACCAGGCCACCTTCTTCTATTATTCCAAGTTTCAGTTCTGAGGCTCATGTGCTCTTTGTAGGTTGAGCAGGGGTCATCATGGGCAGTCTGACAGGTCTTTGCAGCCCTGTAAGTAACAAACTGTGATGCTCTGCTTTCTTTTGTATCATAGACATCATTAACATATTTGGTAATCTGTTTTTTTGTAGCCCTTTGATGGGATTGGACCACACAGACTAGTGTAGACTCTCTCACGCACTAGTGAGCCTTGGGTGCCCATGACCCTAGCACTGCCCTTGAGCAAGGTGCCGTCCCCGTCAGTTCGCTCCTCCCTGCGATAGGCTGTCCAGGGTGTGTCCCTGTCCTTCGCCCTGTGTGAGTTGGGATGGACTCCAGCACCCCCCCGCGACCCTAATTAGGACAAGCGGCCCAGAAAATGACTGACTAACTGACTGACCCTAGCATTGTTTCAACAGTTGTCCTTTCTTGGATCACTTTTTGGTGGGCAATAAACACTGTATTCCAGGAACACTTCACAAGGCTGGCTGTTTTGGCGATGCTTTGGTTAGCCATCCCAATTTGACCTTTTCAGATTCAAATCCAAATTCATTCAGATCCTTACATCTGTCTTTTTTCCTGTTTCCAATACATTCAGTTCAAGACCTGACTATTCACTTTCTGCTTAAAATGTCCCACCCCTCGTCAGGCGCCACTGTAATGAGATAATCAATGTTACTCGCTTCAGCCTTCAGTGGTTTTTATGTTGTGGCCAATTGGTGTAAGTGAAAACGAATTTCTAAAACGAATGCCTAAAAACCTTGGTGTAAAATTATGTCGAGTGCAGCTGGTACATGACAGTAAAATGAGGGAAGTCACAGCTTCAGGCAATTGGTAGTCTCCCAAAGCGAAACGAGATGTGACTTGCAGACTATTAATAGTGCATTGAGAGATAATTCCTCCCTCATTATCTCTGCATGCCCAAGATGCCCAGCCTTTGCTCCTGTGTGGAGCTTCTTGTTGTATAATCTGCACCTTAGCGCTTAAAATGACTGTACTGGCAAGCACACATAAGAAAGGGCACAGTGACAAAAAACAGTCTTGCAGTCTAGAAGGGCATCTGTCTGATAAATGTTGTTTCTAGTAAACATAATTCTTTGTAATTCTGCCATTCAAATTGCTTTATGCCTGCTGGTTACAAAGCAAAAGCCACAGGAGCCACAGGAGTCACCTAGTAATGTGATTATACTGCACAGATTTTTCATTTTTTTTTAGCATGTTACATAAAGTAATGGTTCAATAAAACGTTCTTAACCCATTCATGTCCAATGACAACATTAAGAAAAAAGGCTTGCCTAAAGTGAATATTCTAAATTCCAAAAAAAAAAAAATTGTGTGTGTGTGTTTTGTTGTTATATTAATCTTTTAACAGTTGCCTTAGAGTCTCCTGAATGGTTCAGCTGTCTAAGCCTGGGCCCTTTCATTGGGAGATTGCAAGTTTGATCCCAGGAATTACAACAGCCATCCATGACCAGTAGTCCATGAGAACACAATTGGCTTTTCTCTGGTAAGGCAGGATGGTCCTCCCTCTCCCTTCAAAGCTCAGTGTGATTCGAGTCAACACGGGGTCGTTTAGCAGTAATAGAATTGGCAGTTAGCATTTTCGTCCTAGTGTGTTAAGCTGTCCAACCCCATTGTGTTAACAGGAGCTAGAAAAGATCCACTTGCTGGGTTCATGGGATTTGAAAGCATGTGCTGGCCTTCACCCTCACAGTGTTGGTGCTGGTATCATGTGATTTGGGGTGTCCTGGCAAGTGGGTGTAATTGGACATGAATAAAATGGGAAGAAAAAAATAATACCAAAAGTGTAAAATGACCAACACAATACATTTAATTTGACTGATTAAGCAATTCAAACTCAAATAACATCTAAACCAAAAGAAATAACATTTCAGATCACAAAACAGGTTTATGGGCCACATCTCTGCGAACTAATATGTTGGCTTATGCAAGGTATAAAGTGTGCTATCAATTGTAAAATTAAATATTAATGTTTGGAATATCAAAAGCAAACTAATGAATAAATGCCAGCACTGAGAAATGGACATCGATAACATTTGTAACATGGACATCGATAACATTTGTGATTTGTATATAAACAACAAACATGTATGTGCATGTAAGAGAAGAAGAATTTTGTTTTTTTGGCTCAAACTGATTGAAGCCTGAACACAACTGTTTAATTCAGAATTCAATGTTGATGGAGACTGTTGTAAGGTAATAGTGTATTCCACATTTTACAACTTTTGGGGGAAGGAGGTACTATAGAAAATATTTTTTTTGTCCATTACATGTAACCATTGCCCAGAGCAGCATTGTTCATTTGTATGCACTGATGAGCCACTTCATTAGGAATACTTGCCCAAGGTATCAACATTCATTGTCCATTTTTATGAGCATTCTATCACTTCACATTCATTGGATGTAGTTTGTGTCTGCATTACCATTTTATTCCATGCACCAATGGTCTGGATCCCCCACAGGAACACCAGTGAGCTCCCAGCACCTTTAGATACAACATTTTTGATGACTGTTTTCCAATGAAAAGGTTGTTAGTTGTCCTCTACACAGGTCACAGCAAGCCTTTGGTTGCATATTTTTGGATTGTGAATTATTCTCAAACCAGCTAACAAGTGAGAAAAAAAAACTCCAGCACCACTGCTGTGTGAGTAATCCATTCTGTGCAATTCACAAACTAATAATCCTGTACCATGGCTGTCATTCCTGTGCTAAGAATGATTAAACACAGTTGGGCCTGTGGGAGGGTCCTAAATAATGATCAACGGGGCAAAAAATAATGTGTCCAGTCTTTAAACTACAGCATGCATGTACAGAACTGTGGAAAAGTTGTAGGCACCTTAGAAAAATAGTTAACATTTTTTTATTTGGCTAGTAAGCATTTAGTTAAAGCCTGTGGTAATGAAACCAGCTCATATCAGCTACTTAAAAAACCTTATTTTACAGAATTTGTAATGTATTCTGTAATTATTGTGATGTACTCTGTAATTTGAATATGTAATTGCCAATTTGTTATAATTAAATTTCTTAAGCGCCTAAGACTTTTTCACAGTATAATGGACAATGGAAATAGATACACTCACAGGTACTAATAACGTGGTTCTTCAGTAAACAGAATATATTTATATTAACAGTCTGTAGAGTCTGGTTCACAGTGAAACAAAATACAAAGGAAATTAATTAGGAAAACATCCAGAATAGCAGAGTCACTTATATCAGCACTAATATGAGTCTTTGTATGTGCTGTAGTGGTAGTACAAAACTAAACGCTGAAAAATTACACAAAAAATTCCATTTTGAGGGACTCGCATCATCAGCATAAAAGCAATTGCTTGTGTGATTAAACTGAAATTAAATCAGGTTAAATAGACAACGAAAGCAGTTGGGTACCATTATTAGATGAATGCATTTCAGCAGATCTAATCAACAACACCAGAGTTAGTTCTCAGACTCTCCTTTATTCAATAATTCTTTAGGCCTTAGACAAGGATGCCTACCATTCAGGAGGACCGATAGATAAGAGGGTCAGAAGAAGGTGGTGATCAGTTCTTCTTTTTTGCTTGAAGCTCAATTGCACTTTGTCCTTGACCCTTGTTGACACACAGATGGACCGCTCCAAACCACACTTACTCAACATGGGTTTATACATGCATGTAGAATATCACACCGGGGATGATATAGGCTCTACTGCATCTGTAATTTAATTCTGTTTGTCTAGCTAAGAATAGTGCTGCGTTGGGATAAACCATGCTACAGGCAAGGTCAAAACCAGATCAATGGCAAAAAGACTATTTATTGGAATGGAAGTTTCACTGTCACTGTTAAAAAGACCACATATTGTTCAGAGATTTTGTTAACTCAGAGTGAATAAGGAATTTTGACAGTAACACAATTTTCATGTAAGGAGAGACATAAGACAGTAGTATATAACACTGATAAAAGAAGATTAGCAAGAGAAATGTTTGCACATATAAACTGATAGTCAACCCCTGAAAACATGTCAGGATCGTCATTTTCTGCACAGTGGGTGATGATGGGAACCCTGCTCTTTCTAGGTGAATAGCAACAAGTGACACTAATCATGCAACACAGTACAAGAGATCAAAGTTTTCCATTCATTTTGTTTTCTTTTTTGATTGACCTCTCGGTTTGTATTGCATGTGTCCTGCTCCAGGCTTAGAGCTATCCTGTTTCTTTGTTGTTTAAGGCCATGAGTTGTCTACATTGACAGAAGCAATAGAGAGGGTGATAATGGTATGTATCAGGGATGACACTTCCTTTGGGTAGAATGTCAGTGACATACTTTAGTTCCCTGTCAATATATTTGTCTTAGTGCCTAACTGTCCCCTACAGAGTACTAAACAAGAACAGCCACAGAGGTACTTTTACTATGAACATGCCATCAACCTATATTGTGGGAAAATACAACAAATAAATACAGTGGATTATGGCAGTCAGGAAAAACTTAGAGGTCCAGGAATATGACGAATCGAAATTGGTAGAAGGTTGCAACAATCAGCATGGTCTCTCTTCAAGCAGACGTCTTTGTCTTCTTTGCTTCAGCAGGCATGCGGTGGTGTAGATAAAATATAAACAAATATCTATATATACACAACTGCTTAAAATCATTCTAAACTGTAAAAAGAAAGGAAATTGTAAACATGCACTCTTTGAACCAAACTGCCTGTCATGAAATACCAAAGGGCCATAAAAGAGAGCTGTCTGATGACCACAGAAGTCAATGGATTTCTGCTAGTGCCACTCCCTAGAGACATCCATGACAGAGAGACAGTGTCCAATGCGAGATCCTGTGGCGTTCCAGACAGCTTTTTGCTCTTTCAATGACCTTGATACATCATCTGCAGTTCAGTATTCTTTAAAGGGAACCAGAGGCAGAGCACACCACTCTGCCCCATTAAGAGAATTGTGTTCTGCGTGCTCTAAGGAGATGGAACCTCCACTGTACAATCATTGAAGATCTAGAATCACCTTAAAAAATGTACATTTTTTTAAGTTAAATTATTTCAAGCTGAAAAATAAATTCAACGTCATGTAATTTCAAACCAGGCAGCAGTGATTCTGCTATCCCCACACTGTAACGCAGCACACTGGCAAAGTATCTGATGATCACAGAGAGCTAATCTATACATTTGCTTGTGTCCGTCACTCACATGCCCTATTAGATAACCCCGCTAGTCTCTGATGCTATAATATAATTCTCTACAAGTTATATCATTGAACACATTCATATGTATGGACACAAGGCTCTCAAATTACACAATATTCCATATACATGATTATAGGCATCTTTTGTCTAACAATGATATCATTTCCAAGGGCTACATTAGAAAGGTAAAAAAAAAAAAAAAAGTTAACCTCACCCCATACATGGTATCCGGGCCTCAGAATATATTCACTCTAACATCCTACATGCCTGATCAGTCGGGCTTCTGACTTGAAATCATGGCCTGTTTTCTTGCTTTAATTAGGAATAGTGTTTCACAGGAACGATACTGCTTCAAATAGGCAGTTAAATTTATTCTTAGTACATGCTTTGGTAATTCATATCCCCCTGCACTAGTGCGGTCTGAGGATCCAGGGCCTCATATTATTAATGGGACCGGATCCAGTTTAGTCCACTCAACACTGCAAACATGCCCTGAGACACGTTTGCACAAACAACCATGCATATGCAGACTGAACTCATCCTTCATTTAGAATGGCTGGCTAATAAGGCAAGTTGCTCAAAAACTGAATATTACTGATTAACAAAATTTTCTACAGATTCAGATCTATGCTTTTTGGTAAATAACTAAACTAACTACTCTCTCATTTGGTTCCAGACCTTCTTGGTTTATCTCCTTAACAATATTGAATGTTACTGGCAGACTGTTTTGTTTTTACAAAACTAACACTAGTAACTCATGCCTGAGGCCTGAGGGCGGACACCAGATAGGTTAGAAGCAAACAGTAGGGCTGGAGGTGTATATCTCTCAGTTTGTTAGCCTAAGCCTACCTACCCCCACCACCACGCCAGCCATAAACAACCCACTTCATAATGGATGAGCTTGCTGTTTCGTCTCTTTAAGTGGTGGCGTGTTGTGGGGCTTGGAGAGGCACTGGAGTGAGTGGTTTGCATGCACTGATCTATTATTCAGCACAATCCTTCAGGAGAAGAGTTTGTTCCCTGGTCCTGCCAGGCCAAGCTAGGGCCCAGTGACGTGTCAGTGTGCACCATCCTCTCCCACTTTGAGGACAATCTCATGACAGGGTGACTTACTTTCTCCAGGCATCTACCCTGAATGTTACATTGTCTATGCCGTTTTCACTGTAGTTGCCGACAGTTTTTGATGTTCCTGAGCACCGTAGCTTATTTTTGTTCCACTCCTTCCTCTAGTGTCCCCTGACCTTTATCTGTTTCTCAGTCAGTATCATCTGATAAACCCACTCATGAGAAGTGAGTGGGCACAGTGTGATACTAAGGCAGTGGCCTTCTAAATGGGATGCCCTGGTAAGAATGGGTCACAGGCTGCACAGGCTGTGATAGAAATATCAGGGATGTAAATACACAGGAACTGGTCAAGATACTGTGTTGGCTCATTCAATCACTGCAGCCTCTAAAAGTTAGGCTACTATGAAAGATAGAGTCCTTTGTCCATGCAAGATAAAGTTAAAATGTTTTTGCTTTCACCACAGCCATAAAAGAACTGGATTTGTGTAATAGTTCTCCTCCCAGATTTCCATCTCCACCACCCCCAAGCAGACAGAGGGGCTGAAGATGGTGAAGATATGTTTTATGTGTGTGTGGGAGGGTGACTGATTGCTCTAGTCCCGACTCCTGTTGCACTTTTTGAGGAAGAAGAAGGGTGTTTTCTGGGGAGGGCCCAGGAGCATGGGCACCTGATTCTTGTGTGTAATTCGTATCTGTGGGCAGCAGAAAAAAAAGTCAAGACTTTAGCCTGTGTGTAGGCCTGCACAGTGGGTGAAAATGTTCTATTATTTTACAGGGCAGGAGTTGTTGATTTCATTTGCCAGATTGGTCCTCTTTCACCGCATTAGCTCAGCACTCTTTCAACACCATTCCACATCAAATTTAGTCAAAGTGTGAAAGTTAGCCTTGAAACTGAAATAACATAAATATTGAGGTAAGAGATTATATATGATCAGCTGGAAAGTGAAGTGAAAGTGAAAACAACTAAGAACTATTAATTGTATTACATGGTATAATTAGCAGAGGAACTTTGAGCTGTGTAAAGATGGATTCATCTGTCCATATTCCGCTTCTTTTTACAGACAACATAAATTAGTGTTAGGATGTAGAATGACGATATTTTAATTATCAGGGAGCTTTCATGGCTTAGAACTCAGCTGAGCATAAAAGAGAGGCTGGACCTTGGACCTGTATGTCCATAAACTTTCCACCAATTTTCAATAAAGCTTAAATATTATTTTGCTAGTTAATAGGAAAATACCATCTTTTTTGCCCTAAGTACTTAAGAGCATAACACACAGTTTGTAAATTGAGGAATATATTTGGACTCACACAAACATGTATGAATAAAACAGTAAATAAAACCCAAAGTGATCTCACCGTGCATGGAGGCTGCATCCATGGCTCCCCATCAATCTGCATAGGCAGCAGTCTAGATGTCCTGAAAAAAAGCGAGAAAGGGAAAAATACACACAGGGTGTTAGGGGTCAGGTTGCAGGCAGCATATGGGCATGCGGCTCCTCTGTAACACTGTTGCTGGATGATTTTACACACTGCTTTCTTTGTTCCCACGAGTGTGTTCCCACACTGGGCCCCACTCTCTCTAAACTCAACACACACACTCGATTCAGTACCCTGTGCCCCCATATATACACACTCTTCCACAAAGTTAGTTTAGTCTTTTCAGCTGTGCCACTCTTAATTAAAGCGAAACCGTATGGGAGAATGCAAATGATGAATGGCCTTTTAAATCCGTTTTTGGAAAGTATTCGGTAGAAGGCAGGTGAGGGGGAGAAAACAGGATGGTCTGGGAGCCACCCACTCTTCTTGATGCGACACTAGCTGTTAAGGTCATTGTGAATGCTTAATGTAGCGAGGAAGGCGAAAGGTACCTGAACTTGTGAACCCCTTCCTCGGATACAATGTTTCTGAGGTATATTTCTCCACCAGAAAATTAGCATAAGGAGGCAGTGTGTGCTCAGACGAGTTCCAAACATTCTCTTTCATCAGGCCTGGCTGCTGGGGGGTGTAAGGTTGGCTGGGCAGGCTGCTTGAGCGAAGTGGTGGAAGGTTAAAGGTCTAAGTTATTGGCTGAAGTGCTCAGCAGATGGAGGACTGCTGTTGTGTCATCATGGATGTGAAAGAGGGCAAGGGACTATCCTGTCCGGCTGAGCGAGCACACAGACAGACCAATGGAGACAGCAGGAGAGCAGAGTGTTGGTTTTGTGAAGTTGACCTTGTGGCCAAAACAGTTGTAGGGGAGTGCATTTCTCACTGACCTGATGGTAACACTGGCACACTGGGCGAGACGTCGCCCAGCACTTTTCAGGCCTGTGTAGATCTGGCCCATCTCTATTGCCCCTTCTAGACCGACCACTTCCAGGAGCTGGTCACTCAGGTCTAGACAGAGAAAAAAAAAAACACAGAAAGGGGGTAGCTAGCAAGCTTTTGGATATAGTAGAAAAAAGATTTTGAAGAGTAACTGTGAGCTGGATTGAAGCAATAGAGGTCTTAAGGTCATTGGCTAAGCATAAGACATGGATAAGCTCTGGTACATGCTTGCAAAGCACTGTTTAATCTCTTTACACACGCTCATTAACTCTCTCTCACACGTAGGCACACACACAAATGCAAGCAAACACAAGTTATGAAGTATCCCTGGGCTTTAAGGAAGCCACTCTCATAGTAGGCAAACTCAGGATTTCGCAGACCTTACATGAAGCCCTATACTAGAAAAAGTGTTAAAGGTTAACGTTTAAAAATTAAAACCGGTTAGGAAAGCCATTGCTGGACTCAGTGCACAAAATGCTAAAAAAAAAACAATATATATGGGGCAGATGGGCTCTATAATGGAAACAAAAAGGGCAGATGGATTATGAACAGCATAAGCATGGCTGATTATAAGTGAACACGATACAGTTTTAGACCAATAGTTGTCTCTGCTGGATGAGTAAAATCCATCGGCCAACCAAAAAGCAAGCATAGAATGTTTATCTGTCTTGTTCCTTCCCTCTCGTATCCCTTTTTTAAAATCTGACCTTCACCCCCTGCTATTCAGCAAATACTCTCACTAGTTAGTGGTTGCTCTATTGAGTAGCTAACCTGACACAAATAGGATTACAAGCTCCTCAGAGCGCTTAAGCTACTCCACACAGTGATCAGAACGATCAATCATCCCATGAGCAAATGAAACAACTGTTCTATTCTGATATAAGTCTGCCCCCTCCTTATTTTTATAAAAGGAAACCAAACAAACACATGCTCCAGTCAACTTTGACATGGCTCAAATGTCTGAATGCAACCCTAGGCTCTGTGCCACAGTGTAAACAATGTGTGTAAAAATAATAATCGTACCCTGTCACCTGACACAAGACAGATATGTTTTCATGAGCAAACAGGAAACTATTGCCTGGCTTATTTCGGACCCTGTGGGGAGATGATGGCTCACGCAAGGCTAGTGATGCAAGTCTGGACTGCGCAGGACAGTCAGAGTCAGAGACGCTCCATGCTGACCAGGCAGGACCCTGCACTTGCTGGCTTGGTTTTTGTTACAGTAGGCTGTTAATTAGAAAAGAAATACAAGCTAAACAAAAAGAGAAAAAAACACTTGTGAGATACTTTATATCAGAAATTAGTTAATGTTAAGAATTTGGCTCTAGTTCAAAGACAAACCTATGGCTGATACTGTGTCTAAAAGTCAGAGATTCTAGTAATACCAGCACAGTTTTATACATAGATGTTAAAAAAGGAAAAAGATGGAGCGGTTTGCATTTTGCTTATGCCAGCCTTTTAGAGTCATCCTACCATATTCTTGACAAGTTAAGCAGAATTTCAGCATCCAGATCCACTGTGAAAGCTGTCTTTGCTTTGAAGGGTAATGATACGGTGTTCTGAACTAATGAATGCAGCCTTGAATATTGCATTGATGGGTTAAGTAAGTTAGTGAGTCATTGTTGAGTCATTAAATATTTCAAAGAGTGAATTTCATGGCACATATAACACAGCAAGTCCTTTGGGTGAACATTACCAACTGTTAAACTGCACCTACCACAAGCTGTATACGCCCACTCCCTCTTTCATTTATATAATAACCAGGGCAGCTCAGATGCTCTAACAATAAAAGACAGGTATGTTTGCACACAAATGCATGTGCTTTTAGGCTTTTAACAATTTACAATACATGTACGAGAGAGTCATAAAAACTGCAAGCATCCATTTTAGTCTATTTCTTTTTTCCTGTGGGATACAGATTGATTTGAAATCATGTCTTATTAAAAATACAGCTGAAAAAAAGCTCATTTTGATTAGACTGCCCTTGCTTTGGGTGATATGCTTTTGTGACCTTCCCCCAGTAGCCTTGTCACATGGATAAAACAACACTTTTATGTGACAATATGCCTAATGGAGCAACCCATATCTTCATTTGTCCATCGGATCCTCGAATGATACCAGAGAGAACCTGCATGTCAAAGGTATTGTCCTGAAATGGATGTACCACCAGCAACCTACATCTTTGGGATTTTCCCAAAGCAGTAATAGGATTGGAAACCATTAGCACAAAAGTGTGCCATTAAAGAGGCCATGCTAGAGTCTCAGCAGTGATTCTGCACAACACTGTGTGAGTTGTAGCTCTTAGTGGCAGCCACCAATAAGACTTCTTAATACAGCTCAACAATAACCAAGCTATGATGCACCTAGGGCACAGTATCATTTAAAACCTCATAATAGCTCAACAATATGTTAATCCCATGATGCATTTACATTCACAAATGATAATGAAACACATTCTCTGGACAAGCACCTATATTTGAAACATTTAAAACAAACTGAAAAATATGCAATATTTTTCATATTAAATGTGCAATATTTGATTTCACTTCTCAAGATCCAAACAATTGCAGTGTTCCTTTATGAGATACTGTGTTCCATAATAGGATGCATAGAAAAAAGACAAGTCTCGCATACACTATGAAAATTAATTCACTTTTCAAACTCAATTTATTTTCTTTTATTCTCTTCACATCACACATGCATCCAGCTTCATCAGATCTGTGCTTTTTATTTCAGGCTGTGCATCAGAGAAGGGCTGTGCTAAGAATAGCTCACAAACGTCGTCTTACATAACCTCAGCAGAATACATTCTAGAGAGGATGGCAAATCCTGCCTATATTGAAATGGCCTTTTTGTACCAGGCTAAAACAGCTTAACTAACATTAAACTAAATTATAGTCTAAAAACTTTTCTCATAACAGCTCTACCCACAGCGTGGTACTTATTTTTTGCAGACATGCCAAAAAGACAAAGATTCACACAGCATCCAAGCAGTAGCACAGAGGCAGATGAGAGACATCAGCTAACAGCACCAGCACCAAAACACACTAGTAATTGTGGGACAATTTACTTCAGCTCTATAAAGCACGTTTTGTAAATGATGTCTATTCAGAAGTACAAAAGGGAACAGTTCATGCTACCAGACAAGAGAAATGTTTACCACATCAAAGGTTGTATAGAAACCTTTAAATCTAAATACTGACACTGTATTTAAAAAAAAATAAAAAAGTTTGTTTGAATGCATTTTTTTCTGGACACCTTAAACTGCAAGGATAAAGGACAAAGCAGCTGCATTTTGTGAAATGTGATGCATAAACCAGCAGAAATGCAACAAAATTACCTGGAATATCAAAACTCTACATCAATTTATATGAGAAGTTAGGATGTTTTTGCCATCTCCTATAAAATATTGGACATACTTGTTTTTTCCTTTTTTTGGGGGGGAGGCAGTAACTGAGTGTAGAAGCAAAGTATAATTCCTCACTTTACAACTTAAATATTACTTTTATGGTAGTTGTCAAATTTTGTTTACATAGTTTTATAAAAACCTATAGCAAATGAGGCTTTTTGAAGAATCACATGTTTTTTATCTTGGCATTTCCTTGAAAAATAAATTGCAAATATTATAAGAAAAATATTTGAGATAACAAGTGCACCTTGCCAGAAATAAATAACCCTAAAGTTATTAAGTTCATTATAGTGTAACTAATTATTTTTTTTCTCATATGCAGATTAAGTGTTTACAAAACAAGGCCAAAAGTTTTGCTTATTTGCTTTGAGAGGTTATTATTGTTGCTGTTCTTAAAGCAAAAAATAAGTAAATTTTATAATATCAATAATTTTATCCACTAAAATATTAGAATGTTACCTACTAAATGATTTAGTTTTTAGTTATTACACAGATAGACTGGAGCTGAATATTTATAACTTGTCACAGTTCACACTGTCATTGCAGTACACAGCAACTTTATCGCACATCACATTTTATGCCCATTAGGAGCAGCCAAAGTAGTTACAAATTCTAAATCTGCAGTTTAGGTCCATGCTTTCTTATGCTTTTCTCAGCCTTTAGCCAGTGGGAGGGCTCTGTGACATGCAGTTGAGGTGAGCAGGTATTTATTGTGCTTCCGACTCCCTCATCTCTCAGCCCTGCTCTATGTGTCTCAGGCTGCTCACAGCAATGGCAGATGGTCAGGAGGAACTGGCCGGGGTGGAGGAGCCACATTGGAGGTGCGGGGGCGGCCCTTAACTTGGCATTGGGACAGAGCTCCAGAGCCTCCTCTCTTCAACAATCTCACGTTTACAGAGCCCAGTCACAGCAGAGAGTGAGAGAGTGGCTCAGGCAGCATGAGGGAAATAAACAAGTAGCTGTAGGTTGTTTATGCTACTGTTAAAAATATATATTTAGGGTTTAATATTAATGATAGCCTGTTTAATAAATTAAATACTAACCAGTGACAGCAGGGTTGAAAATGACTTCACCTGGTTCCATTTTGTCCAAATTTTACCAAATTTAGTCATGTCCCTTTCCACATACTAGCTTGAACTCCACTAATCACAAGATATCACCAAGACTGGAGAAGTGAAAGCAAGTACATGCTTCTTCCAAGTCATGTGAAGTGGCATCTTTTTCAAATTGCCAGGAACACAAAGTCATTGGACGGCTCGAGATGCATGGATGAGAACACTAACTTCCAGTCCTTTTATGTCAGGCAACAGATGTCAACACTGAGCCCAGTGAGAGCAAGACCAATTATGTTCTCTAAGACTCCTGTTCTGAATTTTTTTGGAACGGTCTCATAATATCATGATGATAGTGACAATCATTAATAAGTCTTTATATGAAAATATCCCTTCGCTACTGAAAATGAGTTTAATGCGTATAAAGTTAAATTAAGCGAATTGCAATGTTTGTTTGTTAAGGTTCAGGGAACGTCAGTGAAGTGAGAGCTTTCAACAAAGCTAGAGAGAACCTCAGTTTGAGTGGGTCAGTTGTGACCCATCCAGTTTTGGGTCAATCCCCATGGCAGCCAAAGCAGTCATTAATGGCATCTTTTGAGTTTGAGCCAAAGTCACTCATCATGAGTATGAGTCACTCCTCAGGAGCAATGGACATATGTGTTCTAATTAATAGGGGGAAGACATATACACATGCCATCCAATATACACACACATACACTAACTCTTTCTCTCTCTCTCTCTAATACTACTACCATTACTATTAACAACAACAACAACAGCAACAACAACAGTAATAATAACAACAACTGCTTGAAGGAGAGACAGATGGTGCTAAATATATAATGTATATGTGCTCACAAAATGCAGAAATACAGTCAGGACAGAGGACAGTATAAAAACTCAAATCAAGCAAGTTCTAGAAAGTTTTTGTTTCATATTTGCAGATAATTAGTCAATTTGCAAAAATAACATGAAAAAAGCTTTTTTAAAAACCTTCTGATTAATCCTTGACAGGACATAATTATCATCTTGAATTATTTTCATGAAAGTGATTCCATTGCTGGATTTAGTTCATTTAGTTTGATTAATCTAAACACAGAACACTCTTATGAACTGTCTAAAATTGAGCAGTGCGCCAATAACACACAATAAAATACAAAGAGACTTGTTAGGGGAGACACTTTGCATAAATATTCTATGTTCATGTCACTTACATTTACGCTTTACCCTCTTAAAAATAACTGTGGGAACTTTTAAAAGGACTTTAAAGAACCACCAACATCATCAATCATGTCAATGTTCTATGCCAATTAAAATATTTTGTTGAACATTATGAAGACGCAGTCCAAGCATTCAAAACTTTATTCACATGATCTTTCCTCTTTCACTCTCTGCAAGCACACTCTGTTCACGTGCTCCCTGCTAGTCCAACCACTTGCTGCTTTCCCAACCCCTGTTTCCCATGCCATTCACAAACAAAGCTCCTCTCACAAAGCAGCCCCACAAACACAAGTCTGATGTCACAGATCATGGGAAGAGCGCTTTTCAGAAGCATGCTCAGTTAATATCAGCTCTTGAGGGATGATAGACACTCCTAAACATGCAACCCTCTTCTTTAAATGAAAACAAGGCTGCTGTTAATGGAGAGGCTCTTCCAGTGACTCACTGTGTTCCCACAATGCTCTCTGGGTTGGGTGGTTCACTTCTATTTGCGTTATGTGTAACAGTGAAGAAATAGAAGACAAAGTGATCTGTCTATATTCGTGTGTTTATGCGTAACAGTGAATCCTGAAATATTCCCTCAGTGTAAGGCTGACTGTGTGGTAGGTCTCTTGTGGGAAGGGTGGGGTGACAACTGCAGGAAAGAGAGAGAGAGAAAGTCTGTGTATGCATGTGTGCTTTTGTAACACAAATAGAGAAAAAGAGAATTTTTTCATTTCTATGTAAGATGTGTGTGTGTGTATGTGTGAAAACAGTGTGTGAGAGAGAGAGAGAGACAGAGACAGAGACGGAGAGAAAGAAATGAAAGGGTGTGGGAACCAGACAAGGAGGCTAGTGACACTGCCCCTTTTTGACCCTGCCACACAGTGCAAAACAATGGGAGTGGAGATTCTGCAAGCTGTATGACTGCTGCATTAATTTAATCACTAACAAAATTTCTGTTTTGTAGAATACGACAACCTGTGAAACCTGACCAAGAGCATGTACAATCCAATTTAGCTTCAGGCATTTAAATGGCAATCTTATTTTAAGCATAGTGGTTATATAACTTGAATATAGGGCTTATTTGAATATTCAATTAAGACAATATGGTCAGAACAAAATGGAATGGTATGAAGTTATCATCTCAAATGTGTAAGTATTGTGATATCCATCCATGCTCAGGCTTCTACTTTTTTGAATGTGACAAAACAACCAAAAACTTCAAATCTTAAAGCCTTAGTCTGAGTTCTTCTGGAAGTAGATGAGGAGGGGAACGCCACTTACTGTTGTTTCCGTAAACTAAAACCCTGATGCAGAAAAAAAAAAAATTATTCTAAATGACTAAAGTTTCACAAATATCCTCTCTTTGGTTCACAAAAGCTACTTTTGAATGAGAGGCTTCAATCATTACCTTCTATAGCAACAAGAGATATGAGAACAACTGGCTATTAATCCAGTTTAGAGGGAAATATTTTGAACTGCTGTTAAAGAAGTGCATATATATTATATTTGAAGGGGATTTTAAAATGAGTATTTGAAGAACCCAATGAATACAAGCCTGTAAAAAGCTATCTGAGCCAGCTCTACTTGAAGGCCATTAAAGACAATTAATGCTACCTCAGGAGCTCTGTAAGGGAAAGGTCTAACCTTACTGATTGCATTAAGGTGAAATGGAAACTTAAAGGCATGATCTCATCCCTAGACAAGCAACAGGAGCAGTAACCAACCAGTCGACAGAAAGAGCCAATTAGGAGCTTCTCTGTGGGACACAATGCGTCTCTTATCTTTTTGATACAAATGGTTTTCACACAACAACAAAAAAGAAAAAACAATGGCAGTTGATGTGAATAACCTTGTTATTCACATCAACTGTGAATGTGGCTACTTGTGAAGTGGTATTTTATATTAGGCAACAAGTTAGCAATCAGTTCTCAAAGCTGATTTGTTAAATACGGAAGGTCATCTGAGTAACTTCAGCAAGGACTAGATGATTTTGCATAGCTTCCCCAAAACAGTATGTCTTATGGGTTGTTTCTGGTATGCAGTAGTTAGGACCTACCAAAATTGGTCCAAGCAAGGGTAACTGGTAAACCAGTGAAACAGTCTGGTCCACCCCAGAGGAGAGTCACTGTAGCACAAATTGCTGAAAAACATTATGATGACTAAATGATAAAAAATATAAAAATACACAGTGCATCGCAGCACGGTGGGTGCCTCTGAGTCTGGTTTCCCATGCTGACCACTCTCCATAGCAAAATGGGCCTACAATGATTATGTAAGCATCAAAACTGATTTGTTTAATGCTGTAGTCCTTTTGTGGCAACTTCTTTTCATGGTTTCAGTAAGAAAATGTTCATGAGTGGTTTGAGGAGAGCAGCAAGTAAAAGATATATAAAAGTAATAGTTCTAGCTTATTCTTGGCAAGCTCAATGCCAAGAATAAGCTAGAACTCTCATCACTGTGCTGAAATGCAGTCTCTAGTGTTATGAAGCTCCATCAAAATATTTAGTAATGAGTTGGAATGTAATTTGTAATCCAGAACTAATCCACCATCAGCACCTGACTTTATTTATGCTCTTGTGGATGCATGCAACCAAATTCTCATACCAATATTCCAACATCATAATGTAAAGCCTTCCCATTAGTGGAGAGGCCGTTACTGCAGTAAAAGGGGGACAAATTCCATATTAATACCCTTTCAAAAGACATGAAAGAAAAAACTGAAAGAAGCTGTATGTGGCAAGCAGTATGCAATTTTGGCAATTTGGTTTTACTATTTAAGTACTGTGGTAGGCCAACAGTTTTCTGCTAGCACAGCATTAATGAGAGGCTAAACGTGATAGACTATTATGAAAGCACAAGCCGAGGGAAATGACGGCAGTGAGAGCTACAGTGTGTCTTGGTACTTGCTGTATTATGTTTTGGATTGAGTATTGCTGCCTGTAGGGCAGTTAAAGATTACTGATATGAGTCACAAAACAGCACCCCCGCCACCCCCCGAACCCTCCTCTGTACATTAGTGGTTGAACTCACATGAATCCTGTTACCATGGAGACCCCCAGGCCCTACTGAGCAGTAGAAAAACAGGAATGGAGTCAGCGAGAGAAAGCAAGAGAGAGCGAGACAGTGAGAAAGAAAGACAGAGTGAGTGAGAGAGAGCAAATGAGAGAGAAAGAGAGGTGCAAATAGAATAGTGATGGATTGAAAAGAGAATATAGGGTGTGAGTGAAGAGGTCCATTAGAAAAAGAGCAGAGGTTTAAATTTTCTCTGAGGCATTTTAGAGGAGTGCGTTTTAGAGGAACATGAGATTAAGATTTCATTCTCACAAATAGCTGTCATCTACTGCACTGTCACCTCAAAACCAAACCCTCCTTAGAGGAATATTTAAATGTTTTGTTGTCCCTGTGGGTTCACTTTTATGAAGGACTAAATAATAAGACATGCAGAAGGAGTTAGTGGGAGTTGAAGATGAAAGATGAACAGAGAAATGAGAATTTGCCTCAAATCAAAAAATCTAATCGCCGTCTACAAACCAGTACTGTGGAATACAGGACAGGGATGAAGACATGAGCCTTGCGTAATTGAGTACCCTCATAAGAATAGTTTAAAACCTTGTACTCTTTGGAAGGATTTTCTCAAAACTGCCACCGTTGCCCACGGCTTGCTCATTTAAAGGGCTTGGAGCTGGATTTCCTGATAAGTACTGCACAAATGCATTTGAAATGAACTGAAACTTAATAGAATGTTGAGAGCTGCAGATCCCCTGTTAGTCACCTGAAAAAGCTCAAAGTTCATACTTTGTCTTTGGCCACTGCTAAAACAGTATAACATCTCCTTTTTAACCACGAGTCATGGATGGTGGGTTTGGGCCCAGAACATCATGAGGCATGTGCTACCATAGTGTTTTTAGAGGGTGCTCAGTGTTCTGGGGAAATCAGCACCTAATGTGATGCTGACAGAAGCTGTGGCTTGCTACTGTGAGCCAGCCTCTGGCCCAGATCCCTCAATGACGATTAACACTGCTATTGCCCCTGCATGGCCTCATTAAGCCTGATACACTAATGAAGGAAAAATCTCAAAACGCCTGTGAGCCAGGAGAGCCAAAGAGAGATCTGCGCAATCTAACCGCACTCACTGAAGCTGCCTAAGAGCTATCTGCTTCTCATAATCAGGCAGTCAGGACAGCTGCTAGTCACAGTGCACATTAGACATGCTATTTTTCAAATAGCAAGTTTCTCTCTGCAACAGCTTCATACTAGAGTGGAAATTTATCTGAATAACTAATTATCTCAAATGCAATCCAGCAGTGTAAGAGGAGCTCCTGGAATAAAGCTTCATTTATATAAAATATGGTGTTTAAACAAAAAACAATGAGGTGGAGAATTTCCCAGGCCCTTACTTACCCTGCACACAAAATTTGAGCTCCTTGGCATCAGTGACAGTGCTGGCAGGCATCCTCTCTGGTACTTTCTTACTCATGCGATTATAGTTGCGCCTCTTTTTGGTCTCACCCCACAGATTGGATCCGCCATGCATGCTAGGGATATTGAGCACAGCGATGCCCTCCAGAGATGTGTTGCTAAGGTCCAGGATGATGCCATCACACTGAGAAAAAAAGCCATGTCAGTCTTTCTGTGTAGTAGAGTTTTTTCTTTCAAACATTACTGTTTCTTTAAATGCTCCAGTGTGGCTCAGACCATTATACACTACTTGCTTTACATCAAAGCTAAACATCAGACCTATATCTTTTAAAATATTTGAATACTTTCAAAACTGCTAAACACTGGATTTGTTGATGTGATATTTTTGAGTGTCACCTACCATCAGTAAATCAATGGTCTCTTATTAAATATTCATGTCATGGCATCAATGTTTTATGCTTTTATATGAAGGTACCCAGATACATGTCCCTTGTTAGAACTGGTCTTATGTTTACAGTCTGAAATTTCACATTTTCACATTGGCAATCACATTGTTTTTATGTTTTAGTATTTCAGAATTAACTGCAATTTTTATCACTGGATGAAAAGAGTAATGAAATACATACTATGAATATTAATCATAATTTATACGGTTCAAGTTGAGTTTTAGCTGATGAGTATATGGAATTTTAACTTCTTGATTGTTGCTGTATCAGACAGAACACGATTTTAGGCAGCAAACACACAGAAGCACAGGAAAACAGAACAAGAATACATTAGAACTATACCAATAAGAAAGATAGTCTAGTAAACATACCAGGAGAAATTCTCCTAGTCTAGTCTAAAATTAAACCAACTATAAATGCCTCAACAGACAAACCTAAAAATAAAAATACTTGACTACCGTATGATGTCAATGACCACCATGATTCAAACTCTGAGTGTCAGTAGTGGAAAAGTACACAAACATAAAAAGGCTGCAAGTTGACACATTTATAACATAATGAGATGCTTCAGTGTGAATGAGAACCCACACAGTGCAGCAAAAAGAACACAAGCTCTGTCTGAAGACTGCTCTCTTCTGAACAATTTTACTGTTTCAGTTTTCCTCTGTTCAGGGGCTTTGGTGACCGTAAAGTTTTGGTTGCACCCATGCATTAGTAATACTTTTGGCTTTTTAATAGCTTTTTAGAGTTCTGAAAAGTATGAAGAACCATGAGGTTATAGAAGCATTCTCATTAACATCAGTGAGCTGTGACAGACCTAAATTTCACTGTGTTCATAAGCACCAAAGAAACAAGATTAAATGTCAGAAGAAGGCAGCTTGTAATATCCCCCTTCTCCCACTGCAGGCAGTTGCAGGCAGTTTTGAATTAGTTCATGTACTTGCATTGCTATGAAGACAAGAGATGATTTAGATGCTCTGTTTGGAGAATTTTGAGATTTCATACAGTGTAAAGCTGAAGAACTTTATGAAGAAACATAAAGCATGTAATTTATAATGTGTAATGAAATTGTATTAAACATTATGAAGTGAAAGTGACTTCTTGCCATTGCAAGGTCAGAGCACAGCACACAGTGAACCACAATTAAATTTAACCCATGCAAACACCATGCAGCAGGGGGCAGCTATGAAAGTGCCTGTGGAGCAATGAAGGGGACGGTACCTTGCTCAAGGGTACCTCAGGGCAACCTACTGGTAAGGGGTTTGAACCCACAATCTTCCAATCCTGTGGCCAACTCCCCAACCACTAGGCCACTGCTGCCCCTTATATCCACTTAAAGTATCTCCAGATATACTTGCCAGTATATAAAGTATTTGATGAAGATTGAAAATTGAAAAAATGTTTGTGAGGTTATATGAAATGGTGAACTCTTACTCATACTGCTATGAATTGCATATCTGTGAAAAGGAGGCAGGGATGTACCTTGCTGGTTATATTATTCCAGCCTAAATTATAATTTTAGTCTCTTATCATAATAAAAATCATGCCAGTTAACTGAAAGAAGCTGGCATACAAAAAACAGAACTTTGCTGCTACTGTGTACATTGGGCCTTTCACACTGGTGTATTGTCCCAACACTACTCAGATACCTGACACAGCAAAAGCAACATGCAGTCTGCTGTAGGTCAGAACCACATGATGCATTCATGCTCACAAATTATGCCTTTCGAAACCCCTCAGAGCTAGCAAAAGGCTCAAGGGGCAGCATTTAGGGAGTAGCTGACATGACAACATAATGTACATTTGTGTAAATGCAGTTGCAATTACATAACGTCAAATTTTGAACAGGGTTTTCTTCATAGCTTACAATTTCCCAGATGTAAGTTTTCATTTTTTATATGTTTTTGAACAAAACAACTATTAAAACATTTCCACAAACAGAATACAGGTGACTTGGAAAAAAAAATCTAACATTTCTAAAAGTCTGTCGCTGAAAACTGCGGACATGCAATTTTACAATCAAAATATTAGTAATGTGGGGGCTGAACTCCATATGACTGTTGGATACAGTGTTTTGGGGTTATAATCTAAACTCACCTCCACTTCTATACTCTCATTTAGCTTCTTACAAGTGGCTGAGATGGTCTCTGTGGTGCCAAATTCAAAGTACCAGAGCTTGTTTTTCATCCTAAGAAAGGAAAAGGCATAAGACATGTACGAATTATAAACATGTATTGAAGGAAAAAATCTCTTAATTCATGGCCACTCAAAACAACATAATTCATGGTTCAGCTACATATCTGAAACATAAAGGATGTCATTATTTTATCACATGAAACAAAAGAAAATCTGGAGTCTTTGAAAATGCAGCTGCTCTGTCATTGGAACAACAAATGGGTTTGTGTTGACATACCCGTATGCAAATGCTGGTTTGACAACAAACTATGGAAGGAACACTGCCTTGGGTTGTCAACAGATCATTGAGGTTACCCCGACTCCAGCATTCAACAAACCTCATAAATGCACAGAAATTCATGCTCATTTACTGGGGACATTTTTATTTGAAAAGAAGGCTCTCCAGGTGTCATTTGTGTATTTAAATCTCAAAGTGCTCGGTTTTGTGTCTTCTGCTGACCTGAAAGCTAAGCAAAAGGGTGCCAGAATTGCTGGAGATGAGGCTTAATCTAACCATATTTAATTTTAAGTGGGTTTGAGTAAAAGCGCAGCATTAAATGAACCTAATCAGGAGAGCCTCTTCATGAATCACATACAAGTTCCTCTCTCAGGTATCCAATTGCAATCTCTCCCATGCCAGAAGATACAGCAAGCTCTATAAGAGGAACTTGGGACCAGATCATCACCCCCTCCTACTTCTCTGACCTGCTGAAATATTGATGTGCTACACAGAAATGCTTGGGCAGACAGGTGTGACAGAATGTGAGCGGCACTGAACAGGACTTTAGCTCCTACAGGGAATCCAAATCCATGGACAGCAGTTTGAGCATGATATCAAACTTGTGCATTGAAAATCCATGCAGAGGAAAATGCAAGGAATAGAAAAAGAAAAAAGAACAAGCACAGAAAAGATGGGGCCATTTTGGTGCTTTGAGCGTGGGTGAACTTGAAGCAGTACCAAAGAGAGAAATAATTTTAGAGCCTAACATTAAGTTAAAAGAACACAGTGTTAAAGGTCCTTTTGAATCCCTAGGCTCCCTAAAAGTGTTGCATTTTCACTTTGCTGGCAAAACGAGCAATTTACACCTATTCATTCCCAGGAGAAGTTCCAGCACCGCAGAGCACTGCTGATAATGACAACATGCTTGTTTAAACAACAAGCTGAGATGTCTGGAGATGACAGTATAAATGAGGTATCTGCAGTGGTAGGTGATAAATGATCAAAATTAACTGATGCCATTTAATATGTAACACAAAGTTAGAAATGTGAGAAATGCACAGTCAAATTATAAGGGATATTACTGAGGGCTACTTTAAAACCTCATTCTGTCTCACACATTTTTTGCCTCACACTTCAGCAGCTTGCTAGCTTTGCTCTGTCAAATAAAAGGATTATGAACATATTTGAGATCATAATTAGACACACTTTGGGTTCTCAGTGGGGCAAGCTGCCTAACCTCATTAGTTATTTTCCACTTGAGAATTCACATAAAAAAAAATCAATTAAGCTCCAAATCTCTCCAAGCTTCGATATGACTTTAAGCAATGTAAAATGTGAAATGACAATAAAAATCCTACTTGTCCAAAAAAAATCAGCTTGTTTTCATCATATAATCACCATATAATCATTTCCCTTCCCAAAGGTAAAGAACACACCTTTTACAATTTTCCAGGAAATTGAATATAGCTATTGGTTCCTGGTACAACTATCTGTTTTGCACAAATAAAGCAGGTCATCAAAAGCAGGAATGTGATGTATCTTGTCTTAGTCTGTAGTCCTTCTGGTTCTGCTCAGTGGAATGTATTTAAATGAAGAAAGACAATACACATCCCATTGGATATGTGCCTTATCACAACGTTGGTCCGTTTGCACATAGGCTAAAGGTCATCTAACCTTTAAGAATACACAGCAAAATCACACACACACACACACACACGTCTAACTCAGTGTTACCATTTCAAGATACTCATCTCTCATAATCCCCTCAGAGAGCAATGACCTCTTAACCCATGTACTCTCTTTCCCTGAATCACCATGGTGATGAGTCACAATGCAGCTTCTGCAACTGATCCTAATCTAGTTAGCAGATCTAGGTAGCCTCTAGATGACACACAAGGGAATAGGTGTGTAGAAGCCCCTGAGGGTGGCTGGTGGCTAGAAGGGGCTTAAGGTGGAATGGGCTTTTGGAGGTGAATGTGAATGCCCAAACTGACCACTAAAGGATCATTCACCCACATGACTGGTTTCTATCAGTGATTAAGACCATTCTTAAATTAACATAATTGAGTAATAACTGGTGATTTAACCACTCGTATCCAATTTCCTTATTTCTTCTGTGCTAGCTCTATAATGCTTTAACAATTTTCATTTCAATCCACCATTTTGAGGCTCAACTTTGCCTTAGGCAAAGGTAATATGAACCCCTCACTCAGCATCTGAACCCATGACCTTGCAGTTTGCAGACTTCTTGGCAATGTGCCACTCGTTCGCTTTAGATCAACAGACTTGCCCATGATAAGGCCGCATCATGACTGAAGTCTGTGCTTATGACATAGCAACTCTTGTCTGAATGCTATACTATTAAAAAACAGCAACTAAATTTGCTCCAATCACAGCTCAACACAATTTTATCTTTTCAATTCATTTAGCCTGAAAGTAATATATATTTATTGAACATTCCTTTTTTACTTTAACAATAGCTTTAAAATTGTGCGATATAATCCCTGCCACTTCACAGAACAGTGTGAAGGTAAAGCACATGGATGACTCAGGTCTAGTTTCAGGTAGCCTGCAGTGTGTAACAGACCCTCGCAGTGCGCATACGACCTGCTCCACAGCGGGAGAGAGGAGGGAGGCTCTGCCGGGCTGTTCTTTTGGCAGTAGCCAGCAACTCTGAGGAGGAGAGGAGTATATTTATCTCTCCACACCACAGGCCTGGAGCAGCAGGGAACAACAGGTTCCAGAACATAGCCACGCTGGGCCTCTTCTGGACCTGGGCACACATACATATGTGCAAGCCATGGGACACACACGCACACATACCCACAAACACACACACACACACACAACCACGTGTGTATATTGTCAAGCACATACACTCATACGCAACACAGTGTACACAGACAGTGCAAACACAGACATATGGGTTATGAAACCTAACTTGGCATGCTGGGCAGAGACTTGGGTTAGGACCATATTTGGCCTTTTCCTGTCTCATGTCACATGTTCACTCAGTGGTAGATCCCAATATCCCAACAACCCTCAATCAATCTAATGCTATTTATTATCTTAATGACCCTGTGGAGGGGGTCATTGCAATACATCCTCTTTTATTCCTACCGACAAGCATTTGGGAAGATCCGTCCTGTGTGTCAGTATGAATTCTCACAAACACAGTTTAATATAAAGGTTTGGGCTCTCCTGGCCAAACATTTTGTAGGATTTTGAAGAATTAAACATAACCCTTTGCAGCAGAATATTAAAAAAACAAGAATTTTCAGCAAATGCAATGACACTATTATTTTATATTGGACTAGTTTAAATAAACAGCAGAGTAGCAAAGGTTTGATCAGTAATTAATGTTTAATCAGTTCTTAGCAACAACCCTCTTGAAAGACAAACAGACATACTGCAAAAGTCTTTATAATATGGTGCATTTTGGATCATTGGCTCATTATAGAAATTAGTCTTTTTTCAACTTCAGTTTTTTGTCAATGTGATATTTGTTTCCAAATTTGCAAGTAATGAAGAGAAGTGGCAAGTAATGTATCCTATTGATGACTCTTCCACAAAGATCATGCAGCACTGCACAGTAGAACAGATGTGGATTGGAGGTTTTTCTTTCTCTTTCTGGGCAGCATGTCTGTTTCCTTTGTTTTCCGTTTCTTGCCTTGACTTACAGTGTGGCTTAACTGATATTTCTTAATGACATTCTGAACAGAGAGATTTTGAGGCACATTAATATCTTTGAATAGCTTTGCCCCTCCTCTACAGCAGGGGCAATAAATTAACTTCATTTTAAGTTTCTCAGCCAGTTGCTTAGAGGAGCCCATGATTGTTGAGTGTTAACCTGAGTTTGAAGAGTCAGGGAATTCATTACCCTCTAGAATTGTTAGCTAAAATCTATCTGTGGACATCCCTAACCAGTCCTAATGAGTTAATTAGATTTTGGAGACCGGGTGTCCAAATGTTTACACATGACACAATTACTACCTTTTGTCATTTAATCAGATATACAGTACTGTGCAAAGGTTTTTGGCAGGTGTGGAAAAAATGCTGTAAACAAAAAATGCTTTCAGAAATATAAATAATGATTGTTTATTTTTTATCAATTTACAAAATGCAAAGTTAACGAACAAAAGAAACATCGAAATCAAATCAATATTTGGTGTTACTACCTTTTGCCTTCAAACCAGCATCAGTTCTTCTGGCCTCCACAGAGCCCTGATCTCAACATCATCCAGTGTGTCTGGATTTACATGAAGAGACAGAAGGATGTGAGGAAGCCTACATCCACAGAAGATCTGTGGTTAGTTCTCCAAGATGTTTGGAGGAACTCCGCTGGTAGGTTGTTCCAAAAACTGTGTGCAAGTGTACCTAGAAGAACTGATGCTGTTTTGAAGGCAAAGGGTGGTCATGCCAAATATTGATTTGATTTAGATTTCTCTTTTTTTCATTCACTGCATTTTGTTGATTGATGAAAATAAATGATTAACACTTCAATTTTTGAAAGCATTCTTTGTTTACAGCAATTTTTCCACACCTGCCTAAAATGTACTGTATAGTAAGTACAGTGACCCACAAAGAAATTCAGCCTCTGCATTTAACCCATACACACAGCAGGGGGCAGCTACTGAAAGCGCCCTGGTGCAGTGATGTGGACGGTACCTTGCTCAAGGGTACCTCAGGGCAACCTACTGGTAAGGGATTTGAACCCACAAGTTTCTGATCCTGAGGCCAACTCCCTAACCACTAGGTCACCGCTGCCCATTAATATTTGGAGAGAAAGTATTTTCAAAAGTGTTTTAAAACAGTTAAGTCCAAGCTTTCAAAGACTTATATTTTTTGTTTCTTGTAAAAATAAAATAAGTTACCCCATCAACTAACAACCCATCTCTAAGCAGCAATAACATTTCAGTTGTTTTCTCTGCCAGTGACACAAGTGCCTTTGTGAATAAACCACTGTCCTTATTTCCCCCAAAACTGACAGCATGCTTTTCTTCTCAGATGAGTCGTGCAGTACAGTAACTGACAGGCTTAGTGACCACAACATAATGTGCTAACAGTCAATACCTCTCAACAAAGTCAACATTAACCTCAATCCACCCACAACCCCATATGTTAAGCAAAAGAGCGATATTAAACAACAGTGTATGGTACACTTGCCAATACGAGGTGATTTATTTTTCTCATAAGCACAACTTTTTCATGCTGCCACACAGTCTCTCTCCCAGCACAGTAAAACAATTGTAATTTAGAAGTGACTGTGTGACACAGAAGCCTCAAGTAAACTTCAAAGTAACATTTAAATTGCACAAGCTAACAGAATAAAGAGGAAACCAAAAGAGGAAAAAGATCTAAAATGAGGTGTGAAAAGCCCTATATGCTCTGTATCATTCTACTGTGTAAACTCCGTTGCTGTCCTCCCTGTCCTCACCATTGTTTGGCTGGGAAAATGAATGTCAACAGAGTCACTGTTGTTATTGTAATCGAATAGACAAAAGAGTGTTTTTTCTTCCTTTTGCATGGGGCAATTTGACACCTCTTAATCCAAAACTTCCTCTTCGTCCCCACGGGGAGGGGAGGTGGGTGAGATTGGACACACAGTTTTCGTCCATTGTGATGTGTGTGATCATTAGTGCCTGGACTACAGGCTCCCTGCAGAGTCCACTGCCCATTGAAGCGAGCTCTTTTTGCAGATCACTTACTAAAACACTTACTAATGCACCACAAATAAGCACACAAACACAGACACATATGTGTGCAGGATGAATGAGAACATGTTCATCAAAGTAAAAATATATATATTTGAATGGAGAAAGGTTCACAAGAGAGTTTCTCTTCATCTGTGCATTCCTTATCCTACCACAAAATTCTTCACGGTGTCGGTAAGTCAAATGCAGGATCTTTTAATTGCAAACCATTTAACATTTAAACATTTGAAAAAGGTTTTAGTTAACATGCAGCAATAATGAACAGCCTGTCAACAGCTGAACTCCATAGCAACCACCACTCATGCACCATCTGGCGGCACACTGATTTTTAGAACGTCTCTTCTCTCTAATTCTAACCCACTATACTTGCCCCTTATTAGAGCACAGCAGAGTGACAGATGTATTGCATTGCATCTAAAGTCTAAAGCAGATGCAGTGCTTTTTTTTTTTGTCAAAGCTTTCAGTTGCGTGTTAGATGACTCACTCTGGGGTTAGGCATTAAATGTTACAATGTGTGCTGCTCATAGCATTTTTTTCTGTTATATCTCCAGCTTTCAGGAAAAGCTCACAAAATACTCTAATAAAACTAGGGGCTGCAATAAAAGAGACACCACAGGAGTATTGAAAAACTGGCTTGCTCTAAAAGGACAAGACACATTTCAGTACACTCACATTAATTGGGAATCTGGGTTCATAAATTATGAATAATGAAAATCTGGACTAAACCAGCTAATTCAGTCAGCTCACTTCCATCATACAGCCTCTGGATGAGTCATTAGGAGCTGCTTAAAAGGCTCCTGTGCCAGCACTGCTGCTGCCACTGCCACCGTTGCTGTTGCACTGTACAACACAGGCTTCTCTGTATAGATGCGGCTTGTCCTTATGTAATATGAATATTCAGTATTTTACAATAGAAATCTGTTTTCAGTGACTTCTCTTTGTCCCTGAATGTGACCTACTTATTACTACCATCCCAAAATACTAATAAATTCACAGTGGAGCTACATCCAGAGAAAATTCTGGAAAACCTGTTATGTCTTGACGAACCGTTATGCTTTTGGAACTAAACAATGATGCTATTGGCTGTTTACAATTGAAGAGTTCACCCACAACTGCACCAGCTCCCTGTTATGCTGAAGCCTTGGGGGGGAGAAATTACAAGAAGGACAAGTCACAAACAAAACAGTACCTATTCTGGAGCAATTCTTTTAAGTCAATCTGCCAAAGGCTACATGACTCTTATGGCATGCCTGAATAGATGCATCATCTGATGAGATCAGAGGACAATGCAGCAGCTCCACTTCAAAGCAGACTATGAAGAGCTACTGTAAAGAGCACTGCAGGCACAGAGCAGCTCTTTCTTAAGTGGGGAAGGCATCGTATTTTTGGTACTGATAGTGGTCACCCCCCAAGTGCTGTTACAGGATTAGCCTGAGCTATAACAATGAAACAGTTGAAAGTCTCACAGCCATGGTGGGACCCCAACATTAAGTCCTTGTTTAAAGGGAAGGCTTTCTCTGAGGATATTTTTGATGGTGGCCCTTCCACATGCCACAGCAAATAAATGTTCTGCTCTCAAAATGTCATGTTAACATACTACACTTACTCTTCAGACAAATTTGTTCTGTCACTATGATTCAGATTAAATGCTACAATTGAAATAAAATAATAGATTAGCCAAATTAGATGCTATTTTTCACCCTCCCACTCTGGGAGAGATGACTTGAGGAGAGATGACTGGTTTGCTTTTTGATACTTTGCTAGTTTGTGGATATTGATTTGTGACAGAGGATCAGGAGATCTATTACATAACATTTAATTAAAAAGCAGCATTTACTCTGGCTCTTCATACAGCTAAGGAAGAGAGTGAGCCAGCAAGGCACTATTGTGTCAGACTTGACATTGATACAGACAGTGTTCAGGGCAGGATGAAGTGAAAGACTTTGCAATGACTTTGCATATGAGGATGTTAAATTAGTTCATGGGGCATGACTTAGTGTGCGTGAGCAGTGTAAAAGTCCAAAAATGGACATGAAAATCATGAAAAAAAAAATGGCAAGTTCTCACAATCATTACAATAGCTGGCTGCATATAACAGCTCCACATCACAAATACGCTGAATTTACTGTAGCCAAGCAATGACAATCAATTTTTTTTTTTTTTTGCTAGGTAGGACGTGGCTTTTCATTCATTGATTTCTTAGAATTGCCCAGCAGTTAAAAGAAAAACTAACCACCATAAACAAGCACAATACAACAGCACTATCAGAGAACTGTATAAAAATAGCATCCTGTTCCACCTTTCTTAAAACCAATCTTTTTAAGGCTGGTTCGTAGAAAGCACTGGGCTATCAAGTTTGTCTTTTTGAGGTTTTTAATAGCCTCTCACCATCTTAAATGCATAATATATACGGTTAAATGTAAACATAAGAACACATTTTAAAAAATAGCAACTGTCAACTCATCTGAAAATTGTGAGGTAATTGCGGTCATTTATTTCACTCAGCTCAAACTTTTAGATAAAGCTCTTGTACATTGCATCTTATTTAGGTAAGTGTTCTAGTTATGGATGGCTGAGGCATCACTGGGGTTTATATTCATACCTAAGAGTCTTTTGATGTCCCACTGCTTGGGAACACCATAGATGTTTAATGCAAACCATCAGTTGTTTATTAGTGGTAAATAATTGTGGCTGACTTAAGATTTTGAGTTATCTGAACATAGTGAAGAGTAATTTGAACAGAATAATGTCACGCATTGATAAATAAGATTATAATAATATTCTGATGTTCAATAAATGTATTAAAAAGTTAAAACAATATTGCATTAAACATTTATGGAAAAATAATCCAATTAACTTTAATTTAACAAATCAATCAAATTAACAGTGGCACAATTGTCTGTAGGTAAACATGCCAAAGCCATCCATAATTAGCAACAAAAGAGGGGAAACTGCCTGGAGAGACTGTGTGATGGAAAATGTCCCAGCTAGTGGGGTAATCCTGCTGAAATTGTTGGTATTGCTCCAGAGGAGTAGAACTCCCTAAGAAGGTTGTGTCCTTTTGCTGAGACTCAAGTTAGAATCCAACTGCGGATGGGAGCACAGAGGAGCACAAATGGCCTTACTACTCTCACTGGCTGGGAAGGTTGGCTTTGTTTCTCTACAACTGTCAAGTCACAGCAAGGTTAACCAATTGATGGTATCTGTTCAATCACTTGGACAGCACTGGGCAGTGGGTCTCCCCCTCCAAGCACATTAAGCTGCCCTATGACATTGTTGGAGAGGCAGTTAAAACATTGGCTAAGAGGCCAGCATTAGTGCTGATTGGCTACATGTTGTGTAGGATGCATGGCTTTGCCTTTCCTGACTGGAGTTAATGGGCTGTAGAGAGTTCAATTTCAGATGGGAACAGTTGCAAATACTAGGAGGAAAATATCTGAGCAAAATAAATCACATAAAACTGCTGGCATCTTACCTGCTGTTAAATTTTTCAGGATGTTTCTCTCTCATCAAGTGGAATCTGTGAGCTATTGATGCATCCTACAAGTACACAGAAAAAAGAAGAGAGATTTTCAAACATTCTCCAAACTGAATTTGAGTTGCATATTTTTGGCAATGCTGCTGGATGGAAGTATTGACCCTAAATGAAATATTGAAAGTAAATTGTGACCTAGGGGCTAAGAGCACCAATAATAAGGCTCTATAGACATGACCCAGACATGTCTGGTCAGGCCTTACAGCTAAGATCAATCCAAAGTGGTTTGCTCTATGAAGGTCTGACATAGCGGCAGTTTTATCATCTACATGTAGGGGTACTGATATTCCTAGCTCAGTGCTCAAAATGCCCAGCACTGAAAAATTAGACATTCTCAGTTATTAACAGGCCTGTGCCAAAGCCACTGGGTGAGGGGAATTAGAGGGCGGGAGAAGAGCACTGTTGCTGTGGCCTGAAGGGAAGATGTTTCAAAAGATAGGCCAGCCTGACCGGACAAAGTACACAACCCTGTCAATGAAGCCACAGAGCGAGTGAGCTTGATGAATAAGTGATCATATCAACAAGGGTGAGGCTTTCCAGGAACGCCAATGGAGGGGAAGTATAGGGGGATGAGAGCAGAGGGGACAGGGGGATTGATGAGATGAGCAACAAGGCAATGACAGAGAAAAGCAATGGGCTGCAGTCAGTATGTGCTATTCACTAGGCTCTGTGTTTCTTGTAAACTCTACACTAAACAGGAGCTAAATATTGGGATCAGGATAAATGCTTTTTTATAGTACCATCAACCTGCTCTTTTATCTAGCCCTATTTTTCTTCATTTGTTTTGCTTTTTCAAATATTTTTTAAATAACAACATTATACAAGATGTTCTCTACATAGCTGGCTTTAAAACCATATCATATGTTCTGTGTTTTAAATAGGGCTTAATTTGGAAATGATGAGGAATAGTGATAGTGATGGATCCAGCAGGTCAATGGGGCAATGCAAGGTAAAACAAGCATACTTTAAGAACCACAAAAACAATAACAGTGACAGCAACACATGGATTTGAAACATGAACACGGCTTAATGAAAGCATGAAAGTAACATTGCAAAATGATAATGTCAAGAAGTTCTGCAACTCTGCATGTGGCTTATTACACCTGCAGAAATAAATGGCAGAATATTAGAGACGACTGTGCAGAGATTTTCGCCTCTTGTAGAACTGTGTATGTATGGTCTGCCGTTTTGCTCTGCTCTTTTGTGAAGTGTTTGAGTCACTGCCCCTCTCTCTCAGAAACGTTTCCATGATTTTCCACTGCATTTAGTGCAGCTGCTTAAAACATAAGCAACAAGTAGTCTTATTGGCTGACAAGAACCTAATTAATCAGCCAACACTTACACTTCACTTTGCTCATAGCATGTGTGCAGTGAAATGCAAATTTATAAACTCTGCACACACTTTGCAGTTTAGTGGTGATTTATCAGGCTTTTGGGGTTCTGTCTGAAGAAACAGCACCAGAGACATGTGAAACTTCCCAGCTTTTGCCTTTTTGTGTAGTTTTGTAGCAAAGGTAATTAAAAAATAATGGCAACTTGGAAGCCTGGCTTACATTATTTATATAAGTAAGAGAAACAATATTATGCACTCTGCCACTCTGGCTCAAGTTTACTTAATCATTAAGAATGAATGTAAGAAGCAAAGAGACATTTAAAATCAAAACCAGCATTAAACTTCCTAGTAAAGACAGAAAATACAATAAATTAATGTTTTTCTCAGTGCTTAAAATATGCACTAAAATATTTTGTCTTGGATGATGTGATAATGAGATAATGATGGTCAGTATTCCAGCTATAAAATTATCGGCCTACAGTGTAATGAGTCATGATGTTAAATTCTGGTTTAATGAGATGAGCTCACTGTCTTCATCAGTCTCATGTAATAGTCATGGCTCTGGAAGAGCACTTATCAATTTTATAAAATCAATTTATCCTTATCCTCCAGCTTGTGCGTTGTGCATCAATCACCAGGATGCATTTACTTTAAGAATTAGCCCTCTTGACAGTGTAATTACAAAGGAAAAGATGATAGGGATAACACTGCTGAATGTACCCTTGAAGACTTATGCATTCAATGCACTGATAGTTACAGATATAGATCTAATGTGGAATATCTGAAAAGTAGATTGGCTGGAGGTTGTGAGCTGGAATAACGGCCTATGGGATCTCATAAATTCTGCTCCTCTTTGGCTTAACTCTAGCTGTGAAGTTTGCCTGCAGGAGCAAGGTGTTAGTAAAAGCCTAAGGGGTTTTGTGGGGCTTGCAGTACAAGGCCAGAATGGGAGAAGGGCATGTCACTGTTGTGCATGTGCCCAATGAAGAAACCAAAGCATCTTCCTCACTCTAAGGTATAAAACTCTATGACACTCAATGTGACTCTCAAAATGTCTTCGAAAATGTTCAGTGATTCCACATCAAATTGATCAAATGCACAATGTATCTGGTAAAACATAAACTATGTCCACCTGTACTGTAAGAATGAAAATGGGTCTTTATGATCAAATATATTTTTGACTGCTGAGAGATATGAAACACTCCAAATGTTGTTTGCTGATATTGCAACAGAGATGGTACCACAAGGGTTTCATTCTGCTGTCAAATGCTAAACCTTGATTAAAATCAAAGCAACAGAGCGAAAGAAGAGAAGCCAATTGAAAAGTCAGCTTTCAAACTGTAACAGATCCATCTCTCTATATTTAGGTGTGCACACGTGCAAAGACAAGGGAGCTCAAAGCCGCCACATCCTTGGGTGGGATTCAGCTCAAAAAGTGCCGCACGCGAACACATAGTGCCTGTCTCAGTGCATGACACGGTAGAGGCTCGCCACATCTCAACCTGCACACTGTTTCACACTCTCAGACAGAGAGGAAGTGAGTGAGTGCAGGATTCTCAGAGTCTGATAGATGGTGGCACGTTGATGAAGCCACGAACGGACCATACTACGTTAGCACCTGTGCTGGCTTCCTGCCCGGGCCTGCAGGTGCACCAGCGGTCATAAGAGAGAGAGGAAACATACAGAATAGGGGGGTAAGGGGGTTGGGCTTGTACCCTGCACCTAGCCAAACCTAGCACAGCACATCTTTAAATAGAGCAAGAGCAGGGCTGATGCATGGACGTGCTGAGCGCCTGACTGACTGCTTATGCCAGGGTAATCGATCTCAGCTCAAAAAGCTGCCACTGAAGCAATGCCTTTAACTTGTGTGCAGAGATATATAGCATTCTGTCAACTCTATTACCTCCAACCTCCCAGAACTCCAGAAATAGAACAAATAAATGATGTGTTCTGAAGATATATGTGACCTGGAAAAGATTTGTTTGTACAAGGTAAATACCTTTGTAAAAATCTTGAAATGTCCCTTACATTTATGTGGTTCAGTGAAAGAAACTGATATTTTTTTTATTAAATTCAAACTATATCAGTTTGGTGGAAAAGTCAACTGCAGAGCTTAACCTGTCTATGAAGAAAGCAAATATGATTTATTACATATACAAATATTTAATTGATTATATGAATATGCAATTATATATACACACCATTTAACAAATAAATACTAAATCCAAGAAATTATATCATATTAAATACAATGACACATATCAGTACAGATGCTTAAGCTGTAAAGGTTTCAGCCCATTCACGTGAATTCAGGATAGTAAACACATGGCTTCTTGTCATATATATAGATTGCATGTGGACACATGTTACAGAAGAAGGGCATGTAGGCCAATATTTTCATAGCATGTGAAACTATGTGACACTAGGCACACTGTAACACAACACAGCTTTTCATCAAGGAGCTGTCCACCGAACATTAGTGGCTGTTGCAATCAAAAATTCCAAAAGCATCTGTATAAATAAAGGTTTTCAACCTTTCAAATAGTTGATTTTTCTATTGAACCTTCACAGCAAGAGAGAAGAGGCAAAGTGCACTGATAAACAAACCTGCTACGTGCCAGTGAACATCAGGGCAACAGAAAGAGAGAGAAAACCAGACGCGTCAGACCTTTCTGCCCTTGTTTCTGTAACTGATGCTGTTGGGAACAGCCCAGCTCTGATATAAAATGTTTTGGAGTGATGTCATGGCCAGTTCATGAAGCTGACACCAGTGCCTTTGGGTATATAACCCATCGCTTAAGCAATCCCATACTTGGATATGCAGAGAAGTCAGGACCACAATGTCCCTAACATGACCCTCTTCACCCCTGAAATGCACAGCATCCACTGTATATGAGCTACTAGATGAATTCAGGATGAAAACCTAACCCTTTTTCTCTTTTGTTACTACCTCTACACTCTGACTAATAATATTTTAAAAGGCTCCTGCATATTTTTTGGTTTTATGCATGGTTTTAACAAAAACTTTAATTCGTATTGAACTGTGCAGTGTAATATCTGTAGACATCTGTTAGATGTCTACAAGATTCTCATTTAAGATTCTCATTTTAAAAAAAGGCTCTATTCTTTGAAAAAAAAAAAAACTCATCAGGGAACTAAATATGGTTGGTTTGTGTTAATAAAACTTTTTGACCAGTTTAAGCTATCTTTATTATTTGCATGCCAATGTTTCACATAGCTAATGACCTAAAGCATGTATGATAGTTGGTGAAACACCCATGAGTTTTAGAATTAAATTAAAGTTGGCACTGTCCAAATTATACCTCTGAGGGATTCTCTGCTGAAAGGTTAGGGCGTTAAGCATTAAGTGGGGTGATATTCAGGTCACAGTGATTGGCACTACCATACAGGGTTATTGTAGGGCTCCACTGTGTCAATGTCCATCTGTGACTCTGTCAGCACTGTGGGGAGCATGTGCATATGGGAACCGTCACCAGCTTGATAGCATGCATATGCAAGTCAGTTTTCGTGTGCATCAGTGACTGTGTGTGTGTGTGTGTGTGTGTGTGTGTGTGTGTGCGTGTGTGCGTGCAGTCAGGTTTGCGTATTCGTCTGAGGAGAGAAAGGACGGAGAGTTGCTGTCTTCTTTCTGTCTTTAAGACTGGCCAGGTGTCACTCAGCACGGCCATTCATTACAGCAGTAACCTGGTCCGAACCTGGCAGCCAAACACTTCCTGTTACTGATACTTCCCCTGACCTTCAGCTTGTGCCAGTACTAAACCCCTCCCATCCCCAAACACATACATTCAGACGCATACACAGCGGCACAAACACTCTTATTGCGCTCACGAGTTATTCCCTGATGCCTGTCTATTCCCAAAGTCTCTGCAGCCTTTCCCAGCAATAACTGGGACTCTATTCATGTGGAATTTCTTGGCTGATATGATAACTAACAACTACATTATTCTAAGACTGACCACAGTACTGTATAAAATTATTTTTTCCAAAAAATTCATACTATTATTCACATCCACCTTCTTAAAATACAATAAACACCCTTTCATTGATTAGCAGCGGTGGCCTGGTGATTAGGGAATTGGCCCCAGGATTAGATGTGGAGTGTGGAGTTTGGGTTCAAATTTACCAGTAGGTTGCACTGATGTACCCTTGAGCAAGATACCATCCCCATCACTGCACGTGTATGAGTGTATGGGTTAAATGCAGAGGTGTACTTTCTTTGTTTCACTGTGTGCTGTGCTGTGTTTCACAATGACAAGAATGGTCACTTTCATCTATTTTATATATATATATATATATGAAGCAGGGTTATAGATGCTAAAATTTGGGAGTGACAAGGATGGACAGCATTAGAAATTAGTATATTAGAGGAACTCAGACTCAGACAAAGTCTGAGAAGCGAGATTGGGTTGATTTGGACATGTACAGAGAAGGGTGAGGAGGATGGAGCTTCCTATAAAGTTTTACTATTTTAATATGTTTACTATGTTAGCTCAGCCAGCAACTGGAAATTGTACAGTTAGCAAAAAGCATGCTATATTTGTATATATTTGTGTTCTGTTTAAAAATATACTTATTTTCAATCTGAAAATCAATTCAAGTGTTCATGTTTTTTAAAGCTACTGGAGCTAAATTCATGTTAGTATTCTTTCATTTCTATTCTTCCAATGCATCCCGAAATCAACCAGGTCAATATATCGTGCACCCCTAACAACAAATGCTGCCAGTCTGTAGAGTGGGTTTTGAAAAAAAAAAAAATGTCACTGAACATTGATAAATAAGGGGAAAAGGTAAGTGTGACACTGGAGATGGAGGCAATGTAATACCAAGCCTGTGAGAATATAATGCCTGAAGTCTTCTGCTCCCAGTGCCACTCCAACGAGGGCAAGACAGGATCACAGATAGCTCGTTGATGGCAGGAGAGGGAGCTTGGATTTCATCTCCTAGGTCTGCGCTAGCAAGCTCTAGCTGGGCCACTATATGCTGAGGTGTATTTAATGGCTGCTGGCATGTATTTGCCCTCTCTAATTCTCAGAGACACATTCCTTCCAGGGGGAAGGAGCAACTGGATCAAGCAGCAAACACTTTCCAGCAGGATCACTACGGCGTGTTAAGTCTGCACAGAAATGTCTCGGAAATCCGATTCACATGTAAGCCAAGCACAGGCCTTACTTATGAGCTAGGCTTGTTTACATGCAGTCAAGGGCCATTGCTTCCACTAGTGGTTAAACTGAGACTGTTCAAGAGGGCAAGGTTTGTTCTTAGATTGTACATGTGTTCATCATTAAGTGAAGGTCATGTTAGTGCTGAGGGTAAAGAGTAAAAATCTGTATGAATAATGACAAACAGAACAGGAAAGGATTATATCCATATATCCATATTTCTATTTAAGTCTTTAGGTACAAGCTAATATGTAAACTTAAAGTAAACACAGTTAACATCAAAGCTAGTCATAATATACTAATACAATAAAAAAAAAAATTAAACATTTTTCAATACATCTCTAAATTAATTATAACTTAATTGTCATAACTATGTAGATTTGTCAACATAAGCAAAGCAACAAATACTTTCACCCTGGGTAAGTAAATTCCCTTCAGAGAAATGTTTAAATGGAAATTGAAAATTAATTTTAGAACCTACATTTTAGTTTTAGCACTTTCAGTTTTTGACATTAAAATCTAAATGTGAAGGTTTAAATCTATCATGTTTTATTGTGGCCAAAGACTTTCAAGTGCATTTTGTCCTGCTGGACAGCCAGGACATAGGCCTGCTTCTGTTTTAGCCCCAGCAGTTCTTTTATTATTTATATACACAAATCAGTTATTAGATTAGGTCATTCAAAATTTAATCTCTCTACTGAATTGAACATGAAACAGACGACCCTGAAACTGGTGATAGTGGCCTAGTAACCACTAATGCCATGGCAACCCCAGTGGAAGGTGGCAGGAAAATGTTCCCTTTCGGGACGATGAGGCGGTGCAACATTGCTAATGATTACATCAGTGCGTGAGTCACCCCCACTGGTTTGCTCAGGTGTCAGTAGCTCCCAATGTGGAGCCATCTGTCCTCTCTTCATGGACTCCCAGCACCCTGTCCCTCTGCTCCAGCTACACACCATGCTGCAGCACCATGACTGCAGGCAGAGAGAAGGCCCTCTGGTGCCCCATGTTTTGAATGGCAGGCTTTTATTTGTCACAAAGTTAAACACTGAAAAGTTAGACTTAGAGTAACAGCAAGGCCAAATAAATTCTTTTTGTTATGCACCAATGACAATTGGTTTTGATATTAAATGAAAATGAGATGAGAGATCAGATTTTCATATTTTATTTCCTGAATTTAAATCTAGGCATGTTAAATTAGAACATAGGGCCATATGTATATGTCCACCCACTTTTTCTAGTGAGCAAAAGGACTGGAACACGAGAGACCGCCAGATGATTGTACACAGCTTCGTCCTGCTAGATTGATTGTTTGTACTGTAAATAGGTCATACTATTGATTTCTATTCTCAGCTGAAACAATGGATTTCACCTATGAAAACTGCAGTTGTTATTAAAACGGAAAACCAATATGAACACAAAGGAGCTGTCTATGTGGGGAAAAGCATGATATTTTGAATCTGAGATAAGAGAAACATTTCACAAAACATTGGGCAATACAACTATTTGCTGCGTCCTGAAAAAGAAGGAAACCACTGGTGTACTGAGCAAAAGGCATCCAGACTAATAAGGGGAAACCTAATCATTTAGCAAGACAATGAACCAGAACATACCGCCAAGTTAACACAGGAATGTTATAAATGGGAAAGTTTTGAACTGGCCAGTTCAGTCATCAGATCTTAAACAAATAAGCATTTAATTTTCTAAAGAGGAGATTGAAAACTGGAGACTAGAGAGCTGCTCCATATAAGAACAAAAGAATATAACAAAAGAATCCATATAACCATAGAAATAACCAACAATTTTGTGAAATCACTGGGTCGCAGGCTTGATGCTGTTATTGCATGCAAGAAATGTGCAACCAAATATTTGGTGTCATTTGTTTAAGTTTACTTACAGTCCCATTGCTTTTGCTCATTTGAAAAAAATTTGAGCAATGATACACAAGACATGATGTTCTTTGTTAATTAGCATATCTAACCTTTCCCCAAAAAAAAAATCTCCCATCTCTTAATCTAAAACCTAAATGTCTTCATTGCATAGCAAAAACCAGATTTACCTTGCTGTTCCAGGACTTTTCAAAGACTGCATTTACATTCAGTATCAAAATACCATCATGTATTACTGCTTATTTCTAATTTATATCATATGTGTTATTGTTATTGCTGCCACTAAACATACAATACTTCATTCATATCTAGCATTACATCTATGGAATTCAGTCTAGTTATAAACATGTTGTCTACTCCTCCACTGGATTATTTAAAGCAGTGATATCCAAAACACTTCTGAGACAAGGGCTGATTTAATTTTTATGTGATTTTGTCCTTTTTGCCTTGTGAAAAGCACTGTTGGTGCCAAACCATGCATGGACCCTCCTGGCACAGACAGCCTACCCCCATCACAAGACTTAGAGTCTACAGACCAGCTATTGTCCACTCACAGTCAGCAGTCTCAATGCCACCCGAGCTTTGTTAACCAGCCCACATCATCACCTGCATGCTCAATACACTATATTGTTTCTTAGCTTTCCCTGAACAAGAAGAAAGTAAGAAATGTGACAACTAATTTTCTTTAAACCTAAAAAAAAAAACAAATCACACAAAGCCATAAAATTTGCTTAGCGTTGCCCTCTGGTGAGTGTAGTGGATTCTGATGGCTGAAGGAAGTAACGCTGGGCCTCCAGTCAGTGGGAGGTTGACTTGAGTTACATAATGGCACTGCAGTGTGTCAAATTCCTGTGAGTTTCTTTCTGTTTGGCTAATCCTTCCTGTGTCTGTTCCTGCTGATTTACACACCCAGATCAACCATGTTAGGTGGCCTATTTCAGGACACTTCCCTATTTTTGGCCACTCTATATGTGGCTTGGGCTACCTGGCACACTTCACAAAGATGAAACATTATGTAACTACACACCTGTGATGAGATTTTTCCAAAATGAAAGGCACGCTATTTATAGAGGGCTGTTCTATAAACAGCACAAAAATTAATCATTGTCTACAGAGAGGAGGTACATGCGAAGATACCTGATACTGAAACATTACTCTTTTTCTGTTGAAATTTACTAGTGCTATCATACATTCAAATGAAAGTTGTTGCTTTGCATTTTAACCAGTAGAATTAATCAACATTTAGGCAGCATATAGCAGCTGTGATCCTGTACTACAGCATTACACTGAATGTTATCAATTATTAGAAATGGCCCTGCTCTAAAACACCTATTTTGACCTTAAATATAAAACTGGATTCTAAAGAAAGCTTTTTTGCCAATCAGCACTGATGAAAAATACAAAGACACAAAAAAATACAATAACACAAAGAAAATCTACAAATACATTCACCTTATCCATCCTTATCTACAAAAACTGTTAAGGGCCACTAAACAAATGAAAGCATGTACTGTATAATATTTAATATTTTCACTTTCTTTGATTATTCCTGTGCAGAACCTACTAGGGGAATGCCAATGATTTATATTAGCAGTTTTTTTGAAATTCTTCTAGCACTGAATAACTATTGGGCTTTTTCAAAAGTGGCATTGGCAGCCTAATGAGATTTTTTCAATAATTAATAAAAGGCAATAACAGTTTGCACTAAGGCATGATTTTTATCATCCTAAACAATCTTAGCAAACTTTTTAATAAAGGGTAATTGTAAAAATAACAATAGACAATTCTAGCTTATATTCTGTAACACAAAGTAGTTGGTGAAAGAGAAAAGAACTACCTCAGTTATTTGTGTACATGTGAAGAGCTTTTTTGTGTGTTCTAATTAGTCTTTATAATAATAGCATCAATAGATTTCCCAGTGCCACACATTGTACAATACAATAGAATCTACTATTGCACAGACCCTCTGACCTCTAAATTTGATTCAATTTTTTAAAGAATGAGCAAGATTCTGGATTTTTCTCACAAAGACGAACCCGATCATTCATCCTAAACAAATGTAAAATATACTGTAGGCCATTGACCTCCTTTGGCAATTTGATGATGCCATGTTTATTAAAACATTTCAAAATATTAGTTAAAATTAAAATAAAATTATCAAATATAAACCCCTGAAATTCCTTCATCTGTTCAGCAGAGACTTTTTGATTTTGATGCGATAGATTATTTCGTTTGTTATTAAAACAATGAATAGGTTGGCATAAATTTGAAGTTTTCCACAAAACCTTTGAACAAATGGTACTCGTGACATTACAGAACTAAGCAAAACGTCTAACCTAAACTGTCCCTTTCAATATACTCCTTTCTAATCCTGTCCATCCTTGTCACATCACATCTTAAACTCTGACAACTCCAGCTCTACCTCCTGTCTTTTCATCAGTGCCACCATCTCCAACCCATCCAAAATAGCTGGTCTCACTACTGTCCTGTAAACCTTCCCTTTTACTCTCGCTGGAACCCGTCTGCCACAAATCACTCCAGCTACTCTTCTCCACCCATTCCAACCTGCCTGCACTCTCTTCCTCACCTCTCTTCCACACTCGCCGTTACACTGAACTTTTGATCCCAAGTATTTAAACTCCTCCACCTTTGTCACCTCTACTCCCTGCATCCTAACCACTCCACTTTCCTCCCTTTCATTAACCTCATGTATTCTTTCTTTGACCTACTCACTTTCATTCCTCTCCTCTCTAGAGCATATCCCCATCTCTCCAGGTTCTCCTCAAGCTGCTCCCTACTCTCACTGCAGATCATAATATTATCAACAATCATCATTGTCCACAGAGACTCCTGTCTAACCTTGTCCGTCAACCTGTCCATTACTATTGCAAAAAAGAATGGGCTCAGCGCTGATCCTTGATGCAATCCAACCTCTATCTTAAATGCATCCGTCACTACCACTGCAGATCTCACCACTGTCACACTGCCATCATACATATACTGAACTACTCTCACATACTTCTCTGTAACTCCTGACTTCCTCATACGTAACCACAACTCCTCTCTAGTCACTCTGTCATATGCTTTCTCCAAGTCCACAAAGGCACAATGTGACTCTTTCTGACCTTCTCTGTACTTCTCCATCAACACCCTCAGAGCACACATTGCATCTGTAGTGCACTTTCTCAGCATAAAACCATACTGCTGTTCACTAATCCTCACCTCTTTTCGTAACCTAGCTTCCACTACTCTTTCCCATAACTTCATGTTGTGGCTGATCAACTTTATCCCTCTATAGTTACTACAGCTCTGTGCATCACCCTTATTCTTGAAAATCGGTACCAGTACACTTTGTCTCCACTCCTCAGGCATCCTCTCATTTTCCAAGACTGTGTTAAACAATCTGGTCAGAAACTCAACTGCCATCTCCCCTAAACACCTCCATGCTTCCACTGGTATGTCATCTGGTCCAACAGCCTTTCCATTCTTCATCCTCTTCATCGTTGCCCTTACTTCCATATTGCTTATATCGCTGCACTTCCTGGTTCACTGTCCTCACATTATCCAATCTTCTCTCTCTATCATTTTCTTCATTCATCAGCCCCTCAAAGTACTCCTTCCAACACGGAAGGCTCAACACACTCTGTTCACCTGTGAGTACGTTTCCATTTCTACAGATTTGCACATTATAATTTCTCTATTTTGATGATGTTGAACTATTTTGTTAACCTCCTAAAATAAATGAGAAGATAACTAACTACAGTCAGCAGTACCTTGTAAAAAGTGAACAAGCCTTATTGTATTGGTCAATAAGTATGTACAAAAAAATGGGTAAAAAAAAAAAAATTGTAGGAAATATAACTTAGAGGGATAACTGAAATATGTAGCTTTTGACAAAAGAAATCACCTTAAACACCTTAAATATGTTTAATTCAGATTTTAGACATCAAATCATATTTGAACTGTAGCTTATTTTTTGTCAGATTTCACACCCCAGCTCTGTGAAATTTTGCATATAATGCTTTAGGTTTCTTTCAAACTGGAAGCAGTGGTTGTATTTGTGTGTTGATATGAAGAAAAGTACACAAGAGTGCTCACCACTCCAATGGAGAAGTAGTTGTTGACTATGCTGTAAGGAACAGGGTCTCCTTTCTCCTCCTTGTCGTCCGGAATAATGTCAATGTTCCAGCGATCCAGCAGCACCTCAGTGCTGTGCTCTATATCCCTGAGGAACTTGAGAAGACTGCCTCCCTCATAGCCTAGAGACAGAGTACAGACATAAAAGGTAAAAGGTATATACACATTTATGTACCTTAAATATGTGCTTATATTTTTAATCACAACCATATGCAAAGGCAGTGGTGGCCTAGTGGTTAGGGAGTTGGAAGGTTGTGGGTTTGAATCCCGGATGCTTAAAATAGCTGGCCCCTGCTGTAGGTGTGTGTATGGGATAAATGCAAAGGCTGTATTTCATTGTGGTTCACTGTGTGTTGTGTTATGTTTCACAATAACAACTTGTCATTTTCACTTCATTTTCTCTTTCATTTCATTTTGCAAAATCCTGCAAACTAAAAGTTTAAAGTTAACTGAATTAGAATCTAGAATCTAGAAACTATTTCACACTTGCACCTCATTAAAAAAAATGATGTATTTCCGTATAAAATAGTGATTCAAAACATTCAATCAAAAGCACAGCTGTGAATCAAAAAGACTCTTTTTATGAACTGAATTTGAGCAAGACTCAAAAGGGGAACCCATCCTCCTCTGGTCAACACAGGTTAATAAAAAAAAATTATATGAAAAAAAGCTCAGAGCTTCTTTCTGCTCATTTTTTCCTAAACATAAGCTTGCTGCCTAATATCCAGCTTTTGACAGGTTGCATTGCAACAAAATAATTAACAATTGATTGTTCACTTCATCTGTTGTTGGTTATAATGTCTTGGCTGTTTAGTTTAGAGGGAAGGCATGGAAGATTATGAGTGGTATGTGTTTGTGTGTATGTATCTAGGTCTACACAGAATGACAAAAAGGATATTTGCAGATGACTGATGCAAACTCAGAGTCTCAACTTGGGCCATTCTGTCAGCGCTCTGTGAATAATGGGATAGGCATTCTAAGCCAGTACATAGACTCTCAACTCAATTAGTATGTTTGTTCTCCAGAGTAGGGCACAGAGGCTGGGTGTTGCTTTGCAATGAGAGTAGTGTTATCTCTTAACGAGAGCCATCACACTGTGAGGGAAGCACTGACACTGACACTTTCCTGGTAACCCTGTGTGCCTGCGCTTATGTGTGATGACACCTAAACAATCATTCTTCCTGTACAAACAGATTGTAGTCACATGAACACACCTTTTCTCACATGAAAGCCTAAACTCTCATAAGAAAAAAATGTCTTTGTATTAAATTTTACGCCACTGCTTTAACTTCAAAATGAGTGTGCTTGAAGTTACACAAGATAACGGTATATTCAGATAACACTCTCAGTCACACATATACAAGAAGTTGATTAATAACCATGCATACTCAAACAGGAGACACAGATGTGATGTAATTGCTAATTAATCCACAACCTCCAAAAGGGCATGGCTGTAAACTCACTGCTGCAAAACAAGCCACTATAACCTACAGTCTGTACCTTATGCTCACATACACATATTACACAATATTCATGTTAGAACATGTTAGTAAGACTGGTTGAATGTACAGAAATCCAAGGGAAGAAATTAATTTTTTTAACAGAAAGAATCAATCAAAAAAGAATCAATATCAAGAATCAACACTACACTGCTTTTCTAGTATTAGCAAAGTACACTTTCCTAACTTTTCTTTTGCTAGCCAATTCTTAAATGGTTTACATTAGTTTTATGTGAGTAAATCATAACTTCCCCCAAAGCCATCAGAGAGTTCATAAGTCCTGTGGACCTTGTTGTTGAAGCTCATCTCTTTTGAAAAGGTTACAGGACTCTCCCCAGTTATGGGCTCCAATTCACAGTCAGACAGATGTTGTACAAACTGAGGGAATTTTAGACCATTATTACCTGCCAAAAGAATGTTTGACCAACAATGATCATGCTAAAGGCCTGACAATAGTCTACAAGGTCAAGACGAAACTCTAAACAATTCTGACTTTGGCTAATCTTAATGTGCATAAATCCAGGATCAGAAGAACACTGAACAATAATGGTTTGCATTGCAGGGTTGCAAGAAGAGACCCTTTGGTCTCTAAAAAGAACATCTACCCACCTATAATTTGCTAAAGTCAAGACAGACAAATCAGAAACTTCCTTGACAATTGTTTGGTTATTTATATATTACTGGTCTACCAGATGAGACTAAAATAGAACTTTTTAATCAAAATAATGGATGCATTTAAAGTAGAGGCTGGATTACATCAAGGATCAATGCTGAGCCCATTCTTGTTTGCAATGGCAAAGGACAAGTTGACAGATGAGATTAGACAGGAGGTGGAGCTGAAGGTGGCAAAGATTTTTGTTGGGAGTGATCAACAAGAAATAAAGTATATTATTAGAGGGAAAACTCAGTTTAGGCATTTTAAAGAAAAGATTAGAGGCTTGGACATGTCCAGTGGAAGGATGAGGATTATATCGGGTGAAGGATGTTGAAGATGGAGCTGCCAGGAAAGAGGAAAAGAGGAGGACCATACAGGAGGTTTTTGGACATGGCGAGAGAAGACATGTAGGTGGTCAGTTTGAAGGAAGATGCAGAGGACCTGAAGAAATGGAAAGAGATGATCTGCTGTGGAAACTACTTAATGGGAGCAGAAGACAAAAGAAGAAGAAGGCAAAAGAAGAAGATGTTTGGAGAGGGAAACAACTGAACCCACAAGCCTGACTGGTCAAAACTAAACAAGGTAGAAGTGAAAACACCGTTAAAGACAAATTCATTATTTTTAATGTATGTTGAATTAGATTATTATTTCTTATAAATTTCTTCATTTACATAAAATAATTTTCCCATGTATTGATTAATTTTGTAGACTTCTCTGAAGACTAAAATGCTCATGCATTTTAGTGACTGGTTTCTGCTGATTTATTTTTCATCTTCACATGTCAGTGACATTTGTTAACAGCAGAGTGAACAATTTGTTCTACCAGCTCTTCATGATAGCAAAAGCAGTCTGTTCAGCCGTTTTCATGTTCATCCCTTATCTTATGCAAAATCAAAAGTAGGGAAGGAAGGCTACCTAGAGATGTTTCTGCCTCAACTTGTCCCCTAGCAAATATAGCTTTAAATCCTCCACATATACAAAATGCATGCAGATAAGTATGAAAATTATGCTCTTGACACCAAGTACCAGGATGCACTATGGAAAGAAGACATGCCATTAGAAGCAGTTTTAGTGCAGAGCACTGGGCAATGTTCTACTAAGAAACCCAGGTTACTGGCGTTCCTGTGGATATTTCCAATACCTCTAAAATCTTTAACAGGATAATGTGCCCAGTTACACTGCAAAAACTAATCAGGAATGGTTTTGGGAACATGGGGCAGCGGTGGCCTAGTGGTTAGGGACTAGGCCCCAGGATCCAAGGGTCATGGGTTTGATTCCTGGACCAGCAGGTTACCCTGAGGAATCTCTTGAGCAAGGTACAGTCCCCATCACTGCTCCCCAGGTGCTAGATTTAGCTGTTACATGCTGCATGATGTGTGAAAGGGTTAAATACAGCAATTGCATCTTGTTGTGGTTCACTGAGTGCTGTGCTGTATGCTCACAATTTCAAATAATCACTCACGTTCACTTTTCACTTTCAAGTGTTGGAAGTGTTGACATGGCCGCCAAATGCCCAAGGTGTCCTGTCAAGCATCTCTGAGGTGTGCTGGGAAAACCACCTTAGCCCCACCTTACACTTTACAGGACTTAAGGAATCTGCTGATAAGTCTTGATGCCAGATGCTATGGCACATCCTAAAAGTCTTGGTGGGGTTGATACATTGATGGGGCAGAGCTATTTTGGCAGCAACAATGAGACCTACACAGTACTAAGGAAGTAGTGTTATTATTATAGCTGTGTATGAGCCTATATGGAATCAGATTAAATTTAATAGTAAGCTGTAAGGTAACATGTTTTCATTGGAACAGTGCTAAATCTTGCACTATATGGAAGACCCCAGACTTAACATCACAACCCAAAACCAAAACTACAGATATATGAAAGTAAATGGTCTCTCACCTCCACCCCAACGGAGACAGCGTGCCAAGTCATTCCCAGTGCCCAATGGCAGGATGGCAACAGGTGGATGGTGGGCAAAATTTGCTTTATCTGGAGAAGATGACAAAAATGAGACAATACAATAATGATATGAGTTTCACCATGATATAATAACAGGTCAGCAAGTTTAAAAATCCAAAAATATTAGTCTTCTCTCTGTGTACAACTGTAATAGAGACTTGTTTAGTTTTATATTGGGAGGGATGGGAAAATCTCATCATAAAGCATTAAAAATCACATCCACTTTTTCATCTGTAAAATTTAGCTTGTGTGGAGTGGCAAATAATTAGATTGCAGTACCATGTGCGTTGAACAATAAAGAATACTTATTCTGATAATGTTTGCATCATGTTGGCTGTTACACTGCCTAACAGAGATACCACTGACATAAATTTAAATAAAGTTTAGCCAGGACAGGAGTTTCAGATCATAGATCAGAGATGAATGGTACTTCATGGATGTTATTGTTATTTATAGAAAAATCATTATAAAATGTTCACTTTAAATATTATGAAATGGGTCCTTTTCCAATATTTACCTCTTAGATATAGTATATGTAAAATGAGTCATACGATTTATTATATGGGAATTAATTTGGCATTGGCTTGCCCAAAAATATCAGTCACAAGTGACTATCAATAAGTGAATTAGCAGTGTGTCTTATCTGCTAAAGAAAGGAAGCGGGATTGGTAGCAGTTTTACTTTTTTCCCTTTTCAGTGTGTTGCTGTGTTGCTTGCTGTTGAGAGTCCACTAGGATCTCACTTTTGGGATCATGTTCTGTTGTGTATGGAGGGATTTATCACCTATTTAGAGGGGCTCTGTGTAATCATCCTCAGTCAGCAGCAGCCATTTTATAATGCCTGTCAAATTTGGGTGAGTGAGAAGAGCTGATCTAGGAACAGACTGATTTAAGTAATCATCAGATTTTCCCATTAAAGACTAAGCACAGAAGTTGTTCCAAAATAAGCTTCCATAAAGGCCTCTTCTCCCCGCTCCTCCACTAATGGATACTCACTGGCTCTCAGGGGGGTAAGAGCTCAAAAGCCCTGATCTATGATCAGGTGTCTCTTCCTTTCACTGTGCACATTTCTAGCTATGAGGTTATAAAACCAAACTAATTCTAAATCAGCACTTAAAGGCACTATCTTCCACCATCGACACAGATTTCTCTCCAGTGCTTATCCATTAACATCAGTATGGCTGTCAGCTACAAAAGAGGCAGTCCATTATCTCTCCACTGTTATCTTCCATTCACTCATTTGAAAGAGGTCACATGAGTGTACATGCTTCCTAGACACAATAATTCATGAACAATAGCCTTTCAGAGGCCCATTAAGCATTATCATGATTAAACTTGCATTTTTTCAAATTGGAGAAAAGTTCTTTACTGCAGTGTAGTGCAATGATGAATATAAATGTAAGCATTTTATCAGATTTTTTGAGCAAAACAAATCAGCCTTTGCTTTGTGGGACAATTTTATAACTATTATAAGTTCTGTCTGGTTCTTAAAGTGAATCATTTTCAAGCTGATTCAGATATGTGAGCACTGCCTATTTGATTCCAGTGTGATGTTGTATTAGATACATTATTCAGAACCTATATTTTATTACAGAAACTTACCAATGCAGTCCAAAATCCAGCCCACTGTTCCATCCCCACCACAGGCCAATACTCGGAAGTCTGGGACTTCACGAAAGAAGTTGAGTCTATAAAACAGAGAAAAAACATTGAGTAGAACATCATCAGCTGGTAGGCTTGGAACTGGAGCTAATTACTTTGGGATTATGTGTGAGACAGTGGCACAGTGAATGTTGTGGGGATTGAGGGTTAAAAGGATAGTCTTCAACTTTCAATTGCATGTTTGCAATTGAACTTTGCAGTGCTTACCATTCAAAGTATTAAAAGCAAAATATTTTGTTATGTTTCACTTGGAAATTTTAAAATGTTTTCACCATGTTTTTGGGGTGCATGTTAATTTAATACATGATTGAAATATCTTTAATATTTAAATAAGTTTACAGGTTCTTTGTCATCAAAAACACAATGCTCACTATGAAAGAGATACAGAGGTCCTTGGTCGAGATGGGAAATAGGAACAATCTCCAGTACACCATTCCATCAATAAGGCCTTTATGGTAGAGTAGCCATTCTACACTAAAAGGCCAAAATGGACCTGAAAAGTTTTCAGAACTTGAGAAGCAAAATACTCTGGTTTGATGAAAATATATAACTGAACTATCTGGCCACAGTTCCCAGTAGCCAGTGTGTAGGAAACCAGGCACTGAGCATACCATTCCTGCAGCCAAACATGGTGGCAGCATGCTTTTGGGATGTTTTTCTGTAACAGGAACTGGAAGACTAGTCAGGATATTGGGAAAGATGGATGCAGAAAGAATAATCCTGAGTGAATATTTTTACAAAGTCCAGAGTTCTCTAGGTCAAAGGTTTATGGTTCAACAAATAGCTCAAATCATGCCACCTTATAAGATAAGGGCTAAAGACTATGGACATTCAGTGTTTGGAGAAACATACTACTATTTCACAACTTCAGGGTGACCCCTGCTCATGTTCAGTGGTGTTACTGCCACACTGGATGTAATACATTAGCATAGCAGCTGCAAGATGCTGTTAAATATTAATTCACTCTAGCTTCTCTACACAGGCTGTGACAAATCAGCTTTTATGTATGTGGGACAATCAGAGTAAATGTGGCCCCACATCAGGAATAACAGCACAAGCAAACAAACAGCACTTTTAATCAGTTCAATTTCACTAATAGCTCATTGACTGCACTTGGTATTTTACATGGAGTCACATAGGCTTGGTAATGTGGGGAAAATAGTAAAAATGGGCTGGTTTGAAATCACAAAACACAGTTCAACACATTCTGCCAACTCAACCAAGCATGATCTTCCACCCACCTAAATCAACCCAACGTTTTAAAGCAGTAATAAACAATAAAGTGATAAAATTCATCTTCTTATTAAATAAAAACTTATATTTGGATTAGTTTGGATTAATGTCCCTTCATCTTAGAGCCTAAAAACACTCTGCTTTTCACCAAGCTTTTTAAACTAAGTGAGAAAGACAACCAGAAAAGTCCAAAGTGAATAAAAGTTGGTATGGATAAGGAACAGATCTGATAAACCATCAAATATGTAGACATAGTGTGCAGCCCGCTATTATTCTCTGGTGAGAGCAACACTAACACCAGGAGCTCAGATCCTCCTTAAACCAATTTGTTGTGTTCAGTGCAGGTAGTGTATGAGGTATGGAATAATTACTAATGTCTAAAATCCTGAAGGTGGTACATAATATACAGCGGCTTCCATATGCATCCCTTGTTTGGGATTTTATCTTGATTTACCCCTCTGCTCCTCAGTGTAAAGTTTTAAATAAAAAAAATTCACAAATTAAAGTGCACATTCCAGACTTCAATTTAAAGTTATTTGCACAAATTCCAATTTAACCATGTAATTACATATTTACAACACTAATATACGATCCCCCTGGTCATGAATTATCATGAATCATGAAAAATGGATCTTTGTCCCAATCATTATGGAGAGCAATGTATGTCTAATTTGTTAAACGTAAGAGTTTTACCATCTAAGTAGTCCACATAAGTTTTAATTGAATAAGAGGCTATAATTGCAGCCCCTATAACAGCATACAATGTCTAAACTACTCACAGTTAAGATATTATTGCTACTCCTGGATATCTGAAGTGAAGTAATAATACAAAAAACATTTAAAATTATGGTAAATGATAAAACTCTAAAAAAGATTAATTTAGTATACTTGTTCCTATAAGGTCAATTAAGCTACGTCACACAGCCGCCCAAGCAACTCTCCAAATCCCTCTCCCTGAATAGCCTCTTCAAAATGAGTGCAGCTCTGGTCGTGACTGAAGATCTGTGTAGGGGGAGGGGCTCTAGGAGAGAGAAGGTTGACTATTCTCCTATATTACGACTATTACTTTTGTTCCCGTTTTTCCTGAATGGAATGCCCTGTTGCACAACTCACTCAAAGGTACAGCATGTACTCAAGTGAAGTGTGTATGTGAGTCCTAATATGCATGAATGTGCGGGCGTATGCAGTTTGCCATCAGTTCGCTTCTTTGGAGGTAATAGAAAACTAAGAACAGGCAGTTTATATTATGAAGAGCATTTTTTAAAATCTCCATACACAAAACTATGATTTACATAAAACCACAATTTCACATTAAAGTAGACTTTACAAAGGTTCTGAGGGGGACCCAGTAGGGGAATGGTTGCAAGAACTGATAAAACACAAATCAGCTGTGCTGAAGAGCAAAAACAAAATCTAGCTTTGGCTTCACCCACTAACTTATTACTGTCTTAGTCAACCATTAACTCCAGTTTAAAATTCCAGTGACCAAAAGGAACATGGGGAACAAATTATACATGTTAAGATTTTGTATAGATATAGTCCAATATCAGCATCTTTAACTCTGCAACCTCTGACTCTGACCCCTGCGTCAGTGCCACCGTCTCCAATCCATATAGCATACCAGATCTCACTATTGTCCTGTGAACCTTTCCTTCACTCTTTGGTATCCGTTTGTAAAAGATCACTCCTGCCACTCTTCTCCTCCCTTTGCAGTCTCTCACTTTACCTCTCTTCCACACTCACCATTTCTCTGAACTGTTGACCCCAAGTATCTGAAATCTGCTTTTGCCACCTCTGCTCCCCACATCCTAACAATTCCATTATTCAGGTATTCTCTCTTTGTCCTACTGACTTTCATCCCTCTCCTCCCTAGGGCATATGTCAACCTCTTGCATATACCCAGGGCCTCCTCAAGCTGCCTGCTGTTTTTGCTACAGATCACAATGTCATCAGCAAACCTCACAGTCCATGAGGACTCCTATTTAATCCTGTCTGTCACTACTGCAGACAAGAAAGGGCTCATCTAATCCAACCTCAACCTTTAATTGCATCCATCACTCCTACTGCAGACATAACCATTGTCATACTGTACCACTCTGACATACTTCTCTGCCATTTCTCATACAACACCACAACTCCTCTGTAGGCATTCTTTGAGTACACACAATAGGCACAATACAACTTCGAACAACATTTACATTTACAGCATTTAGCATGAGTAGATGAGTTGAGTTGCTCCAGGGACAGGGACAGTCCCCCTGGAGCAACTCAGGGTTGAGGGTCTTGCTTAGGGACCCAGTGGTGATTTGAACCTGGGACCTCTTGAGCCATAGGTCCATAGGCAAGTATCCTATCACTAGACCACCACCACCCCCCAACAACACCCTCAAAAACATTGTATATCTGTAGTGCTCTTTCTCTGTATGAAACCATAGTGCTGCTCACTAATCATCACCTCTTTTCTTAAACTAGCTTTCACTACTCTTTTTTTCTACTCTTTTTATTATTTTTTTTATATAAGTATATATAATGTGTAATAAAGTATATAATAGTATTATATAATATAATATAATAGTCTTATAAGTTAATTATATTGTAAGTTAATGTTATATTGAAAAATAATAAGGACAAATGGGAATGCGCTGGAATAAAGAATTGTTTGGGGGTCTGTAAAAACCAACTCATAGTGGTGCGCAGGCAATTGATTTGATTCACTAAAAGGAACCAAAATGCTTATAACTATGTTAGAAGCAGCAATGTAGTGATGGCAACAAAAAAATCTTTCATTTTATGGCACACTTTAGACTTAAGTCTAAAAGTTTCATCAGTGTGCAATATCAAATTAAAAAGGTCTTGCCATCTGCATTAACGAGAACAAGCCAATTGTGGTTGCAACACTTAAAACGTTTTTTTTATGATTAATAGAGAAATGTGTTTTATTTATTAGTAATAACCAACACTACAGGCCCTTGCAAGTTTAAGTTTGTTAAATTTTAAATATAAGGTTACCATATCTCAAGCATCTATAGATGACCATTCAAATTAAGTGTTACTGAACATTTTTTCTTGGCCTGCTTATTCTACAGTACAGACAGAACATGCAGAAGTTAAAACTGCTATTAGGGTGCCCATGCTAGAAAAACACTGCCTATAGGAACACAAGTGAAATGAGTGTCAGCCAGGGAATGCAACTGGCTGTCACCCTGGTAAGGAGGAACTGGAGGATAGGTGCCTTTTATGTTTGAAGAGCCTGACTGAGTTGGTCGATGAATATGGAAGTATCCTGCAATACTAAACTTGCGCTTCAAAAAGATCTCATATGGCTTAAAAGGACTAAGAAGGACTGAGCTTTGGTAAACCTATCAAAGCTCAATCTTATCTAAACCCTCCTGTATGCACTTCATGTCCAAAATATCAAGTGTATCTCAGTTGACTTACCCTACCATGGGTCCTCCACGCTCCAGACTGTATACCTGTCTGGGGTTAAGCAGGTACTGGAACTTCCTTAACACCCTGATGGCGAAAATAAAGAAGTGAGCATGATAGTAAGGCAAGTGAATGAAGAATATCTGTGAAGAAAAAAACTTCATAAAAATCCTTTTACATATGCAAAGGTAAACACAATAAAGAACAAAAAGTAAATGTGTGAGTGTGACACAGCACAAATGTGTGCCAATATATTGTATGGACCACTTTTAGTAACTTTGACAAATAGATACTGCATAAAATGAGAACTGAAAGTGTCACAATGCAATTCACTTGTAATTTTGTTAGCTTCCATAGCTTCATACTGCATAACATTAGTGGAACAGGAAGATGGAAGGAGAGATGGAGAGAGAGGGAGAGAGAGTGAGTAAAAGAGAGAGAAAGAGAGTGAGAGAGAGAGAGAGAGAGAGAGAGAGAGAGAGAGAGAGAGAGAGAGACTCAAAGTCTGAAACAGAGAAAGCTTTTAGTCTGGAGCATTACTCATTATGATGGGGGGAGGGGTAATTTGAGCACTTATAATCACTGAAAATACTATTCATTCACTGTGCAAAGAATATAAGGGCAGTGTCAAGAGTCTAAAACTACCCAGTGGAGTTTCAATGTACAGAACATGGTGAATGAAGTGGAAAAATACAACTGGGTAGCAAATTTAGTGATTTTTAGATTTAGTGAACACTTCATTTCCTTATTTGCATCAAAGGAACAGTCCAAACAGTGTTCTTTTTTGGATCTGGAGCAGTTAACACGTCTTTGTGTGAGCTCAAGTCTAATAATAGGGAATAATCGGGCCATTATTGGTATTTAAAAGTGTGTTGCTATGGTGATGCTACTGCTGGATCCCAAACTGGTCCCCTGGTGCAGTGAGGATGTGTGGTGGGTGGTGAAAGCTGCAACAACACCTACATTCATCCTTCTTAAAGAGCAGTACTGCCTCCTGTTTCTTTAATGGTATTTAGGACAGAGCTGACAATGAAGAATCTGTTAAAAAAGTCAATATTCTGCCAATTGATGACCGGTAGAGGCAAAATGGCTTTAGAAACATATTCCCATTAAAAACTGGGACACACATCAATACGCACAATTTTTAAAAGCACACTCAAGATCTGTGGACAACATTATTTTTTTCTTTGTATTTATTCAGCAAGTGTAGTGGAGTCAGTAATATAACTGCCTTCCTTGTAGAGGAATGATATTAAATTCTACCACTTGGGCAAGCACACCATGTTACATCAATAAGTGTTCTTATGCAAGGCTCCAAAATTAATGCCCACCTTTCACCCTGTCGACCACCACTCTTAGGGTTAACTAGCACCAGCAGTGGATGTGTCCCAGGGAGAGGGGTGATCTGAAGATAGAGGAAAATGATACTGTAATGATAAATACAAGAACATTCAGTATAAGCAATGCTGATCACACCTTATATCTAATGTTTTGTTAATTAATTATAAAATCTGCATGAATAAAATCTGCATGAATAATATCCACATGAAATAAACTTAAATAAAGCACTTTACACTTTATAAATATAATTATTTTAAGTTAATATAATGAAAAGCATAACTGCAGCTTAACATTTTTAGTAACTGCTACACATTAGCTTGATGTTTTACAGATGGGTTAATTTTCTTATTATCCTAGAGGATCACATACTCTCACAATAATCTGATATTTGATATATTTTCCTCAATAATGTATTACAATCTGATGATGTTCTAAGTCATACCTATGGGAAAATGGTTCATAAACATTGAAGCACCATTGTATTTAATAGAATGTCAGAAACTACAAGCTTACTTTCCGGTTTCAGGGGTGATCTCTTACTTTTTGAATACCAACTGAATATTTTATGATTGAGTAATTATATTTTAAAATGTGTATAAATCTAATTCATCACTAACTACCCCTTTAAAAGCATGTTTCTCTCTGAGGGAAATTGTTTTGCTAAAGCTTCCTTTATAATAGCTGACCTGCAGTGCTTGACCATCTCCAGTAAACTTGAAGCACTGGCTGGAGTCATCAGGACTGGTGCTGGGGGACGACTCACCTTCTCCTCTTTTTACTACAGAGTGACGATCCTGCTCAAGATGGTGTGATAAAGAATAGAAAAGAGAGAAAGTATACAGTAGTGTAAGCATACAGTAATGGAAGGCCGCATCACAGCAGTGTTGATTTTCCCTGATATAACACAATTGACCTGAGTAATCAGCTACGTATAACTAATTTCAACATATCAGTCACTTTAAACACTGAAGCCTGCTGTGCTCTTGCCCTTCATAATCACTGGATTAAAAGCCCTGTAAAAAAGAGGCCCAAAATCTGACATGAAAAACTAATAAACTGACCAGTACGGCAGGGCAGATGTAAGAAGGCAGCAGTGTGTGGTCCTTTAATGCCCCACCATCACATTCTGGCTTCACATTAGACACACACTTGTTATGGAGCTGTAGATGAAATAGATATCAGGAGTTAAGAGACCTGCCTGGACTACAACAGCATGGCAATTCCTTTACTCATACATAAACACAACACTAGTATAAACAGCTTAACAGGAATATGGGAGTGGCACCTTAAGCATGTGTTTGAGAGAGAAAGGAATTGATGGGTGAGGATATTTATCCTTTGACAGAGACATTCTAGAACAGGGATTAGTCATAGACGTTGGGAGGAGAATAGCTGTAAGCATAAAAATTGAACTCCTTTACATCAGTAAGCAGGACATTACTAAACAGAGGAAATAATGCCACCAAGAGGTAAAAATGCATATTACAATAGCATCTTTATAACCGCACAGATTAGTTAATCCTACTAATATAATAAAGCTCAAAAGTGGTACATTTTTACCAAATTAATTATACTGAAGCATATATACTTAAAATAAAAAACACAAATGTGCTTGTGTTATGTAATCATTATTACGTGTTTATGGGCAGTGGTGGCCTAGTGGTTAGGGAGTTGGACCTGGGTCGGAAAATTGTGGGTTCAATTCCCTCACCAGTAGGTTTCCCTGAGGTACCCTTGAGTAAGGTACCGTCCCCGTCACTGTTCCCTGGGCAGATTTTAATAGCTGCCCCCTGCTGCATGTATGTGTATCGGTGAAACGCAGAGGTTGAGTTTTGTTGTGTTGTGCTGTGCTGCGCTTAATAATGACAAGGATTTTCACTTCACTTAAGTCCCTATATAGAAGCTAAACTGCAAAAAACAGCATGTTTGGCATTGATCTCATTGACGGCAGTGTATTTACATATCTACTTTGGACAGCATATACCAAACAGCTTTTTTACATTTGTCAATCTTACAAAACCAGCCTATTTATTTCTTGGGATACATAAGTGGTCATGTAAAACTAAATTAAGTTCTTGTTACATACAGAAAATATAATTTAAAGGCAGACTTCAAAAAAGTAAAATAAGAGACAGATGTAGGATATGGGCCCTTTAAATCATATCAGAGTCTATAATTTGTGCAGAGATAATTATCGATGAGAGATAAAATTCGATTACACAGTTACATTTTAAGAGCAGAAAGTCTGTATGAACCTTGAATTGAACAGCAGAGGGAGACGTTTACTCACAGTAATTTGACACCAAACACAATGAAGTCCAGTAAGGCCCTGGTAGTATTTGATACTGCGGTGACATCTGTCACACTTGGTAGGTGAGTTGCCCTCCATCCATACATGCTGCATAGCCTGCAAAAAGAAGACACACTTTATGTCTAAATGTCTATATGCATCTTCAATTTTTTCTTCTGAAATCATAAAAGGCCTAATACTAGATCCTGAAAGACTGATAGGGGGATTTAATTGCATTCGAGCACAAGATATTGTGATATTCCTGATATTGGATGATTCTAACTCTAACTCATCCCAAATGTATTCAAACACATGGTTTTAAAAATCATAATGGAAAGTAAGGTTTGCATGTACAATAAAGTAAAGGAACTGGTCAACAGCAATTCACATACTTCACCACAACAAATAGGGGTAAAGTTTCTAATATCAGTCTAAAGGTGACAACCAATTAAGCAATTGAACTAACCTATTAAAGGACTGGGCTATCAAATCATTGTCTGGACTATTAAACCACGCATCAAAAAGTGTTTATTCCCCAGAGCAGACACTATTTCGTAATCCTTCTTCCTGTTCGATCAGTGGTTTCTGGATAAAAAAAAGCTGGTCTATATCATAATGGACAACACAATCTATCAAAAGTGAACAAGCTGAGCTGGCTGTGGCTGAACTGCTTTGGTCAGATTCTGTATTGGGTAGTGATTACAATGACAAGTGCTATAAACCACACAGCCAGAGGCCTGAATCACACCTGGGCAGTATAATTCCTCTCTCAACATTTTTAACTCTGCCACCACCAGCTCCATCTTTTTTCGTTGCAGGCTGCAAGATATAATTTTTTTGGCTTCACAAAAAAAAAAAATACTCCAAAGAACAATAATATTGCATGCAGCTTATATTGTTATTTATTTAATTAGAAAAATAATAAAAAGATAACATATGCAAACGTATTAGTGAATGATCTGTAATATTAGATGGACCCAATATAAAATGACCAAATTCCAGCTATCAAAAGAGTTTTGAATGACTGGTTATACTGTCCAGCTTGTAATTCTGAGAAGCTCTGTAGATTTGTCCTTTAAAGATTTCTCTTTCTCTCTCTCTCATAATTAAAAAGTGATTATAATTAAACAGTATGCGATTCTCCCCTAGCACACAGGTAAAATAATATTCTCTCTAATACTTATGTTTTTGTTCATGTATAACGAAGCCAAGCCTGGGGACATACAGTTTTAATATCGTCCTAAAGTTATGTTTTGAGGCTAAGTATACAAATGTTTCATGATATCGCCCTAGTTCTCTTTCCTTTCCTGTAGACAGTTAATGGTCACTGCGCACAGGATGTTCTCATAACCTTGACAAGTTTATGGAACATTGGTTATGGGGTTAGCTGCAACGTTTGAAACTCGGACGTCAGCTGGGGAAAAAAAAATTGGCATTTAGAGGTACATTGAAAAAATCAGTCCTTGAAGGAAAGTTCTTACTCAAACAGTTTGGAACTAGTGAGTGATGCGATAAGAGAGAAGAAAAGCATGTTCTGTGTTTTCCAGCACGCAGTAGCCTTATTTTGTGAGATGCATGGTCTGCTGCTGCTTCGTGACTGGTGCTATTTCATTATACAGTCGACTAGGACAATTCTAGCCAGGCAGAAATGCAAAAAAAATATATATAAATATATATACAGTACTGTGCAAAAGTTTTAGGCAGGTGTGGAAAAATGCTGTAAACAAAAAATGCTTTCAAAAATGGAAGTGTTCATCATTTATTTTCATCAATCAACAGAATACAGTGAATGAACAAAAGAGAAATCTAAATCAGATCAATATTTGGTGTGACCACCCTTTGCCTTCAAAACAGCATCAGTTCTTCTAGGTACACTTGCACATAGTTTTTGAAGGAACTCGGCTGGTAGGTTGTTCCAAACATGACTGTGTTTCAACCGCCGTGTGACATTGATGATCATCAGCACCTGTTTGGTAAAACCGGTTGATCATACACCGACTATAATCCTACAAAATCCCTGACTGTGTGCAAGTGTACCTAGAAGAACTGATGCTGGTTTGAAGGCAAAAGGTAGTAACACCAAATATTGATTTGATTTCAATTTTTCTTTTGTTCGCTCACTTTGCATTTTGTAAATTGATAAAAATAAACAATAATTATTTATATTTCTGAAAGCATTCTTTGTTTATAGCATTTTTTCGCACCTGCCTAAAAGTTTTGCACAGTACTGTATACTATTGGATGCCTTCATCCAATAACATAATTATTTTTATGGCATTTGCATAGCTATATGTTTGACTATACACACCTATTTGCAATGAGTTTGGCTGAATCATTGTAGCGCAATAATAAAAAGGGGCTGATAAAAAAATACAGTTATAAATGATTACCTGTTATAAATACACTTTTTTAAATTAAAAACATAAACATTCCTTTAACCATCCAAAGTGCCAATAGTTTAAGGGTGTTTTATCTTGATCCAGTTATATCTGAAGATAATGTGGGAAGAAAGTACTTTCCAAAGGGTAAAATAAGATGTGCATGAAATAAGATGTGTCCTAGCGTGCAAAAGTATATAATGCAGGTTGTGTACTTACATTGGTGTGTCTGCGGGACTTGGCATAGGTGCTGATGCAAGCAGCAATGTCTTTGGACACACAGCGCTCATGGACTGTGTACTTGCATACTAATAAAAGAAAAAAAAAAACTTGTGAGGGTGAACTGTAATATAGCTTCAAACAGAGGTTTTATTGGTTGTGGGGTTAATCTCAGCATAATTTCTTCCTGTTCAGTACCTGGCTTGGCTAATTAAAGGTGTGCTGCTGAGGGAAGGGTACACTTTACTGTATGATGGAAAGATGGCAGGCCCATCTGTAAAAAAAAACTGGAGCCAAGCCTGTTCTTAAAACTAAAAAGATATTTGCTCATAGGATATAAGAAGTGTTGTTTTTCACTTTTTTCTTATTGCTTATTAACGTTTTAAACAATTTGCTTAAGTAGTTAGTGATATATATATATGTGTGTGTGTGTGTGTGCGTGTGTGTGTTACCGGGCCATGTAGTGTTGTTATAACCACACAAAATCTGTTTAAATTCCCAAACTATTCCTGTCTGACTGTTAGGACCTCCAAGCCTGTAGTTGCGCCCCTATAAATTCTGGATCTCTCCTTGGCCGCTCCCTTTTTCTACAGTTCCCCTGAGGGAGAGGTTGGTGTCTTTTTTTTTTTTTTTTACAGGATTAGCATCTTTTATCCATCCATCCATCCATCCATCCATTTTCTGCCGCTTGTCCCAAACGGGGTTGCGGGGGAGTGCTGGTGTCCAACCCAGCGCACACAGGGCGAGGACGGGGGACGCACCCTGGACAGGTCGCCAGCCCATCGCAGGCATCTTTTATCCATCCTGTCATTTCTTATTATTTTGAGGAGATTTCAGTTTATGCTTGTCACTACAGCATGACATGAATATTTTGATGTAAAAGTCCTGCTAATGCTAGCATTAATAAATGAGTTTACTAGCTAAGTGGCCCGGTTACGTGTGTGTGTGTGTGTGTGTGTGTGTGTGTGTTTATGTGGAGACTCTTCAAAGCCAACAGTGTGGTGACTGCCATAATTCAAACCTATATTTCCATAAGAAAGAAGATCAGCTAAACTTTTTTTTTTAGTAACTCAGACAAATATTAAATCAGGGGTAAGTATATATAACAAGGCATAATCATAGAGAAGGAGAAAAGTGGGGAAAGCATAAAAAGAAGTGCTTGCTGAATCAGGTGTTTCAAGTGTATGTTTTAGATTAGCCATCTCAGCATTTTGCTGTAAAAACAAAATCCTCACGTGAGCAGCAAAGGCCTTGTTTCCGCACTCCTAACAGCATTGTGTGACAGAAGTTACAGTACGCTGGCTTGTTGAAGTGCTTCAGTCTCCATACGTGCTGCCCATCCTCTTGCACATTCTGAAGAAAAAAAAGAAGGAAAAGAAGACTGAGGAAAGAAGAGAAAAAATAAATGGGAAGTACTAATCTACAGACAACAGCATTTCCGAGTTATCATAGACTTCATTCCATTTAGAATTTTGAATTCCGAACCCTGCATTACCATAATTTACTTCCTAAACATACACACACACATGCACAGGAGCTCTGACTCACCGTCTCCATACCGAGCAATACCAGTAGTGGTATGGTCGTCATCCCTCCTCTAATCCACTCTTCAAGTGTGACTGTTCCATCGTGGTCATAGTCAATCTCCTCCATCATTTCCTTCAGAATCTGCAATAAAACCACAGTTTTCTGCATCTAGAGATTACACATCATAAGTATTCTGTAGTAAATCTCAGACCATTTCTTTCTTTCCCACCTACAAGTTCTAAAAAGGGCTATACCTCAAGCAGTTCCATATGTTCACCTCATTAGCAGTGTTTTAGTCTGATGGTTTCCATCGAGGCAAAAGGATCTGATACCTTGTTAGAGGCCGTCTGGCCAAAAGACTGCTAATTAAACTAGACATATGGTGTTCCACTACTCTACTTCTGCTGGGACCTTGCAAAAAAGAACTAAATCAACTTTACTTTCCTAAAACCATATCAAATAATGTTAAGGACGTGACCAAAAACACAGGGTGATGAACAGACACAGTCAACTTACTGGCCGAAGCTCTGTGGAATCCCATTCCAGGTATTCTGCTACATGGACCATCTGATTGATGATGCGATCGAGTTCCTGCAGTAAATGCAGGCAGATAATCAGGAAAGTGCAAAATCAAAACTCTCTGCTCCTCTATTGTCTCATGTTAATATATGTTAATATATACATTCTGATGGACTCATCTTCTTACTGAAAATAAGACAAAAATCTAAATATTACATGTAACCAAATTTAGAACATTTCCATAAATTCTATGGAAAACATTACAGTTTTTAAACTTAAGCCAATTATGTGTACCTTTACATAACATTTTGTAACTGAAGCATTTTGCCATTTAAATTTCATTTTCCAGACCACATGAATGTCCTCCGTATTGAAACAAAAGGTCATGGGGCCAAATTTTTTCATCGTCCATCTTCATGGGGAAGATTAGAGACCCTAAGCCCATTTATTAGGCATTCTGGGAGATGATTCATTGCAAAACTACAGTGCTCTCCACAATGTTTGGGACAAAAGCACTTTTTTCCTTGACCCCTCTGCTCCTCAGTGTAAAATAAAAGAAAAAAAAAACCAACAATTCAGCTATGATTAAAGTGTACATAAAAGGTCTTCCTCAGCCTACCAGTCCCTCTGCAAGCTCAGTGTATTCTTTCTTCTTAATAATATTCCAGATGGTTGATTCAGGAAATTGTTTCATTCTTGTTTTTTTAGCCTCATACTAGCTTCCTTGAGTCATAATGACAAAGTTTTATCCTGATGTTGAACAATGGCAACTGATCCCTGAACTAATGAAGCAATGAAGCACCCCTGAGTAATCACAAACACCTGTGAAGCCAAGTCCCAAGCATTATGGCGCCCTGAAATGAAGGGGGCTGTGTATATAAAGTGTTGTCATTTCTACATGGTGAAACTGAAATGTATGCAAATAACTTTAAGTTAAAGTCTGCAATGAGCACTTTAAGGAGGAGCAGAGGGCTAAATCCCATAATGTTGTACCCAAATTTTGGAGGTCGCAGAAGCGTACATTTTCTTTTTCACTAAACTGACATCAATAAAATATTGATTTATTTCACAATTTCAGTGTGAAATAACTGAACAATTCCCAAGTGTTCTTATTAAAGTTGCCAATAATTATGATCTTACTGTATGTAATAGAACATATCAGTCTTTCAAGGAGTTAAATGATGGTTTCTGTTCAGCTCTTGCATAATTACCTGCACTGTCAGCAATACAGTGGCAGGACACGATATGAACATGTGTATAATAGATGAGACATGTCTGACCATAACCCCAGTAAAAAGAAAGCAACAACAATTACATTTACATGGGGCTGTAAACCTTACCTCTTACATGTATGTTTAAATGTTAATAAAAAGACCAACAAATGTAAAAAAAGTTAGAAAATTTAAGTTGACTTACTGAGCTGTCCAACAGGCCATTGCCATCTGTGTCGTATAGTCGGAACATAACTGCGGAACGAGAGATGTAAGACAAACGAGAGATGAGAGAGCCCATCTTTTAAATGGCAAACAATCCTGTTCGCTTGCTCAGTCCATCCCTATATAGAAAAAGTATCTACTGACCCAATACAACTGCACTGCTAACCTGAACAGTGGTAGTCCAGAGAGATTAGATCCTCGACTAATATAACTCCTTGTGCTAAAAAAGTAATCTGAGCAGGCGGGGCTTAGAGGATGCTGGTGTTAGGTAAGGTTAGGAGCTATCCTAATCCAGAATGTGCGAGAGAAAGGCTCTGGCACCTTCTGCTTGTCACTCTCACTGACATGCAGTTGGCACTGTGCATCTCATTGTTTTTAGAGGCGCGTATGTGATAATTTAAGTGTAGGGATTGCATGATGCTATCTGGTATGGTATAATGACTTTGACTACTTGTAGCAAACCCAGGCATTTATTCACCAGACCTGGGACTGATCACCTGTATCTGGACTAGGAGATAATAGTAGAAATTTGTATTAAATTAAGCCACAAACCATAGAGTTAGCACAATTGTTTAAAATGTTGAGCTGAGTACTGTTTAGAAGAAAAGTATGGATGTGTGTTTTGCAGTTAACTTTCTGAAATACTATGAAAAAAACAGGATAGTGTTAGCGTTTGCATTTCAGTAACTATTTCTCTTCTTGAAACTGCCCCTGACAGTGCTCAAAAGCTCTGCAGTGGACGAATTTTAGTGGCAGTTAGGCTGCTACACAATCGTTTTTTTTCCCACTGGACTTTACAAGCAATGTTGGATAGTACTGGATATCTGAGAAAGGGAAGATGTGTGGCGACTTTACTGTTCTGTTTACATCTGGTGGTATAGCTGAACAGAGTGTCTGAGCCTGAGAATAACTGAAATAAAGCAACACTTGGCAATTTGGCAACTGACAACTGTGGCAACCTCTGCTACTAGTAGAAAGAATGACTAGCTGACTAGTAAAAATCAGTTGTGATGCAAGCAAGTCATATTGGAATAAAACACACCCACACAAGGCTAAAAAATCATAAATAGTTTAGACCTCAAACATATGATATGTGCACTGAGGACTATTTCTTTTTCTCTGCCCTTCCAATAATCTGAAACGAAGAGTGATTAACAAAGTGGTCTGCAGTGTACATTTACAGCAGTTACTATTACAACAGTATAAAATTACACCAAAGGTGTTCTTCTGTTTTTAAACAGATTGAATTCTGTTTAGTCTTGTTGCCATTCTTGCAGAAGTGCCTTTGTATTTTGACAGAAATACTCAAATGTATATTTTTTGACATTGTGCTGAAAGCACCAGGAATTAAGTAAGAAAGTATGACATAACACAAAGTATCTGACTTACACTCTAGCTTATCCTCTGGGGTCCCTCGCTCCAGCAGAGACAGGTAGCACACAATGTCCTTAAGGAATACCACCTGTGGTGTGGAACTTTTCTGTGGGGACGGACTTCTTCTCAAAGAAACTCCTTTCTCAGACCGACTTTGCTCTGAAGGCAACAATAATTGCATGCCCGTTAATGTATTGTCTAAACTGTGAACAGAACAGAAAACATAAAAGACCAGTGATAAGACCGGTGGTACTTTTTCTACTATGTTGCTTCAGTATTTGAAACTGCAAAAAAAAAGTTATTCATTAAAAAAAAGTTATCAACAAAAATGTATATTCTAACTGAGGGAAAAGTTAGGACACCCTACCCCCTAATAGCTAGTGTCCCCCCCTTTGGCTGAAATATCCGCAGTGAGACACTTCTTGTAGCATCTACCACTCTCTGACATTGGTCTGAGGAAAGTGTGCCCCACTCCTCAATACAGAATTCTTTAAGCTGTGAGATGTTTGAGGGGATTTTTGCATGTACAGCCCGTTTCAAGTCACCCCATAGCATCTCAATGGGATTAAGATCTGGTCTTTGACTCAGCCACTCCTGGACTCTCCATTTCTTAGTTTTCAGCCAGTCCTTGGTGGATTTACTGGTATGTTTTGGGTCATTGTTGTGTTGCAGGGTCCAGCTTTAATGTTCTTACAGATAGTCTCACATGCTCCTCAACACCCTCTGATACATGGTAGAATTCATGGTGGATTCTATGATGGTGACCTGGCCAGGTCCTGCTGCAGCAAAGCATCTCCAAACCATGACACTTCCACCTCCATGCTTCACAATTGGTATGATGTTCTTTTCCTGGAATGCTGTATATGGTTTATGCCAGACATTTCCTCTGTTCTGGTGTCCAGATGATTCAATTTTAGACTCAACTATCCAAAGAACATTAATCCAGAAGTCCTGGTCTTTGTCTATGTTCTCTCTGGTAAACTTCAGTCTAGGTTTAAGATTAAATATCCACTGAAATTAAATATCCATTTGTCCAAGAATGTTACAAAAACACACAGAACACATTAGAACACACATAGGGTGTTCAAATTTTTTCACATGACTGTATATTTTAGCAGTTTTTAGTTTTACCTGGGGAGAGTCTTGGGGAGTTGGTGGTTTTGGACAGAGCCAGGGCATTGCTGCTACTGCTGCTCGCCACAAGTGCTTTGGCCTGGGTGCAGGGTGAATGGTAAGGAGCCCCTGGCGTGTGTCCCCCTGTGCCTGACCGCTGGGAGGAGGAGCGAGAGGAACAAGGGGAGGTTGTGGCACCTGAACCTGGTGTCATGCCAACAGAGTGTTCCGGAGTGTGTCGGCTCATGGCACTGAGAATACTCTTCCCATTCATTCCTACAAAAACACAAGCAGGGGAAAACAAAGAGAAAAAAGGGGGTCAGGTAAGCAGAGGCAGAGAAGAGGGAAGAGAAGAAAAACTGAAAGGGTGAGGGCCACCGAGTTGCTGAGGGGAATCCTTCAGGTAAAGATGAAGGCAGTACTTTGTGAAGTAATAGTTAGGTTGTGGTACTGCACAGCTAAAAGGGGAGAAATATGGATGGTCTTACAACACCACAGCAATGGCTACACATGGACATACACACTTGTACAAAAGCATGGGTCAAGGTACTAGGAACTGTAGGAACAATTACAATTCTGCTGAATATTTTACAGAAAAAAGGACTGCACAAACATAAACGGTTAGCTGGCCACAAATATTAAAAAACAATACAAAGCAAAAAAAAGGTAACAAAGCAACAGCAGGCGAAGGAATGGGGAATCTTTGGAGAAGGGACCAGCTGTTGTGTATTGCGTTTTGCTGATGTCACACTACGATGGTACCTGTTATAGGTGCACAGGCCACTTCTGTCTGTATAGAGATGCCTGCATCAATTGACCTGGGTTCTGCAAACAAAGCAGGTTAAGAGAGGAGGCAAGTGTGATACAGAAATAGGTAAAGGCAAGTGGCGTTGTGAGTTTGAGAAAAAGAGAAAATATCAAAAGAGATACACAACTCCACTTCCTGGCTCAGAAAAATGTATAATGTCATTTGAAATTTAATTGCAGCAAAACGTTGGAACAGGGCCATGATTACCACTGTGTAACAACCCCTCTTCTTTAATATCACTCTGTAAATGTGTGGGAAAATTTGGAAGAGTAATGTTCCATTATTGGCAAAAGTAGGATTCTTGCTGCTCAACAGTCCTGGGTCCTATTTATCATATCATGGCATGCCAAATGTTTTCAATTGGTGAAAGCTCTACAGGCAGGCTAGATTTACTCTGAAGCCATGCTGTTGTAATAGCTGCAGTATGCAGTATAACATTTGTTTTGCTGAAAGATGCAAAGCTTTTCCTGAAAAAGGTGTTGTCTGGACAAACCTTTAGCATTGATGTTGTTTTTCCAGATGTATAATCGGCACTACTGCAGCCTAACGCTATCAGAGTTGCTAGCCATCTTTTAAAAAAAAAAATAATAATAATAAAATGTATTTGTCTCACCAAAAACAGTTTTGCACTTTGCTTCAGTCCATTCTAAAGAGCTTTGGCCCAAAGAAAATGGTAGCATTTCTGGATCAAGTACACATATAGCTGTACAGAATGACAGAACTTTACCTTGCAATTGTGGATAGTATGGAAAATTATGTACACAGACAATGATTTCTGGAAGTGTTCCTGAGTGTTCCTGTTCCTGAACACCAGTGATTTCCATGACAGATCTACAACTATTTTTATTGCAGTGCTGCTTTAGGGCATCCAGTATAGATTGTCACCCTTGTCTCTTGAACATAGAGGTTTCCTCAGATTCTCAGAATCGTTTGGTTATATCATGTACAGTAGATAATGAAAGTATTCTCAAATTTAAATTGAAGAACACTATTCTGAAATTATTCCACAATTCTTAGATGCTGTTGTTGCAGATGCATGAACCTCTGCCCAACTTTACTTCTGAGAACTCTCTAACGTTTTCGTTCCCAGTCATGGTACTTGCCAAATGACATAATTAGCTGCTAAATGTTTCTCCAGCTGTTTCTTAATATTTCAGCCTTTTGTCCAGCCTTTTTTGAAACATGTTGCTGCCATCAAATTCAAAATGAGCTGATATTTTCCATGAAATATTAAATAAAGCCAGTTTATACATTTGATATGTCTTATATCTTCCCTTGTGAGTATATTATGGGTTTATGAAACTCGCAAGTCATTACATTCTGTTTTTTATTGCCATTATATTCTTTTTTGGAATTGGGATTGTTGATCAGAAAACCTCTGTTAAACTATCCAAATAACATTGGTTGTTTAAAAACTGTAAGTTTGTTAAAGTATGTAAGGCAAAGTACCTGGCACTAGATGGCATTACAGACCATCTTAGTATCATAGGATCGAATTCATCGTGAGAGTCCGAACAAGGAGTGCAGTGCCAAAATCTCCCCATTTCTGGGCTTATTATGTCTAGACACATTCTGTTAAATTGATTAATTATGGAGAGTGTATATTTGTGTGTGTCTGAGTCAGAGGGCATGTGTAAAAGGCCTTGCACAATTTAAGCACACAAGAGGGGTTAATTAAAACACTCCATTAAAAAAATTTAATTCAAGGACTTTTTAAAGACAATCAGGCTCCAAAGATTATGTATTTATATATATATTAAATGTTCTGTTTTTGAATATCATCACTGTCCAAAGCAAAGTGCTGCTACATCATTTGAATAACTGCCCTTTACATTGCACAAAATTATAATCATAAAAAAACTAAATAATTGCTCTAAAATAACTTGGATAAGGCTTTTATGTTTATTACATTAGCAGTATAAAACACTTATTCAGGTAAAAAGTTATTCGTTTTTTAAATTTTGAACAGTAACAATATGCTGTGTATAAAGAAAGAAAGAAAATTAATGCTTGCTTTCAAATTATAGGTTGTACTTTTAATATATAATTTCAATACATTAACTTTTTAAGTACACATTTACAAAATCTATTCTTTTTACAAAAGTTTCAGTGTATTGTTTCAAAAGTAATGTGAGTTCTGGCAGAAAACTTACATACTTTACATACTGTTTCATTGTATATTTGTTTGTCTTCAGGGAATTTTTTTCGTGCTAAGTTTCATCTTCATTAAGGTGACTATGGAGACTTTTTAAATATCCGAGGAGCATATTTACCTAGCAGAGCACCGGCACGGGGAGCCTCAGGTGAAACACCTCCACTGGTCTTGCTCTTGAATGAGGTGAAGAGATGCTGGCACAGTTCCTCTGGGATGTCATTCTCTAAGTATGTGGTCATGAAGAGCTGGAAGCCCTCGTAGTCAATTGGCTATAAGAGATGGTCACAGATATGAGTGAAGCAAAAGAAGATTGGCCTGAAATGTCTTTTTGTGCACATGAAACATACTTTTCCAAACATTCATAGACCCTGATCTAATAGATTTGTCTCAGAAAGTGAGGGGATAAAATTATTTGCATTATTTTACCTGTCCTTTTTCACTCACATGGCAAAAAGGGCCTTTCATGTGTCACAGAAATATTGCATGTAAAGTGAATATGATATATAGCATATAAAAACAGAAAACAAACAGATAACTGAAAATAAAACACCACATAAGGTTATACAAATAATGACACAGAAAGCAGTTAGGCAATCCCCCAAATGTATGGCAGACATACAAAAGCACTGGCTGTGACCTTTGAAGTTCACGAGACGGTATGACCTGTGCGTGACTCTTTGATTAGATAGGAATGAGACTGTAACACCGCTGCATTATGTTTGGGCATGTAGACACACTTAACCACAGAGCATGCAAACCCAGAGGGCATTGGCTTACTTGGTTGAGAACGTCTTGCTTCTGTTTGCCATTCAGAAGAGTAGGAAGAGGATAAAGGCAGAAAGGGAATTAATTTCTAGTGGAAAAAGGCACATTGTGGGCAAAGGGTTCCATGAACTGGGGCTAAGCTGGTGTTTCCTCTGTTCTTTTGAGTTTCAAATGGCAGACACCCTAACTTCTTCCTTTTTATTTTTTCTTACAGCTATTATTTTTCTCCTTTAAAATACAACAGTTTGCTAAGTACAGAGTAGTTTGTAAGACCAGTGATTGGTGAGAACTCTCTATCTTTTTGTTTTTTGCTTTTTTTTATTCGGAATGGAGGCGAAGGGGTTGCTAACTCCATCTAAAAACACATGACAAAGACAAAAAACAAAGAAAAAAGCTGAAGGGTGAGTCATGCCAAAGGCTCAAGAAAGGCAAAACCTTTGCTTTTCAACTTGTCAGAACTCTCTGGAACACGAGCATCCCTGTGGTTAAAATAAAGACCTTTTTGTAAGAGCTGCACAGTCAGTTCGGAAGAAAAATGAATACATTGGTCAGAACTACAGCAAGGGTCTCCTTTGGGAAATATTCCCAAGTAAGAGTGAGGCTGGTAGGCTGCAAATGCACAAAAACCTAAATGTATGTAAATATGCTACAATATATATAACATTGTATAGATATAGAGGCTGCACATAATAAACAAAATACATTGTGATAAAAATTTTTTGTATGCTGAATTTTGATGACTGATATAGTGAAATAAGCCAAAACTGCACTAATTTCACATAAACCACTAGGCATTACAAGGCCATTTCAGTGTCCACAGTGCCATAAATCACAAAGCCTGCTCATCATGATCACAGCACTAAGCAGAAAAGATGCATAATACTAAACCAAATAAAAGTTGCTAACTTTTTATCAATGATGTGAAGCCCTAGTGCTGAGTCTGATCTGTTTTACTATGAGTAAGGTTATTTAAAATAATATTTTTTTTTACTAACAAAAAACTACATTTTCCCAAGACAAATTCATGCTTTCATGCTCTGAACAGTAATTTTACTGGGCTGTGTCCATACGACTACATGACATACTGTCCAAGTGGTTCATGATCGTCTATACCTACAATATATATACAGTACTGTGCAAAAGTTTTAGGCAGGTGTGAAACAAATGCTGTAAACAAAGAATGCTTTCAAAAATGGAAATGTTCATCATTTATTTTCATCAATCAACAAAATGCAGTGAATGAACAAAAGAGAAATCTAAATCAAATCAATATTTGGCATGACCACCCTTTGCCTTCAAAACAGCATCAATTCTTCTAGGTACACTTGCACACAGTTTTTGAAGGAACTCGGCTGGTAGGTTGTTCCAAACATCTTGGAGAACTAACCACAGATCTTCTGTGGATGTAGGCTTCCTCACATCCTTCTGTCTCTTCATGTAATCCCAGACACACTGGATGATGTTGAGATCAGGGCTCTGTGGGGGCCAGAAGAACTGATGCTGGTTTGAAGGCAAAAGGTAGTAACACCAAATATTGATTTGATTTAGATTTTTCTTTTATTTGCTCACTTTGCATTTTGTAAATTGATAAAAATAAAATATATTGTAGATATAGTAGTTACAATGTGTTTTCTCACTACTATCCTGTAAACCTTCCCTTTTATTCTAGCTGGTACCAGTCTTTCACAAATCACTCTAGCCACTCTTCTCCACACATTCCAACCTGCCTGCACTCTCTTCTTCACTTGATTTTTATTATCTGCTCCAGTGTTACAGTAATGTAATGATTCAGTTAAGTCTTTCTTACTTGATCCTAACCTTGTTTAGCGTCACTGTTTCAGTTCCAGACCAATCAGGAAACATTTGTAGTATTATAAGTCATTTCTAATAATAACTTCATATGGGAAACAAGATTATAAGCAAGTATTACATAAACCAGTATAGTTTTAATTATGTTTTTGATTTGTCTCCAGTGAGACAAAGAGGTGCTAACAAGCTCCCCAGTAATTAAAAACATGAGGAACTGTCCTGAATTTATGGAGTCCCATTACTTTATAACAGTATTATTCAAAACAAATTATTGTATTTTTATTTAAGAATATTTTAAAGAGATAAAATTGATTAAAACATCCAACTATCATTGTAAGATGAAACTGCTTGCTGTGTGAGAACTAGTACAGCCGATTAATTACAACATAAAGCACATGGTTTTGCATGTCACCCAACCAAAGACAGGCTTTAATTTAGTCGGTTGTCATAAAATGCTTTCATTTGTGTGAAATGTCATACCAATTTGACAATGGCTATTTTTATGACAGATGAAAGTTACTGTACTGTAAGCTTTTATAAACATTTTTATGGGTTAATGATAGCTGTCATTAAGAACCCAGCCACTAGGAATGCACAAACCAGGGTATTTCTTCGTGCTGGTCCCAAGCCCGGATAAAAGGGGAGGGTTACGTCAGGAAGGGCATCTGGTGTAAAACTTGGCCAAATCAATATGTGGACAATGAAACAGAATTCCATACTTGATCAGTCGAGGCCCGGGTTAACAACAGCCACCACCAGTGCTGCTAGCCTACAGGGTGCTGGTGGAAATTGGTCTACTGTTGGCCAAAGGAGAAGAAGAAAAAGAAGAGGAGGAACGTATGTACGGAGGGGGGAGGAGAGTGGAAGTGAGGGTAGGAACCTTGAATGTTGGCAACATGACTGGTAAAGGTAGAGAATTAGCTGATATGATGGGGAGAAAGAAGGATGATATTTTGTGTGTGCAAGAGACTAGATAGGTAGTAAGGCCAGGTGTCTTGGAGGAGGGTTTAAATTGTTTTATCATGGTGAGGATGGAAGGAGGAATGGGGTAGGTGTTATCCTGAAGGAAGAGTATGTGGAGAGGGTTTTGGAGGTGAAGAGGGTGTCAGGGAGGGTGATGAGTTTGAAGCTGGAAGCTGAAGGTGCAATAATGAATGCTGTTAGTGCTTATGCCAAACAAGTTGGCTGTGAGTTGGAAAAGAATGAAGAATTTTGGAGTGAGTTAGACGAAGTGATAGAGTGTGTACCCAGGGGAGAGATAATTGGGTGCAGATAATTGGTGGTAAGGGGGCAGCAGTGACCTAGTGGTTAGGGCCACTTCCCAATAAGGTTGCCCTGAAGTACCCTTGAGCAAGGTGCCGTCCCCGTCACGCTCCTCCCTGCGATGGGCTGGCGACCTGTCCAGGGTGTGTCCCCTGTCCTTCGCCCTGTGTGAGCTGGGATGGACTCCAGCACTCCCCCGCGACCCCACTTGGGACAGTGCAGATTTTAATGGTCATATTGGTGAAGGGAACTGAGGTGATGAGGAGGTGATGGGTAGATATGGTATCAAGAAGAGGAATGTTGAATGTCAGATGGTTGTAGATTTTGCAAAAAGGATGGCAATGGCTGCAGTTAATATTTATTTTAAGAAGAGGGAGGAGCACAGGGTGATGTATAAGAGTGGGGGAAGATGCTCACAGGTAGATTATATTCTTTGCAGGAGGGTCAGTCTGAAGGAGACTGCAAAGTAGTGATGGGAGAATGTAACTAAACAGCATAGGATGGTGGTCTGTAGGATGACCTTGGAGGTCAAGAAGAGGAGGAAAATGAGGGCAGAGTTGAGGATCAAGAGATGAAAGCTGAAGGAGGAGGACTGCATGGTGAAATTAAATCAAGAGTTAACACGGGCACTGGGAGGTGTTGAAGAGACAGGTGTACAAGTAGATGAACCACAGAGCAAAGGTGTTTGACATACCAGTAGAAGCATGGAGATATTTAGGGGAGAATGCAATTGAGTTTCTGACCAGATTGTTTAACACAATCTTGGAAAGTGAGAGGATGCCTGAGGAGTGGAGAGGAAGTGTACTGGTACCGATTTTCAAGAATAAGGGTGATGCACAGAGCTGTGGTAACTATAAAGGGAAAAAGTTGCTCAGCCACAACATGACGTTATGGGAATGAGTAGTGGAAGCTAGGTTAAGAAAAGAGGTGAGGATTAATAAACAGCAGTATGGTTTTATGCTGAAAAAGAGCACTACAGATGCAATGTTTACTCTGAGGGTGTTGATGGAGAAGTACAGAGTCACATTGTGCCTTTGTGGACTTGGAGAAAGCATATGACAGAGTGCCTAGAGAGGAGTTGTGGTTTTGTATGAGAAAGTCAGGTGTTACAGAGAAGTATGTGAGAGTAGTTCAGGATATTTATGATGGTAGTGTAACAGTGGTGAGATCTGCAGTGGGAGTGACAGATGCATTTAAGGTAGAGGCTGGATTGCATCAAAGATCAATGCTGAGCCCATTCTTGTTTACAATAGTAATGGACAGGTTGATGGACGAGGTTAGACAGGAGTCTCTGTGGACGATAATGTTTGCTGATGATATTTTGATCTGCAGTGAGAGTAGGGAGCAGCTTGTGGAGAACTCTCCTCTCTCTAGAGAGGAGAGGAATGAAAGTGAGTAGGTCAAAGACAGCAAACATGAGTGTGAATGAAAGGGAGGAAAGTGGAGTGATTAGGATGCTGGGAGTAGAGGTAACAAAGGTGGAGGAGTTTAAATACTTGGGATCAACAGGGCAGCGGTGGCCAAGTGGTTAGGGAGTTGCCCCCTGCATCGGAAGATTGTGGGTTCAATTCCCTCACAAGTAGATTGCCCTGAAGTACCCTTAAGCAAAGTACTGCCCCTGTCACTGCTCCCCAGGCACTTTCAATAGCTGCCCACTGCTGCACGGTGTTATGTGCATGGGCTAAATGCAGAGGTCCAATTTTGTTGTGGTGTGCTGTGCTGTGACCTTGCAATGACAAGGGTTGTCACTTTCACTTTTTTTCACTTTTTTCAACAGTTCAGTGTAATAACGAGTGTGGAAGAGAGGTGATGAAGAGAGTGCAGGCAGGTTGGAATGGGTGGAGAAGAGTGGCTGCAGTGATTTGTGAAAGATGGGTACCAGCTAGAGTAAAAGGGAAGGTTTACAGGACAGTAGTGAGACCAGCTATGTTGTATGGATTGGAGACAGTGGCACTGACAAAAAGACAGGAGGCAGAGCTGGAGGTGTCGGAGTTAAAGATGCTGAGATTTTCGTTGGGTGTTAAAAGGATGGACAGGTTTAGAAAAGAGTATATTAGAGGGACAGCTCAGGTTAGACATTTTGGAGACAAGGTTGGAGAAGGAAGGTTGCATTGGTTTGGACAGATGAGTATTATATGGGGAGGAGGATATTAAAGATGGAGCTGGCAGGAAAGAGGAGAAGAGGAAGACCAAAGAGGAGGTTTATGGACGTGGTGAGAGAAGACATGCAGGTGGTTGGTTTGAAGTAGGAAGATGCAGAGGACCTTAAGAAATGGAGACGGTTGATCTGCTGTGGCCACCCATAAACGGGAGCAGCCGAAAGACAAAGAAGTTAGCTGTCAATAAGAGCTCATGTAGATGTGGTGTGTGGCTTTATGAACTCTGCCTTTAAAGAAAAATGTTACACTCTAAACTAATGAGAGTCAAAGTCATAACACTTTTACATGGGAAAAACCTAATTTCAAGCATATATTCACAAAGCTTATGCTGTTTGATTTCTTTAAGAAATTAGTGCTGAGTCCAGTTCCTTGTCATTGCAGAAGCTGTGATAAGACCCCTGTACCTAATATTTACAACCCAGCAGCATTAAGTCAGTTAAGACTCATCTATCATTGAGATATACAGTTCTCTTACCAGTAGTAGAGCAGCATCGTTGCACTGATGGTATGTCACTAACACTTGGAGCCAGTTGTAGGCTCTGTATGATTTGCAGGGGGTCAAAAGCACATCTTAAAATGATGAGCAGGGCAGTGGCCACACCAGACAAGTCATGCTGGCTGCAGAGCCGCCAATTGCACCAGGGCTGATTTCATATTGATCAGGCCAAGGCTCTGGGTCACAACTAGTGGCGCCTAACTCAGACAAGCTTTTTATTTATGTCAAATAAGAAGAAAGAAAAGAAATATAATGGTGACACTACATAAAGCAAAGTATAATGGCCTCTCCTTACTAGTCTTCGTTTTCAAGGTAACATAGTGCACTGCTTTTGTAGTGTGTCAATGCCAGGCCTTACTGAAAGGGAAGTGGGGGGGACAAGGCACCTCTGCTTCATGCTGTTGGATGACTAAGCATTTCCAGTAATGACCAGAGGTCTGAAAAAGGCTGTATTCGTGTTCCACCATGTCACAGCCAAAGGCTACATGGTCTTTTTACAACGCATTTAATCAAGTGAGCTCAGGGCACGTACCTGCTCGGGGTTGTACTTGGAGAGCACTCCATTTCCATGAAACTCTTCCAAAACATCTTTCAGCTTCTTAGAAGAATCTGTAAGTGATAGAAAGTTCAGAATAAGTGAGACAAGATATAAAATGTAAAAAAAAAGTGCTAATTCATTTTATCATTTGAAAAACAAACAAAAAAATCTTTAACATTACCCTTCCCTGTTTTCTGGGATTTCCATACTTTAAACCACTGTAAAAACCTTTATTCATTTTTATATTTGATCTATATATGGAAAAATTTTCTCAATTCATATTCAAAATAGTATGTGAATACACAGCTTTATCTTTAAAAAACTTTGAACTGAACTGAAAATATTGACAGAGCATCTTCTACAATGAAGCATGGCCCTTCTGTATCATTACTAAAGGCTACTTTACATAAATTACATCAAACAAATCTACTTAGGTAAACATATCAAACCTGCAGTATCTCACAAAAGTGAGTACACCCCTCACATTTTTGTAAATATTTTATTATATCTTTTCATGGGACAAGTATAAGATATGTAAAGTATCAAAGTGTCATATCTAAAGTATGTCCCATGAAAAGACATAATAAAATATTACCAAAAATGAAGGGTGCACCCACTTTTGTGAGCTACTGTAGCAACATCTCAGAATACTAACATTACAAAGAAATGATGGCACAAAAAGTGGGGCAGCAGTGGCCTATTTGTTAGGGAGTTGGCCCCAGATCAGAAGACTGTGGGTGTGATTCCCTCACCAGTAGGTTGCCCGAGGTACCCCTGAGCAAGGTACCGTCCCTGTCACTGCTCCCAGGGCTCTTTCAATAGCTTCCCCCTGCTGCACGTGTGTGTATGGGTGAAAGACAGCAGTTGAATTTTGTTGTGTTGTGCTGTGCTGCATTTCACAATGGAAAGGGTAGTCACTTTCACTTTTTCACTTTCAAAATGGTTACCAATTATTGTTATTACCATGACATCACAAAATTTTTTTTTCTTTAAAGCCAAAGAAAAAGAATCGCACATTGTAGCTATTATCCTATCTCATTCATTAGCAAATTAATAAATGTTGCTTTAATAAATGGTACTTAAGCTAATGTTAAAGGTTCATAAGAACCGCAGCTAAAGCTATTTCTCCACGCTAAGATTGCACCTCAAGATAGCATATTAAAGCCAAATTAATAACAACACATACCCAATATAATACCTGAACCAAGCTATCAAGAACACCAAATACCTGATGATTGGCTGGGAGCTATGCAACAGCTGTGAACTATCAGAGATTTGAAAAGTTTGTTTTGGGAAACAATTAAAGCATTTCAGCTAGTTTAAAAGTTTAGCGCCATATATTTTACTATAACAGGGCATATCCAAGGACTATCCAAAGGCTATCTTTCTTTATAAAGTTTTCTATGCTTGGACAAAAGGGGCTGACTGCTCCTTTATGCACGACTTCTACTGAATGTCCTGCAGCATGGCTGGGAAATTAAGTCCCAGTGACATGATGCATAAATATGTTACAGATTAATTATTAGTCTAATTATTATCATTTTAACAGTGCAAGACCTAGAGCATTGTTTTTGTATTGGTAAAGGGAGCAATGCATGAAGTTATGAGAAAGAGTATTGGAATCTAGGTTAAGAAAAGAGGTGATGATTATTAAGCAGCAGTATGCTTTCATGCTGAAAAAGAGCACAGATGCAATTTTTGCTCTGAGGGTGTTACATTTACATTTACATTTACCAGACGCTCTTATCCAGAGCGACTTACATGTCCTGATTACAGGGACAGTCCCCCCTGGAGCAACTCAGGGTTAAGGGTCTTGCTCAAGGACCCAGTGGTGGTAGTGCTGGAGGTGGGATTTGAACCAGGGGCCTCTTGATCCAGAGGTCCATAGGCAAGTACCCTACCACTAGACCACCACCACCCTGTGTTGACGAAAAAGTAATGAGAAGTCTAGAAGGATCTGCAATGTGCCTCTGTAGACAAAGCATGTCAGAGTATTATAGGATATGTATGAATAACAGTGGTGAGGTCTGTAGTAGGACTGATGGATTCATTTAATGTAGAGGTGGGATTACATCAAGGATCAGCGCAAAGCACATAGCAAGAGTAGGGTGCAGTTTGAGGGCACCCTGGAGAGATGAAGATATGCTCTTGTGAGGAGAAGAATGAGTCAGTAGGACTAAGACAGAATATATGAGTGTGAATGAAAGGACAGCGGAGTGGTTATGATGCAGGGAGTGGCAAGAATGACCTGTGACAGACAGGTACTAGCAAAAGTGAAAGGAAAGTTTTATAGGATGATAAAAACAATCGAAGAATAGAGATTGTGCTGCACTGGACATTTGCAGAGGAGAGATGAAGAGAAGAGATATTGGGAGAACATTGTTAAGGATGCAGCTGCCAAGAAAGAGAAGGAAGGCTAAAGCGGAATATTATGGATGTGATGAAAGAGGACATGCAGGTGGTCAGAGTAGAAGAGGAAGATGCAGAGGACTGAAAGAAACAGATGATCTGCTGTGGCAACCTCTAAACAGGAACAGCAAGCAGAAGAACAAGAACAAGAACAAGAAGACAGTGAGCAATGCATGACAGAAGTTGTCACAATACACATTTAAGTCAATGATACTCAACCACAATAGCATGAGGAAAACAAAACCGAGTTGGCCTTCATTGCTTCACTCCTCTTCCTGAACCACAACGTTTGAACGTTTGAGTCATCAGTAGTATGTCTATCTGTAATATCTGCCAGAGCAGAAAACTAACTGTTTACATCTCACTTCCCACAATGTGCAGCTTCATTCTATACCTCGAGCCAAAATATATCAATTTATTCATTTAAAATAATTTTTTTTTAACATGAAGAAACACACACATTCGCATACAGCTTGAGTTTCAAACCTGAAACCTCAACTGGTAGAATATGGCTGTTAACTGTGTGAGGGTAAATAAGTGTACTCGCCCTGGCAATCTTAACATAGCTTTGTTATAGTCTACATCATATTTCTTCAACTGTGTTTATTAAAAGATAATTTAATTTAATTGTTGTGGAAATTAAATGTAGTCAAATCATTTATTTCCAAAGAAATACATTCAGCAAATTATCACTAACTGTTTAAGTGTACAGAAGTGTCATTGATATAAAAAATAATAGTTTTGTAGTTTTGCAAATAATGAAACTGAGTGTTATTGTTCAGCTAAGAAATGGAAGATATTCTACCTGTAAACTGAAGAATTAGCCTTCATTAAAATGGGGCACTCTGCTCTAAAAATAAACTGATGAGTGAAAGCTGGAGCTCAACTCCTCCATAATCCAAGCAAAAATGAGTCAGTATTCATCAGGTAAACCCCTCAACAAAGCATTTTGGTGGTTAGTGTGATTGGAAAGAATGACCTCACACTTGCATTGACTGAGTCTGAGATTTATGAGCTGTTTGTTTAGTTTCAGGTCACAGTTCCATGAAAAAGACAGTCGTTGCTGTGAAATGCATTGGGTAACATACAGAAGGAAAAAATATGAGGGCTATATGAGAGAGTAAGGGACCAACAAACTTTCCACTCACTACCATCAGCATCAAATTTGCATAAGTCAAAAGAAGCTGTGGCATGAAACTTTATAACGTTAAGCTTAAATATTTAAAAAAACAACAACATATGTCTGCAGGTTCCTAATGTGGGCAGTAAGCATTTTATATGATAATCAGTGTTAGTGCTGTGAATGAATATTACTGAAGCCCTCATTACCCACTAATTAAAGAGACCTGAAATATATATATTCACTGTTTATTAACACCTATGCATAAAAACATCAGTCTTTAGCACCTAGCTGAGAACACGCCACACATACACCCACCACATGCACCCATAGACAGTGTATACACTCAGCCCTTAAAAACAAGCAAGGCCTGCATGTACCAGAAACGGGCTGAAAAGAAGGGTATTGTAGATTTATTTTATGTACTCAATTTAAATAATAGGTGACTGACTACATATGGGGATAGTGGAAAATTCTGTAAATTAAGTTTTTTTGCCAAACAATTCCTATAAATACCCTGCAGATAATGTATAATCTATGAACTTTATATAACAATTTTACCAGGCATCACAAATACTGACTTTTTTGATTAAGACAGATTCAAAAGGCTGGTTTAATAGTGAAACTGAATGTGCTCTCCCTCTGTAACAAATATAAAGGAGTAATGCTCTTTTTTGTCAAGAGAAGTCTACATCATACAAGAGTGCATCATGCTTTAATTCATAAAGTGTTTGAAGATATAAATAGCATGAAAAAGAGGAGATGACTGATTCAAAGGATTTGGATAATTTCTCAAATTCCAGCAAAACAAGAAGGCTGTTGACTCCTCTCTGATTAGAAAATGTATTCACAATTCAGTCTCTCTTTTGCTTAGGTTTAGAGTCAAAGATCATTTTTGCCTCATACTGGCAGGAGCAATTCTCTGCTGAAACTGTTGACCGTGGTAATGACTACTTGCAACCACTCTAAACCTCTATACACAGAAAAGGTTAGCTATCTAAATACAAGAAAATCTTACTCTTTGAAAAGTTGATTGAGAATTAAAATAAGATTTGAAACAAAGCATCTGCGAAAGAGCCCGGAAAAAAAAGAAAGAAACTTGTTTCTGTTTGAACGAGTCTGAGAGACAAAAATATATATGACGCATAGTTCTCCAACACAAGTGCGCGCACACACACACACACACACACACAAACACACACACACACACTCACACACACTCCTCTGCTGGCAAAGATTTCACAATAGATTAAAGAGGTTTACCGGAGAAATAAGAATTGGGTTTATAGAGAAAATGTAAAAAATGCTACAACATTTTCATAAGATTTCACACATTTTGAAAACAAAAAGCTGAAAGGCTTACTAAAAAACTTCTGCTAATTACCATGCCACTCACAAAAAAACACAAAGCTTCGACAGTGTGTAAGATGAAAGATACCATAACTTAATAACTTTCTTAAAATCAATCTGGACTTATTCCTAATTAAGAAAGGTTTATTTTAAGTGTTGTAGCTTCTAAAGAAACCTGAGAATATCTGTGCTCCAAAGTTAAAAAAGAGCAGGGAACCAAACACTGGAGCATCAGTCCATAATGGTTCTATGAATATCTGGAAATGTATTAATGCTGCATGTTGTAATGACAAAATCCAGTAAAAAGAGCTCTGCTATTCTAAACAATATTATAGGCAGTATTTAATAAAAAGCATTATACAGTGTGCTCTTAATATCCATAACATACACAGATAATTGCATCTGGGGATATTAAAACAACACACATTTTTGTAAACAATCTTGTGATTCACCAACAATTATATCAGCCATTTGAAAAATTAATTGCCTCTCAATCTGAAGCTTTGCACGAGTCTTTTATCAGCAACAACTGAATTCAAATGCTTCTAGTAATGGAAGGTTGGTCTTTGGCATCACTGTGGTGAAAGTCTGGCCTGTTGTTCTTGACAAGAATCTTTTTTGAGTTTTGCCATCTTCAGGATCTATAACATGTCAATGGGGTTTATGCAAGGAACATGACTAGACCATGACATGACTCCCTCCAAAATCTTTTTTATAACAGGCATTTTAAAAGGCATTTTTAGGCATTTTTCAGGCATTTTTAAAACAGGCATTTTATTTTCAGACATAACGATTTTAAGATAGACATGGACTTACTCTGGTGGTATTGATTGTTATCCTGCTACTTAACCCTGTTGTTCTTAAGCTTTAGATCACAAACAGATTACAGGGTGTTCTCCTTTAGTATATCATGGAAGAGAGCTGAATAAATTTTTCCTTCTATTATGGCAAGTTGGCTAGGCCCTGAAGCAAAGCACCCCCCCCACCATCACATTACTACCACCATGTGTGTCTGTGGGTGTTCTTGTTGTAGAAAGCTGGACTAATTTCTTGAAATGTAAAAAGACACATGGATTCCAAAAAGCTCATCAGTCCATTGAACAACATACCAAAAGGTTTTAGGGGTCATCAAGGTGTTGTTGGAAAATGTTAGACATGCCTTATGTGAGATGAGGTGGACCTGCAGCTTCTGAAATTGAAAGTGAAAGTGAATATTCTTGACATAACGAAATTCAACCTCTACATTTGTCCCATATAAACGTGCAGCAGGGGTCAGCTCTTGAAAGCTACCTGGCGAGCAGTGACAGGGACTGAACCTTGCTCAAGAGCACCTCAGGGCATCATGCTGGTAAGGGATTTGAACGTGACTCGGGACTACCCCCAAGTAATCCCTAACCACTAGGCCACCGCCTAGTTCTACACTGACTTCTCCAATTAGTTTTCCATAATCTAGTCATTTGTAATAGATTGTTCCTACTTTGTCATATTTCAGATTTACCATTATTTTACTAAACTGTGGTGCTTCACTGGAGTCCCAAAAAGACTGAAATATTGATCAACACTTTCAAAAACTGAGATATTTCAATAACCTTCTTCCTCAGGTCTTCTGGCATTTCTTTTCATTGTGTTATCCCTGTTGTCCTGTTGTCTTTTGTAATATGTTGTGATAAACAAAAATAGAGAAAATAAGAAATACTTATATGTATTTACACATAATTAAAACCTGTGAGGGCACTGTTAATGCACTTTTCAATAAATAAAATGCTTGTAAATTTGAAAAAAATATATATCTGGGTTACCAAGTGCTTTGCATCAATAACAGCATTAAACGTTGCTGATGAATTACGCCACCCAGAACACTAGCAGGGCATCAATACAGTCTGTCAATACAGCCTACATTCCCAGCAGTGCTTCCTAAAAGCCCAGAGGGCCAGTTTCGGGGACATTTGCACATAGTGAAATACCTCCAAATAACATATTGATCAGGGCATTACCTTAAATAGGTGCTTTGCAGGCACACTTATTCAAAGAGGTAAGAGCTTTAATGACCAGATAAATAAACTGATGAAACCATTCATCTTCTTGTAAAGAAAAACAAATATGCTACAGAATTGCATATGAGAAATTATAGAGAACAGTCAGTAACATAGCAGGTGGGGAACTGTACATGTTAATGAGCTGTGAATTCCTACCAGGAGCTGGGGAAAGCCATTCTTTTGCTCAGAGTGAACATACAGCACAAACCAGGTTCTAATCCAAAGGACCCATGGATCAGATGACTAACTATTCAGACCAAAGCCTAAATGAGCAAGCCAACTGTAATTATTAGAAATACTAAGGCCAAAGAAAACATGCTTAGCTTCGCTCTGCAGATGACTCATGTCTTGTACTCACATTCGCTGTACTGCTGCAGTTGGGAGAACTCGGCTGGGCTCAGACACACCCAGCTCCCGTCGCCCATCTCGCCGGCTGAAGTGTGTGTGGCGAGGAGGGGTTGTGTTGGAGACAATGATGATTAGCCCCGGTTGAGGTAGGATATGGAGGTGAGCAGGTCTGGCGTCATCCCAGCTCCTTCTGTGAGCAGATGGCAAAAGAGATGGCACCAGACCGAGGAAGCGTAGGGATGGGAAGGATGAGAGGACGAGTGTGGTGTCAAGGTGAAACGGATGAGGCGTGACAGGCCGGGGCTGTGATTTTCACTGCAGGGATGTTCACACAAATGATCACAGCAAGGCCTACAAAGACACGACCTATGACCCACAGTGACCTATAAAGAGAAAAAGACAATCAAATTACTATTGGGTGTGATACTAGCTTAACTGAGGATTATTTCATTTACATAGCATCTCATTTAGCCACACACTATATGTTAATATAACGAATAGCACAGTTAATTGAGGTATGTGTTTTAAGTAAAGAGGCTGATTTATGTTAATTCAGCCCAGTCTTTCCCATTATGCTTTGTTTTAATTGAACCTCAAATCTCACATAGCACTTTATGAAATTAAAGGGCCCATATCAAGATTTTAACCGTTTTAAAATATATAACGTTTTATTTACTTCTAATATGATATGGATAGAAAAGAATTAATGTGTCTGCCTATACTAGTGTCCAATCAACTTAAGGTAAAAAGTAAAGTTTCAGGGGCAGAGTGGTCTTCTGGTAAGAGACTAGGTCCCATAATCATAAGGTCATGGATTTGAATCCTAGAACAGTAGGTGACCCTGGTGTACCCTTGAGCAAGCACTGCTGCTCAAGTGGGGGTTAAAACCCAACCCCTGCTGCACTGTGTATATGGATTCAATGCAAAGAAAGCATTTTGTTGTGATCCACTATGTGCTGTGCTGTGTGTTCACAATGACAGTCACTTTAACTGCACTGACTGCAATGTTCACTGGAGACTGAACATTCTTTAAGCAGAGCAAATCATTTATATATTTGTATTAGGCTCAAATACATCGTGTTCAGTTCTAGCTGATATATAAAGATTGTAAATGGTCATTAATAACAGATTTTGAGCATTCTGATACATAAACACAAACATTACATGTGGACCTCAGTGGCAAAAAAAAAAAGGTATCTTCTGACTTTTCCCTTTTAGAACTACTTAGAACAACACAGTCTTGTGTATAAATATGAGTTCAAAGATCCAGTCAGCAGCTGTATCACATGCACCAGGCTGGCCTCTGTGCTCAGTGTGCAACACCAATCAATACATTTCTCTCTTTCTCTCTCCCCCACCCCCCCACCTTTCTCTCACTCTCAGTGAGAGGCTTAGCAGAGTGAAAAATCAACAGCAGTTTAGCAGCACTACCGTAGGGAAGCAAACTAAAAATGTCTGAGTGCAGACAAAGCAAGAGGAAAGAGGAACAGCAAGGATCAAGAGGAGAATGGTGACGCAATGCCTTAGTGATGCTATAAGTTACAGCATGCCAGAGAAGTTTAATTACCCGTAGTTTCATATTCTAGGACATGATGTAATTTTTTATTCAAGTTTTAGAGAAAAAAAGTCTTTAAACTGTATCTTAAGGAGTTTATGTTTCATTCCTGTCTATTACCAAAAAGGAATGTTATGAAAATTTAAATGCAAATAAAAATTCTATCCTTTAGATGATATGATAGAATGAAGCATGTGGCTTGGGGGGGGTCTAGTGAACTAGTGGTAGGATACTTGTTATGGACCTGTGGACCAAGAGGTACCAGGTTCAAATCCCACCTCTAGCACTTCCACTAATCAGTTCCTGAGCAAGATCCTTAACCAGTCGGTCCTTTCTGTGCCAAGCATGCAGCTCTAAACATCATGTTTATGGACACACTGCTATACTGCAAGCTCACCCTATATAATGGTGTGAAACACGCCTCCTGACAATTCCCATGATTCTGATCTAATCTTAAGTTATCATTATTCTCAAGATTCAAGAAAGATCAAGAAATCTGGAACTAAACCAGCCCTATACTATTACTACACCATCAACCACCACATGGTTCTTTGCTGAATAATTTAGAATTTATTGTATGCCTTAAAGCTATGGTTGCCTTAAAGCTTAATTTTGTGGATGGCTAATGTTGTTTTTGCATTGCATTGTGGAGTATTTTATTTGTTGTCTCACTGATTTCATTGATTTTTCCAGAACATATTCAAGCTCATGAACAATAATCATCTCTATCATATTTCCTTAATTTGTTGAGAGTAATTGCCAGTGAATAACACAGAAAAAATGAGGCATAACTAAAGTGTGTCAAAAAGAAATATCACTGATATTATTTAGATATTTAGAGGACAAATGTTTTTTGCAATGATACACAAAGATACACACAAAAAACAATCTATCACTGAAAAACACAAGAGATGTTGAATCTACAAAGATGCAGACTATTTGAAACACTGGTAGAGATTCGTATTAGCAATACTCATTTGTATGTAATTAAATGATTGATTAAATTATCTAGAACTTGATAAGCCTATATTCTATTCTAGATATGATAAGGGACAAATAATGAAGCAACAACATGCTCTAAAAGGAAATAAACACTGTCCATTGATGTGAGTCTAGGTGTAACTGCTTTTCTATATTTAACTTTCACATATCTGTTTTGTTCATAAATCAGAAGTTTTATTTTGGTGCCATCGGATGACTTCAACAGTTATGGATTTGCTTCTCTCCTGGAACGTCCAATGTTGAGAGCTAAAAATAGATGCACTGTTATTTTTATGAGATAACAATGACTCACTGAACAGATGTAGTTCTTGAGAAACTAAAAGCTTTGCCAAATAAAACACTTGTTTGGAAGATTTAGATTCAAATGCATCCAACATCACCATGGTGTAAGTGAGTTCAACACTGCAAGTATTAGGATCATAGCTGGTGCTTGATAGTAACTCAGAAGGCTGCAGTCTGTTACCTCATTCATAGATCAGAAAAGCAAGTTTAAATTCAGCCCTTTGCTGCTGTCTCTGTGGCTCTCACAAGCAATGAAGACTGGCAGAGTTGGACTAGACGTTAGGGACTAGACTCCAGGACTGGAATGTTGTGGGTTCAAATTCCAAACCAGTAGGTTGCACTGATACCCTTGAGCAAGGTACTGTCCCTGTCACTGCTCCCCGGGTACTTTCAATAACTGCCCTTTGCACATGTGTGTATTGGTGAAATGCAGATACTGCATTCCATTGTGGTTCACAAAGACAATTAGTCACTTTCACTTTAATAGATTATGATGTATTCATAAAACACACAACCTTGCAGCTTCATCATGAGCTCGGCTTGTATTTTCCCCTGCCTTTTATTTAATGAAAAGTATCATTTATATCATACATCATTGTTGTTTTTTAGCCATTGTTGTTTTTACTTTTTCCACGGAAACACCCCACACTGCTTGAACCACATCTCTAGCATGTATATTGGTTTCTATACTCACAAACTCAATATGAAACAAATTTCTATGCTTATCAAATGAGGATAATTGATGTGTGAGATAAAGAGATTTTGAGTGAGATAAAGAGAAGTTTGCTCAGCTTACCTTTAGCTGATACGTAACCTGAAAATTTACCAGTTGTCAATTGACAGTTTCTTTCCTCATTAATATTCAGAGTCTGAGAGATTTTAATCTACATAAAAAAATACAAATATATTTTTTATTACTAACAGTACTACTACTACTACTAATTATTATTATTATTATTATTAGTAGTAGTAGTAGTAGTAGTAGTAGTAGTAGTAGGAAAAAAAATAAAAGCAGGAAGATGCAGAGTACCGTAAGAAATGAAGCTGGAAGATACAGAATACATTAAGAAATGAAGCAGGAAGATGCAGAGGACCATAAGAAATGAAGCAGGAAGATGCAGAGGGCCGTAAGAAATGGAGACAGTTGATCCGCTTTGGCAACCCCTAAACGGGAGCAGCCAAAAGAAAAAGAAGAAAAAGAAGAGTAGTAGTAGTTGTTGTTATATAATTATAACTTTAATAGTAGTAATATCATATGTGTGGAGTTTTCATGTTCTCCTTGTGTTTGTGCTTGAATCCTCTGTGTGTTTTGGTTTCTTCTCACAGCCCAAAGACATACATGACATGCATACCAGGTGGACTGGAAATTCTGAATTGAACCCTAAAAGTGAATGTGTGAAAAGTGAAAAGTGTGTGTGTGTGTGTGTGTGCGCGCGCGCGCGTGTGTGTGTGTATGTGTGTGCGCGCGCGTGTGTGTGTGTATGTGTGAGAGAGAGTCTAACAGTCTGTTCAGGGTGTTTCTCTGCCTTTCACCCTATGAGTGCTGGGATAGGCTCCAGCATCCCTTGCCACCCTGGTTAAGATAAGTGGTTCTGATAATGGATGTACAATGATTATTATTGATTATACTATTTCAGTTAATGTCTTGACAACTACACAAAAGCTTGATTAGGTTTTAAAAGTGTTTTTGCTTCATTAGACCTCATCTCTTTTCTGAATAATTAATCTCCTTAACTATCAGTGAAAGTTAGCATAAAGACATTTCATTTCAACTATCTGTGCCTGCTGGCCCATTCTTCATTAAATGTCCATAAAGAAGCAGGTAGGCAAGGGTTTATGAAACAAATAAAAAATGGAAAAATAAATGTATCTTATCCTTATCTTATGTTTTATGTTTTTTGTTGTTGTTTTATTAGAAAATACATATTAGTTGGTGTAGGCATTAAAAAAAGAGTTACTTAATGTGGAACTATTCACATCCTGAGACAGCATAAGAACATGGCATCATGCAATTATGGGAAAGTTAATCCAGTGTATGCATTTTAAGAGATGAAGGCTGAAAAGATAAGGTTAATGGGTGTGTGTCTGCATATTGTCCATGTGTGTTAGGTTAATGGGCTGCTAGAGATGCATGTAGATCAACAGGATGGGGCCACCCCTCTGTGTGGAGAGGGATTCTGTTTGCTCAGGCAGTTGCCTAGTAACCTGACGTCATAAGTTTGCAGCAAGGAGATGAACAGAAGGGGGGGTGGGTTTATATGTGTGTGTGTCTGCATGTGTGTGTGTATGCACATTAGTGTGCTTGGTTGTAGCTCGCTAGCATAAAGGTAGAACAACAAATGCAATCATTAAATTAGACTGTGGGTTATGTAGAAGGACAGGCACGGTATAAATACTACATGTTCCTCTTTTTACACCTTTAGTTAAAGTTTATTTCACATTTTCAAGATGTTATCGGTAGCACCTTAGAGTGGGAGTGTGATGCCACTTCAGAAGAACCAGGTCAAGGATGCAGTAAAGCTTCACATTTAGATCTGGATCAGTTAAGCACTTGAGGCAAAGAAGTGCAATCAATATTTCTATAGGTTTCACTATTGATTCATTTTATGCCATTGAAATACACATACAGGTGTGCACAGCTGGTGTCGTTTTCTATGTACAAGTAGCCGTGTCTGTGTCTGTATTTTTATGGGGAGATGTATTTGCTCTAAGGAGTCATTGTTTTTGAATAGGTTATGCAGGATCTTCATTATGTTTCATTCTGTTACATAAAGGTCCATACTGTAATTGAACCTCTGAGACATAAATTGAAGCATGACCATGGTTGAAACATCATGGGAAGAAAAGAGAGACTTTAAAGGAAAGGCTCTCGAGAGTCAACTCTACCATCCTCCTCCATAGCTCTGCCTTATTCACAGAGATAATGAAGCTGAGTGAGTCATTCAGGTATTCAGGCTACACTGAAAGAAAGAAAGGAACAAGCATTTCCCCCATGTTAAAGTCTCACTTCTCTTTCAACTATGGTTTTCCTTCTACACTGGCACTAGAGCCAGGCTTTGTTCAATATCACTCAATACCAATATCAATAACGATGCCTAGACTTTAATCCAAATTTCAAAATGATTGATTTTCATGAATGTTTTTCATTAATAAAATTCTATATTAAAATATATTGGTACTGTGTAGATAGGTTTAAGCACTATACATATATCATTCATGTTAGAACAGAACATTTACCTTTCAAATCATTTTAAAACATCAGGCGCTCCTAACGTTATACTGGGAGGAGGATGTTGAAGACGGAGCTGCCAGGAAAGAGGAAAAGAGGAAGACCAAAGAGGAGTTTTATGGATGTGGTGAGAGAGGATATGCAGGTGGTCTGTCTGAAGAAGGAGGATGCAGACGACCGGAAGAAATGGAAAAGAATGATCCACTGTGGCGACCCCTAAACAGCCAAAAGAAGAAGAGGCATTCATTACATGTCAAAATGTTCTGTGGAGTAATGAAACTTAAATGAAGTGAAAAATCTCATTACATTAAATTCCCTGGTAAGTTCCATTTTGGAGATATGAGGTTTCATTCTGACAGCAAACCCGTAATCAAGTGAAATGTTTTTTGTTGGCTTTTTAATTGATAGCTTCTGCACAATTCTGCGCAGGTCCATGTTTATTTGCTGGTTGTATCTTACTGGGGAAAATAATAATAAGGTGTGTGCAACAGATCTGGCATATTTTTCCAATTTGCAAAAGCTAAGCTCAAATAGAAAGTATACATTAAATTTTCTGGGAAATGGTCAAATTTCTTTTGTAGAGGACTTGTTACCTTACTTTTACTAATAAATATATTGGAGATTTTAATCTTATCTGTAATTTAAGGATATTTTTTCAATCTAGTTTTTTAGTTTTGGTGCATTTTCATGTACATACTAAAATGTGGTACTAAATGACAATAATCTTTCCATACATAGAAGAATTTTAAGTGATTTGTTGGGTACCATAAAATATTGCATTTTCATTCTTAGTCCTAGCTGACAAGAGCTATTTTTTGCATTCAAGAAAGGAATCTGGTCAGGCTTTACCACAGGAATTTTAAAACATATTTTGCTAGGCCATTTTAAGTGACCGTTATAGTACATTTTTGTCTGCATCTGTTTCTAACTGGATTCATGTGGTCAATCACTTTTTTCTTTGAAAGCAATGCTTTATATATCCATTCGGCCCATTAAACAGTATGGCTCTCATTACTCTCTCTCTCTCTCTCCACTCTCCTCGTCTTGCAGCGTAAAACTCCATGTATCTTACTTGATTTACCACTCCCTCTTCCACTGACACTCCATTACATTCGAGGCATGTAGTATTTATATCTCTCCCTCACATCTATATTACATGATCTTACGCATTTGTTCTCTTGTTCTCTAATTCTCCATCTCTTACTGTCTATTGCTTCTTCTCTCTTTCTCTCTCTCTTTCTTCACTTTATTCTCCTTGAACAACCAGAACCAGCCAGATTCCTAATTAGTCTTCTGCTCATGTAGAATTTATCTGACTATGACAGTCCCTCTTCTCTGTTCACCAGCCACACCCAGCTCCTTTCTACACAACGCTGGTGACTAAGATGTGTCCTGTTGTCCAGTGATCATGTTACACAATACAGTTAAAGAACATTCTTATTAAGAACATGATGAAGGTATTTATATTTTTTCTGCAGATCTGGATGAATCAACTAAATTTCTAAGCAAGTTATACATTTTAAATGCTATGAATATGTTTTCACTTTTTATGTCTTATGAATTACCGTTTAAAGTATTTGTTAATTACTCCAGTCTAAAAAAGGCAGCAACAGTCAGATGAGGCCCACCTGCTTGTGTGCTGTATGCTGCTGTATGTTTTTAACAGGCAGTACAGTTTTTACAATCACATGAGTGTAACAATTTAAAGTTAATGCTTAATTTAGAGAGTGTATGAATTTTTCCATCATGAAAGCAATGGCAGATGAAATGGCCTTTTGAGGCAATTAGAGTGTGAGCTCCTGGTTTTAGTCTCACCCTCATCAAAGATAAATGCAATATTAATTTAACTTGGTTATTTATCACCATGCTTACATATTGAGATGATTCATGGCATGCCTTCAAACTAAGTCTTTTTTTAAATTCTACACTGAACATTTTTCTTAACATCTAATTTGCACGAGGTGCCCCCACAAAGCTCTGGTCAAATATCTATATATTCAATTTACTATTGCATCATAAATCATAATATTAACTAGTTCTGCTAAACAAAACTCACAAACCAGCCAATCTCTTGGCCTGTTTGGCATGACTTAAATACAGCATATTTTCTGAGTAGCACTCTGATGAGGAATCTCAAAATTGTTGTGAAAAAGGTTTGCTTTTAAAAATAACTATAACTTATTTATGCGCACTCATATGTCAGGCATTAAATTATGTTACTCAAGTAGAATCTGCTTCTTTGAGTTCAGATTTTGAGCGATCTCCCTCGTTCACAAAGCGCCTTGTTGGAGAGGCTACACCGCCAAATTAGGACACTGATCATGAGCGGGATAAAAGAGCGGTAGAGGTATAGCACTGTCCAGTGAAGTGACATCATCTTTGTCCCTCAGGGACAGTGAGCAGGCACACACACATAGTTTATACAGAAGAAAGTGAGGGATCAGCGATGATAAATGAAAAGGCTGAGCACAAGATGCTGCCAGGCTGAGTAGAGGGGAATGAGGGTTTAGAGAGGGGTGCAGAGCCACTAGAGAACAGCGACCGTAAACACAGGCTGTTAGAGTAATAAACATCCTCAAGCCCAGTAGACTACTAGTCTACCTTGTCTAAATCCCCTGCTACTTCATTCAGCCTTCAGACAGTTCCTCAGCTACTTGCAAGAATGATCATTCATTTCATTTTATTTTGGCTTGACTTCTTCATCATGATTGTCCACTTGATGGGCTGTGTATTTAGTACATTTAAGACATTGGTGTAAAGTGCATCATCCTGTAGTGTAACATAAGTGCTGTTAAATATGTCTGATTATCAAATTGCAAGGAGGAGACTGGGTAGGAACTGGGTAGGAAGCCTGATATAACTGACTGTAAGACACTGCACAACTGTCATGATCATCAAAGAAAATAATGTGACAAATGTTTCGATATATGTAAAGGCAGACGTGTGCTTGTCCTTTAGTCTACTTAATTGAATTAGAAATCACAGATTTACACATATTCAAATTACCCTTGCAATTTTGTTATTGCATTAATTCCACATTAAGTGCTTTCATAAAGATTTTGATTGTGCATATTTTGTGGAACATGCTATGTGCTCTGTGAAGGCTTGTGTATTTTTGATGTGGGCTTTCAGGGAAGAGGAGATATAATCTCAAAATATGAATTTGAACTGTATGAAAATATTATTTCAGTATCACCCAGTCCTAAATCAGAGACACACAGTGGTACATGATGTTTGATCAAAAGCAGTTTGAGGGCACGCCATTGTACCTCTTTTCCCTTCCTGAATACTTGCTTGAAGAAATATTTTAATTATTAATCTCAAAAGTACACTTTTGATCATTTATTATAACTACATGTTTTCAGTTCATTTCTCCCTTGATTTATCTGGCTATATTCAAAACAAGAAAAATGCCAATAAACAAAATGCAGATACTATATGTTTAGCAGCTGCACAATCTATATTTTTAGTTTTCATCACAAACAATGTGTAGGCTATTCACCACAATGTGTAGGCTATGGATTTCCATAGCCAGTTTTTGGATTCTGAAAAATTCTAAAAATGTAAAAGAAATAGACCATACCAGCAAAATCTCACAAATGCATGTATCTTTACAGAGTTGATATATATGCTGTCTACACGACTGCTAATATAGTCAATTGTGATGGCCCTAAATTCTATAGAAATCCATGCGTACAATTAATAGAATTAATAGATACAATATTAAATGAGAAATTGTGGTGTATATGAGCATCTAGGTTTGAAAATAAAGTTTCAAATGTACCATTATTAATTGCATAAATATTACAGAAAAAGAGCAGTGCACCACACTAGTCCCCACACTAATGTTATAAGATTTTTTCCACGTCAAACACAATGATAAATGTTAAATTATTGAGAACTTCAAACGCTGAACCACAACCTTTCTCTATCATGTGCAAAAAGATGATAACCTGCAGCTTCACTGTACCATTATAACCCTGTGCAGAGTCTAAAATAAAGAATAGAATGGCTTATGACCACCTGTTATGCCTCTTGGCTCATTTGTATCCTTGACTAGCCTGTTTTGAGTAGGCAAAATAAGAAATGCAAACCTGTGCTGTCTCTCTCCTAATGGAACCTCCCTCACTACGCATTGTGTGTATGTGAGACATACTTATAGCCATGGTTTTAAAAAAAAGATCAATGTAAATACTAAAACAAACAAGATTAATATTATTAAGTTATCTTATTTTATCTTTTGACATTGACTTTATGCTACATAATGAAGACTAGAAACATACATAATACATAAGATACAATACATAAGATATATACATATTATTAGATACACTGCTTGTTGGAAAATATTTTATACACTTTTATGACGATAAAGCTCAGACACACCCTCTTCCATCTTGCATCAAGTTTTGTAGTTTTAACCCGTCTGAATTACTGAAGTACAGTTGTAATGAGAACATGACCGACTCCAGCCACGGACAACACACATCTCTTGGACATCTCTGCCTTAATTGTTCTTTGCCATTTTAGACATTTCATGACTATGAGTTCATTGAACACATCTGCTTCTTTTTAACTAGTACAATAAAATGTATTAATAAGAACTTAAAAAAAGGAGTGTATTTTGAAATATAATTAACTATACATTTTATCTGTCTCTCTAATTCTCTCTTTCAAAAATATTTGGACTATTAATTGAGGAGTTTGGACACAGAAGGCTTTGGTTTTAAATCACAATGTAATTATCAAGAAAAGCAAATTAGGACTAGCTCTAATTCTTAGCCTCAGGTAAACTCTTAAGCTGCTCAGCCCTGCTTTTCATCTTACCTGACTGCTTGTTAACAAAAAGAATAAGCATTAAAGAGGTGTTATATGAAATAAGGAGATAACTGCTATGTGCCATAAGGGATACTTATGCTTCAGATTGCTTCAGCATTAAAAAAAACTTTAAGAAAGATCTCATTAACCATATTACTAGTTTTAATGATAAATAAAAAGATTTTTACAGTGAAATGAAATTACCCTTGAATTGCATTTGTTTGAATATCAAGAAATGTTTTAAAGAAGTGCAATACTTCTAAAAAACTAAAGATGCTACAAAAAAAAATATTCAGTGCTTGTGTTATCGATAGCTACTGACTGCTGAATGACAAAAAATCTTGGTTGATTAAAGATCTACATGTATTATTTTAGTAAATAAACCTTTTCGGACAGTGGTGCCCTAGTGGTTAGGGAGTTGGCCACAGGATTGGAAGATTGTTGGTTCAAACCCCTTACCAGTAGGTTGCCCTGAGGTACCCTTGAGCAAGGTACTGTCCCTGTCACTGCTCCCTGGGTGCTTTCATAGCTGCCCCTTGCTACACGGTGTTTGCATGGGTTAAATGCAGAGGTCCAATTTTGTTGTGGTTTGCTGTGCTGTGACAATGACAAGAATAGTCACTCTAACTTTAAGCTTGGTTTTCCTCTAAGGGTTTAAGCATAGTCCTGAACTATACTAGGATCTGAATGGAGCTTTTTCTTTGAAAGAAAAATGAATTCTAGGACAAGATTAGTAGTACATGAAGCCACCCTTATGACTAAAATAACAATCCTGCACTGTAACATAATGTGAAATTTAGTTTGATTCCTTCTGTCTATGTATCTCTTCAAGTACTTTGTCAGTTGCTTGATTATGACTGCTGAGGTTGTGATTATTTTAATGCATTATGGAAAAACCTTTATATCTTTTCCTCCTTTCCCATGCATCATCCTCTATCACATCGTCTGCCTGCATGTTCTCTCTCACCATCCATAAACCTTCTCTTTGGCTTGCCTCTTTTTCTCTGGCAGCTCTATCCTCATCATCCTTTTCCCAACATAATCCCTGTCTCTCCTTTGCACCTGTCCAAACCAACACTATCTTGCTTCTCTGACTTTGTCTCCAAGTCACTCAACTTGAGCTGTTCCTTCAATTTACTCTTTCCTAATCCTGTTCATAATTGTCAATCCCATCAACCCTGCTTTCTTTTTTTTCAGTGCCACCCTCTCCGACCCATATGACACTGCTGGTTTTACAACCGCATTGTAAACCATGTAAAACCATCCGTTCCAACCTGCCTGCACTCTTTTCTTCCACTCTCTTGTGCACTTGCCATTACTCTGAGTTGTTGGCCCCAAGTATTTAAACTCTCTCACCTTCGCCACCTTTCATCCCCGCATGCTTACCACTGCACTTTCTTTCACACTCATGCATTCTGTCTCAGTCCTACTGAATCTCATTCCTTTCCCCTCTACAGTGTATCTCCACCTTACTAGGGTCTCCTCAAGCTACTCCTTACTCTTGCTACAGACCCCAAAGTCACCTGCAAACACTATAGTCCACAGGTACTCTGGTCTAATCTTGTCTGACAACCTATCAATCACAATAGCAAACAAGAAAGAACTTAGTGCTTATCTGTGATGTAATTCCATCTTTATCTTAAAAGCATCCATCACCCCTATTGCAGAACTCATTACTGTCATACTGTTCTCATACATTTCATGAACATATTCTGACATACTTTTTTGCCACTCCTGACTTCCTCATACAATACCACAACTCCTCTCTAAGCACTGTCATACTTTTTCCACAGAGGCACAATGCAGCACTTTCTGATATTCTCTACACTTTTCCACCTACATACTTATAGCAAACATTGCATTTGTGCACCATACTGCTGTTCACTAATAACCACCTCTAACCATAACCATCTCCCACTTTCAATGCTGAGAACTTTAACCTACATTTTTCTGAATTTCACTTACAACCAATGATAAAAGTCACAAACAAGTTTCTTTGGTTTGTGATTTTATTCATTTTAAGATCTGCAGAATTAACAGATTTTAATTTAAACTACTATAAATTGAACTGAAAATGTTTTAATCTGAAAACAAGTGTATCACACTCTTTTAATCATGATCATATGTGCTATAGGTGATATGGCAAAACAGTAATTTTTCTATCTATTTTTTAAAATGCAAATTTTTACAATCATTTATCATGATAACATTAAATAACATCATATTGCCTGGCCCTTTTCCATGAATTTGATTGGACACTCTCTCCCTCATATTTTTTTTCATCCTGGCAAAAACTGTTGATCTTGTAAGAATTCTCATCTGAATCCATGGTGATTATCTTAAAGTGTTTTTCAGCAGAGGAAAGCAGCTTAGCAACCTGTGCTACCTCTTAATAGCTTCACTTACAGTAAAGGTGAGCTTACTGCTTAATGTGCATACCATCATGTATATCACGTAAAAAGTAGAAAACACAGTTAGTTACAGAAGAATATGTTCAGTCATGGACACTCGTATAAAAATTACAACTCCGTTCCATCTGTTTAATGTTCCATCTCTCAGGTCTGTAAACGTGAGCTCCATTTTAAAATCAGATACACACACACACACACAAACGCTCACACATACACAGAGTTCCTACGGTCTACGGCATCTTACATCTTACTGGGACCCAAAGAACCAGTGCCTCTGGTGTTTTGCATGATGAGCCATAATTAAGCGTGGTGATTTGAGATTTATCAAAGTCGGCCTCCCAGCACACAGCAGCATGAGTCTCTGTGGAGCAACTTCCAACTGATTACAACCTCAGAATGTTGTGAATGTATGCCCAAATGCTGCACAGAAGTGTTTGGTTTGCAACAAGATGGACTGGAAGCCACTGTGACTGAGCAGCGCAGGAAGTGTAAAACAAACAGCATAATGGTTGAGTGGCATGTCCTCCTCTATTCCACCACCATGGACTGTAGGACCTGGTGGTATCTATGAGCAGAGGAACTGTAAATTGCTTAATTTGCACAGACAAAGCTCTGACGTTTTAAAGAGAGACTACACAAGCTGTACAAATACAGCAAGGGAGTAACCAATGTCACCCAGACTGTGATTGTACTATGCACATCAGTAAAACTGCCAATGTCAGATCTATCAGTTTATATCTGAATATTCTACCAGTCTGACTACTACCATGCAAACCCTAAATATTACATTAGAGAAGCCTGTATACACCATGCATGAGATACATGCTACACCTCCCCTGACTCTAATACGAGAGCCAGTATTAAGCACATTAAGTACATGCTCCAAGATATTCTACTACTGTCTGCCTATTTTCAGAGTTCAATACATACAGCAGAACAATACCCACAAAAGGTGAAAGTGGGAGCCATATGTTGACAAGCTTGTAAGTCCTCTTTGCATAGAATGATGGACAGGATTGAGAGAAAAGGGAGGAAAAGGTAAAGACTGAGCATCAAGTCCTGAAGTGCATTTCATTGAAACATTTGCATTGCACATTGCATGCATTCTCTTCTGGAACATTTCAATTTCATGTGATCAGATAGTGAAATAAAAGAAATAGGAAAAAGCAAAGATGAAGAAAAATCCCATTCTACCTCTGTTCATCCAGGTGGCACCATAAGGTTCTCCAGCAGTGAAGGCATTGGTGGACCCTGTCTCTGGCAGACAAATATGAGCAATCGGCTACAGGCAGCGGTGCACACACAGCACTGGAGCCTTCTCACTCAGCAGCAGCACAACATCTCTCTCCTCCAGCATGAATTAATTAAGCTGTCCTCTTCTCTCGTGATTATCCTGCTGTAGGTTTGTGCAGCACTCTCCGTCTGCAGCAGTCGCATGTAGAAATGTCTCTCCACTTTTTTTTCTGACAGCCTGTTTACACAGAGCTGACTGGTCTCTCTCTCTCTCTCTTCACTCGTGCTCTCACTCTCCTTCTCTCTGTCACACACACACACACACACACACACACACATACATACACCCCCCCTCCATCCACAGTGCAATATCAGAGCGCTTCTAATAGGCCAGCCCTCCCTTTGTGAACCACCCTAAACAGCTCAACCGAAAGCCTTACAGCTTCTCTCTCTCTCTCTCTCTCTCTCTCTCTCTCTCTCTCTCTCTCTCACCTTTTGACCCTTTTCACCACAGCCTCGCTATTTTAAACACAGTTTTTCTGCTTATTTGCTTATTATTATCATCTGTTTGTGAAGGAAATGGAAGGACAAAGGACAACTGAGAGATGGTTTATGAATTCATGGTTTAAGAATTTGGTAAAGGGGGCTCTAAAAGCTGCTATCAGTCATTCATTGGCTTCTCTGTTCAGAGAATCTTCCTTCTAGTTCTAGTCATTTTCTCTGCTATATGTCTCATCACTTGGACAGAAGAAGTGCAACTACACAAAAACACTGTACCATTATTCTAATCAAGGGATTCTGATCAAATAACACTTTAACATCAATGCTTTAACAGCTGTTTTCAGTAATGGTCCACTGCTCTTAAAACACAGCTTCACAACAACAAGTTCCTAAACAATGCTCCACTTCACAATGGCTGTTAATGGAGCTGCTGCTAAAAGCTGATACCTGATTATTTGCTCCTCCAAAAGCAGCAGCTCTATAACTGGCATAACAGATGCTGAAAAAAAGCCTGAGGTAATATAGGATGGGCTTACATGGATTGTAAAATAACTGCTTCGCACACAGAGGAAGGCGTATGGATTTTGACAATGTTGCAGGCGCAGTGGAAAACTCATAACATGCAATTACAACAGAGCCACTTACAAAGGAATAAAGGAATGTCTGAGTTAAATAAAACTTTCAAATGATCACTCTCTGCAAATGTCAGCTGTCATTATGTAACTTTCACTCAAAGGTCAGAGAAGTGAATAAGGCCTCCTATTATCAACTGAATTTCACTGTTATAGTAGGGATTTAGCTGAGCCTCAGTCGGCAGTGCTCCATTGCTTCTTGAAGTAGACAAAGGGGCAAAAATAGCCCAGAAGGGCTCCTCCCCTACTTCTATGATCAAAAGCAGACTGCCTAGCCTGACATACACTAGATCCCCCTTCATTTAAAGTTTCATTTTTCCCCTTTTTTATGCTTTTATTCTTAGCAAAACAGAACTTTTAAACCTGCCCAAACAGTTGTATGCCCTTTTTATATGTAACACTGCTTCAAAGCCAGTGGCATATTTGTAAAAAGTTTTCTCTCAGCCTCATCACTAGAGCAACATATAATATTGTAGTAAGTGTCCAACAGCATTTATTGTATGTATCATTGTACCTTTATGCATAAAGATAGCTTGCATTAGAGTTTACATTCAATACTGTAAATTCGCATCATTTACTTTGATCTAAATCACTTAAGGCTCTCTGGGGAAGGTGTGGGTGTATCTAGTGAATGAGGTGCAAGAAACCAGACAGCTAAGAGTGTTATTTTAAAAGTGTAAGGTCACAGGCAGAAGTACTAAAAGCCTTACATACAGCCCAGTGAATCATCTTTCACGCTAGATTGCGCACCGAACGCCAAGACAGACATAACAATGTATTGGAATGTAAATATGAATGCAGAAGACAGATATATAGATTGTAAAGTCTACCAGATACTTTATGGTTACAATGGGCAAAAAAACTACAACAATAGACTTCTTAACGCTGATAGAGAAGCACCTTTGGGTCCTGGGCCCACATTTTCTTTGTCTCTTTCGCTTTCTTTCTTTATCTCCTTCTCTAAGGGACTTTCCCCTCCTGCTGTCTGAATGGAGGCCCTGGCTCCTGCCAGCAGTGCATGTGCTTTCACATCCTGTTCTCATCTTATTTTAATTTTTACTACTCTTTGATAGGAGAAAAGAGCACTCTGTATGCCAACATTATGAATTATGAATGACTGACCAAACTGTCATACCATGTTGTACTTTCTACTGCTGTGCTTTATACACTATTTTTGAGATAGATGACAACCCTTGTCATTGTGAAACGCATACACACACGTGCAGCAGGGGGCAGCTATAGAAAGCGCCCAGGGAGCAGTGATGGGGACAATACCTTGCTCAAGGGTACCTCAGGGCAACCTACTGGTGAGGGAATTGAACCCACAATCTTCCAATCTGGGCCAACACCCTAACCAACTCCAAAGAGTGCTGTGCATTGGCCAGGAATGGTCCCCTTAATCAGAATTAGTATATATTCAAAGATACGTCAAGAACTGTGAACAACTACAAGGGTAATCACAGAAATAATTGCCTTAAGTTGCAATAAATCAAGCCTTCATGAGCTGTCCTATTTCAATTATTTCTTATTGCATTAACTGCCTCCTCAACTGATCTATGACTAATCTGCCTGTGGAATACTTCTGCCTGTGGAATACTGTGGAATTTTAACTTTTTTGCATGTTAAAAATAACTCACCAACTTACAGACAACTTAACAATTTAAGAATCAAATTTGTCTTGTTTTGCGTGAGTGTAAAATTTGGGTATGCCTTTTAAACGCACTCCAAGCACAGCTGCAGAACCCTTTTAAATGCTGCAGTAAAGCACTTTTGTGTACACAAAAGGTTCTCCAACATAGAAATGAAGCATATGAATACAGTTTTTACTGTTTTGATTATTAGATTACTCTTAAATAAATGTCTGTGTGCATATGTATGTGTGTGTGTGGGTGAAGAATGGGTGAGGTGACCCGAACGAGAGGTAGAGAAAGGTATTGTCAACGATGAATGAGATTGGGGAGGTACCGACTTTCTATTTTTAGCCCTCTGGTGGTCCCTTTTGCCAGGCGTGCAGAAACACCTATCCAACCACCCTGTTCTCAATATCTACTAAGAAGTCTCTGAGTCCAGTGGGATATTTTAATCCACCCTGAGCTTGCGAACACAGAGTAAAAAGGATACATTTTGCCCTTACTTGCTTGGTTTGTATTAGTCCGATGATCTTCAGTCTGAATCAGATTGCTTCTCCATAATCCTTCGCAGTCTGAGTGACACATAGTCAGCATTTAAAGAACAATAAAAAAATAAAGCGGCTTCTTACCAAGCATTTTTCCAATTGCACATTATTGTAGCATATGTGTGTGTATGAGCGTGGGAGGGGTGTGAATATTAACACACATGCATCTCCCAGTCCCAAATCACATGGTAAGTCAGCTTGGTGCCCCAACTACTAAGACTTAATAAGAGAGAGAGAGAGAGAGAGAGAGAGAGAGAGAGAGAGAGAGAGAGAGAGATTTATCAGGGATAATGAGTATAAGATCAGTTGAGTGTTCAGACTAATTACTTATAGAGTTTGAAAATAAGGATATAAAAGAGCTCTTTGAAACAACAAAAATAGCTTCCATACTAAACCTTAAATCATAAGTAATCCTTCCCTCTATTATGGCAAGTTGCTCAGACCCTGAAGCAGCAAAGCATGACCACACCATCACACCTCCACCGCCAAGTTTATCTTAATGCCAGTTGTAACAGGAAATATATTCAAAAAAGGACACTATTCCAAAGGTGCTGGGGGTAATCAAAGTGTTTATTGGCCAATGTACAACAAACCATTATGTTGCCACTTAGCAGTAGAGCTCACTTTTCTACTCATTGAGATGAACTGCACTGAGAGAGACCAGCAGCTCCTTGGATGCTTTTCTGGATATTTTTGTGACTTCTAAAATTAGTTTTCCATGACCTTATTGTAGTCAGTTTGGTGGCCTAGCCCCCCATTTGCAGATTAATCACTATTCCATGATCTCATGACACATGTGAGAGTTAACATGTAACCTTTCCATTTTCATGAAATAAATAAAAAAATCTTTTAAAACTGTGAATTTTTTTTATTTATTTTTTTTAGTTTTTGAGTATATTTTGCATTGCATTTATGCTATATAAGATAAAGCATTTTAAGTGCTGATTCCAAAAAGTGTGGTCAAATGAAAAAAAAAAAGCACTTCACATAGCAGTTCAGTGCAATATTTTCAAAAAGAAACAAAACAAAAATGCATGACCACATTCATGTTTTCATTTTGAAGTAAAGCAACAGCCCTCAAGAACTTCAGGCTCTGGTAGTTTTCAGAAATGTCTGTACATCTTAGCTAACTCCCTACATTGCTTTGCCTTAAATGTCATCACACTTAGTTCTTACTCGCGTTCTCTTCTCTGTTGTCATAAACATGCACCCATCCTGTATATGCACATACACCCACACATGTACATGCAAAGACGTGATCATCATACTGCAAAAACAACTGAATGTCCCTTTAAATATTCCCTCACAAAAACAAGCAAAATGTTTGCAACTAGTTTAAAATAGACCGTAAATGTATTTTTGCAAATTGATACAGTCTTGTTTTAAAAAAAGTATTTCAATATTTAGAGCAAAGTACATTTATCTATTGTTCTAAGCCACAGGCTTTAGAAAAAAATTCCCTGCTTGTGAGAAAGAGAAAAATGTTCAGATCTCTAGTTCAACTTTTTACCACCAGCACCACCCCTATGCTCATGTTTGTGGAGAGATAGAGCTTGTGTTTCCTCTACAGACCTCCTACTCTCACTCCAGCATTTCCTCTGATGTCAGCATTAGAGCTTGAGTGCCTGTGCACGAAGAACAGTCTCATTTATGAGTTCCATTGACTATGAGTTGCAGCGTTTGAGCATTTGATGATTGCTTTAAATTTACCTCATCACCACCTTCCTGCCTGTCAACAGCAATGCAACAAGCAATCTGCACACATATTCAAGAGCCAATGAGGCTCTTTGCAGAAAGCGTCAAATTAGTTCTAACATTGTTTGCTAAAATGCAATAACACGCACAAACCACTTACAATACAATACAATAAAGGTTACTCATTAGTTACATAAATTAGTGAGGAACAAATGACAATTTTAAAATGTATTTTAATATTAATTTGCACTGTTTCCCTATGAAAATGTGATGAAGGTGTTCCTTACTTTGCATGCACAGGTTTTGAATAATTTAGCTTTTAAGGTTTTAATAATTAAGTTTTGCATTTAAATTTTAGACATTGCATTTGAAACTTTAAAGCCATGAGACATGAGGCCAGCGGTGTGGCTGAACTCAAAAAGCTTGTATGTGAAATCTGCATCTCAGAGTATGTTTGCATTATTGCTATATATTCTTCTTCTTTTTCCAGCTGCTCCCGTTTAGGAGTCACCACAACGGATCACCCGTTTCTGATTCTCACTGTCCTCTGCAGCTTCCTCCTTCACACCAACCATTTATCCCAATTAAATAACTAATTGCAAATATGGAAGGAAGGAAAATGTTTCTAAATATTTTATTAATTTTCTCTCTTTTGTTGAAGATCATCTGTTGATGTTTGCTCAGATATAAAGACACAGCCTTTCCTGTATACTGCTTTTGTAGCAAATCATGATTACAATCACTTGTTCACATCACCTGTTTGGCTTTTTTTTTTTTTTTTTACCTAATTAAGTGTTGCAGCTCTGAAAATCAAAAATGGTTGTTCATAAAAAAATTAAAAGAAGTATGAAATAGAAGTCAAAGGAAAGGCAAGAAGCCCTGTGTTTTCCTTTTATTTACATTTTCTGTACTGTCCCAAAATTTTCTGAGTTTACAGGGTTTGCAACAATGCCATAATTAAATGAAGAATGCTGAATGACAAGCAAAACTGTAATTTTTAAAAAATCAAACACAGAGCTAAACACAGCTAATATATTAGCCATATCAAATCAGTATTTGGAATCCTGTATATATAATGTACCTGTCAGATAACATGTTTTTATTTTGGAAGGACAGAAGGTTGATAGCATTTCTGCTCAGCAGGAAAAAATCTGTAGTCCTGAAGGGATGGCCAAACAAGTGTAAAGGTCTTGTAACACGCCTTCAGCTAAACCCTGTGTGCAATAATAACAGAACAGTGGGGTGGCCGAAAAGCTCTACAACTGCGGTGCTGTGAGTCAGATTCTGGGGGAGACTTTTAAGAGCAGGGGGTTTTCATGGGCATAATGTCTGAGGAGTGTATAGGGCCATAATTAGTGACAACTAATCATTACACCCACCACTGGCAGATCTGTTATCAGCAAGGGTGAAAATAATTAGCTGGCAAATAGGAGAATTAAATTCAGGAATAGCTTTTGAAACAACAGCTTGTGAAGTGTGGAGAGTCTTCTATGTAACCCTGTTAGGATAACATTCATTACCGAACTTATTCTGAAATCTAAGTTTCAGAATATCGGCGGAATTTACAGAGTAGCACCTGGCTATTCCGTAACACATACCTCTCTGGAAGTGAAGTTATTTTTGGCCTTACAGTGTCACCTAAAGATCAACACTGCTATGTCCTTTGATGATGACTGGAAAGTGTTAAGGTATTTTATGGGTTATGGGTATTTTATGGGCCTTTATTCTCCTTTATTTTATAATACATACATAGAATAAGTAATAAATCTATGGACGATACTTTTTCTTATCAACCCACATCTGCACTTTTAATTCATTTAATTCTACTTAACATGGACTGAGAGTTTTATGCTGTGCAGATGCAATAGACATATTAAAAATGTTTTATATTTTACATGTAACATTTTACACAACATTTAAAAGTCAACAATGTTATATATATTTTAAACTTGTGCAAGAAATTAAATATCACATCAGATCATTTCACATTTATGGGAAGCATATTTTATTAATTTATTTTATTAATTTAGATACAAATGATCATGGAGTTCTGCTGTTTTTTTACCAACTTTTTTTTTCTGAACATTTTGGTTTTATTTGAATGGCAGAAGTAACATTTTAAAAGAACAGTGAAAAGTGTTTGGTATGAGAGTTTCATGTTAATAAATAAATTTTATTACTGAATTAATTTTTTTAAATTACAAAATAATAATTTCTAAACACTTGCATACCTGTACTTTACAAATATTATATAATAATATTCTGCTTTTGCACATGTCTTGTAGGTCAAGCTAGTCTGGAACAGCATGAAAAGCCAGTCAGCAATAAGCACAAAAATACAAGTAGTGAAATTGAGAGCAGTTCCTGTCAGGAAAATTTCCTTTCAATTTCCTTCATTGTTATTGATATTTTCCTGCAACAGTCATGTAAATATACACTCTGAACCTTCCTATTCCAGCAATGTGATTAGGATGCTCCCAGGGCTCATTAAGGATGACCTCATTACCAAATGTAAGGATTATGTTAAATTTACCCACAACAATTCCTTCCTTTTTAAACCTTCATATTTATAAGAAAAGCAGGAAGAAAACAGATGCAGAATTTCACAGAAAGGTCCACTAATTATGTTGCTGCTGCTAAAGTCCGTTCTAGTTGAGGAGAGGTGAACTCTGCAGCCCACCTTTGCTCGACCTGATGACCTGGTCTGTATGACATCAGCAGCTTGCTGTCACCATGGTAATGGAAATCTACCAGGAAACTGTCAGCAGGGAGATGGAAGTGACTGGAATGCTGGCAAAGAGCTACACTAGGTAGATATACACCAAAACATAATGCCTATTAAATGGTTATATGGAAAGACATAAACGATGCATAGTAAACTATACTATATCAAAATGAAACTGTAAATGAATGATTTTACAATATCTTTTTAAAGGTTATTAATTTTTCTAAATGTATTTTCATTGTTGTGGTACAGAGATCATTCTTTTTTAGTTCAAAATGCTACAAGCATTTAGACTTTTAAACAGTACCTATTTATCAATTCCTCCAACATAAATAATTAAATGAGAGATTTTTCAGAGTAGTGGTAGTTTGCAGAATTTATATTTAGAACTGAAGGACCTTATGAGATTTACATTGACCAGTAAATATGCTGATAATCACTGAGGCAGTGGGCAAGCTGTCTAATATTAGACAGGAAAATGATTAGAGTCATAACAAGCTGTAAAAAAATAAAGCAGCTCCAAACAGTCCAGTTTATGGTAATTCATACTCCTTGTGCAAGCAAGTGTTGGTTACACTGTAGAAGACTATTTTAAATTTATTCCCCACACTGCCTGACTAAACTAGGTTACTTCATTCGTTGTCCTTTATGGGATCATAGGTGGTGAATTTGTGTAAGGAAACCTTGGTGTGCTGGCATCCTCTCATCCCTTTGGATCTTTGTATCTCAGCAGTTTTTAATTAAAATGCTCCATTTGTGCCACCTCCCTGGCTGGCAGAGGGTACAGGAGAATAAATTACTGCTCTCAACCCCAGGCAGCTGGCTACAGCTCTGAATTTCCCTGCAGCACGTTAAAACTATCAAAATCCTTTAAAACAAATGTATGTGTTTTTGTTTACTGTAACATTTAAAAGGAAATAGGAGAGAGAATGGGAGAGCATGACAAGCCATCAAGGAGATTAATCAATTATAGGTTGAGTTAAAGCTGGCACATTTTATTTGAAACATGCCTTGATGATCCATAACAAATCCTGATCAGTTTATTCTGTAACAAACCTTTTAGAGACATTTTTTCTGTTAAAATATTCTGAAAGAATAAAACATGGGCACATGAAAGCTTTTTGTAGGTGGAAATTCTCAGTTGTCCTAATGTAAATTGATGCTTCAGTTTCTAAGAACTATACTCTGTTGACTCATCACAATGCCTGTGACATTCATGAAACTGTAGCTGATTAACTACCTAACTACTATCTATTTACTTGTCTTTATTGTGATTGTTCACTTTATGCAGCTTGTACAGATGAATCTGTCTTGTGTTTATATCAATAATCCATTATCCGATAATTACGTAATGATAATGTGCTTTTAGAAATTGCAGATATACTGCAACTGGGCTTGAGATGGTTATTGGGCTTTTCAAGTTAAACTGAAGTACAGCGCCTTGCAAAAGCATTCACCCCCTTGGCATTTTTCATGTTTTGTTGCCTCACAACCTGGAATTAAAATGGATTGTTTGAGAGTTTGCACCATTTCATTTACAGAAGATGCCTACAACTTTGAAGATTTTTTTTATTGTGAAGAAAACAACAAATAGGACAAAATAACAGAAAACTTCAGAGTACATAACTATACCCCCCCCGACCCCCGCTCCTTAAGTCAGTACTTTGTAGAGCCACCTTTTGCAATTACAGCTACAAGTCGTTTTGGATAAGTCTCTATGAGCTTGCCACATCTTACCATTGGGATTTTTCCCCATTCCTCAAGGCAAATCTGCTCCAGTTCCTTCATATTGGATGGTTTTCACTTATGAACAGCAATCTTCAAGTCTGACCACAGATTCTCTATTGGGTTAAGGTGAACCTCCTTCCAAGTCTCACATCACAGGCAGACTGACACAGCTTTTGCTCAAGAATATCCTTGTATTTAGCACCATCCATCTTTCCCTCAACTCGGACCAGTTACCCAGTCCCTGCTGCTGAAAAACATCTCCACAGCATGATGCTGCCACCGCCATGTTTCACTGTGATGATGGTATTCTTGGGGTAAATGTGTTGGGTTTTGTTGGGTTTGCACAAGACAGAGCATTTTCCTTGGTGGCTGGAAAGTTCAATCTGACCAGAGCACCTTCCTCCATACATTCACCCACATGCCTTTCGGCAAACTCTAAGAAAGCCTTCTGATTTTTAACTTTAAGTAATGGCCACTCTTCCATAAAGCCCAGCTCTATGGAGTGTACGGCTTATTTTGGTCCTATGGACAGATACTCCAGTCTCTGCTGTGGAACTCTGCAACTCCTTCAGGCATACCTTTCACTGTGCTGCCTCTCTGATTAATGCCCTCCTTGCCCGGTCTGTGATTTTTGGTGGGTGACCCTCTCTTGGCATGTTTGTTGTGGTACCATGCTCTTTCCATTTGAAGATGATGGATTTGATGGTGCTCCGCGGATCATCAAAATCCTGACTTGTACTTCTTAACAACTTTGTACCTGACTTGTCTTGAGAGCTCCTTGGTCTTCATGGTGTGATGCCTTTTGCTTAGTGGTGTTTCAGCCTCTGGTGTCTTTCAGAAAAGGTGTGTTTATACTGACAGATCATGTGACACTTAAATTGCACACGGGTGGACTTCATTTCACTAATTATGTGAATGTTGAACGTAATTGGCTGCACCAGGACTTGTTAGGGGCTTCATTGCAATTTTCTTTTTATTTATTTATTTGTTTGTATATATATTTTTTTCTCATTTCACTTCACCAACTTAGATTATTTTGTGCAGATCCATCACATAAAATATGATTAAGAAACATTTAAATTACAGGTTGGAAAGTAACAAAATAGGTAAAAAGCCAAGGGGGGTGAATACTTTTGCAAGGCATTGTATGACAACAAGTGTAGCTGTTAACAATATTTGCATTTGCTGTCAGCAACTTTAGTCATAACTGCCATGATTTCAAAGCAAATTCACTTGCTGTTTTGTTATTTGCAATATGAAACTGTGTGAATTGTATCACAAATTAATCAAATCAGAAAGGTCAGTGATAAAGTTAATATTCTTCAAATGCCTCACAAAGAATTAGCGTGCTCCATGGACTTCTAAAGAAGATACAAAGAAGGACGGAGCATACTGTACGTCCACAGGCACAATCTGGACTAACATAAACCTCCATTTCACACAATGCACAATGTTCTTAATAACAGAATATATGAAAACAAGACATTCTCAAAAGTGTGCTAAAAGTCATCTCTTCATTTTACTTTCTAAATCAATGTAATAGTCTAATGTGTTTGCAGTCATGTGCTACTGTTTACAGTGTGAAATACAGGGTACAGATAGAAATGACTGTTTTGTCTAAAATTTTATTTTTCTTATACATACCTTTGTATGGTGCAACAAATGCAAAACTGAAAGATTTATCATGTTAAATGAGTTATTAGCATAAAATTTTTTCAAGTGTTCCTCTTATGTGACTACTAAAACAAGCTAAATATTTTTTTTTTTTAAGTTTTTTTTCTAAAGTTAAATTAAATTACATGTTTACATTTAGTATAAGCTTAATATTATGTGCATATATTGCTTCTTATCTTTTAAACATTACACTTAAACAGCTGTTTTACATACAAGTAAAAAGACCATGGGAATTTAACAGATGTCTACAAATGATACGTTCTGCCTTTTTTGTACAGACTTTTGTTTTTATGTAAGGTTCATGACACCTAGCTATTTTGAACAAAGATAAAATAAGATTGAGCAATTATGAACATTAGTACATTTATCTGTGAAATCCTCTGTAGGTATAAAGAGGCGGAAATGGGAGAATGCTTACGTTTAAGAAAAGACAAGAACAGAATCTAGGTTAGTTAAAGGTTAAAGGTACTTACCTGACCACGTTAGTGAATACATTTCTATCCTATGTTGATACTCTTGGGTAACAAAGTAACATCTTAGTGTTTGTAAATCCACTTCATTGTACACACAAAAAACACTATAATTTATTATTGTTTAATAATTTATTTTAAATAAAATAAAAAAGGATTAGTGGACATGTATGTGTGTGTGCTGGCATGCCTTTGAGAGATAATTTGACACTTTTGCAGTCAGATGCTGTCCTCAGGAACCTTCTTTCATGCAGAAGGATATTATTCTGATGACTTGGCAGGCATGCTGACTTAATGGAAAATCACAAATGTGTTTAGAAAATGTAATACATCTATTTACCTTTCACAGGGTGAAAGCAGCATATTGCTCATTCTGCACTTACAAGTGCAATAACAACATGACACAACCTGCCGGATTTGAAGGCCTGCAAACAGTTTCTTACACAGGCTTAAAAATGTACAGGACATTTTCAGATTACTTTAAATACCAGAGAAATGGTTTTATTCTTTAAAGAATCTGAGAAAAAAAACACTTGCAACACAGCTGTGTTGAGGTGCCCCCTACAGTTGGCATTAAAACATTAGTGTCCCCTGTGCCACTTTGCCATCTGTGTCTCTGTAGAACAAAGGACAATCTCATTGTAAAGGAATGACCACGAAACACTAATCAGTTAGATATCTTTGACAGATCAGGGTGCTTACTGTTATTCACAGAGTGCAATGAGCCACTTAAAGTTCAATTTTACAACAACATGAGGTGACCTCACTTACATTCAGTAGCCCTTAACACAGTCCTGGGGCCCCACACTTTACTTTCATTTTGTGTAAAGAGTCTTTATTCAAGCCATTACTTAATTAATCAAATCCCAATATGCTGCTAGAGTAAGGGAAAGCAAAATATATTTAGAGCATGGGATCCCCAGCATTCCCATTGGAACAAATGACTTACGAAGATGTTAATGTTAAAGTCTACAGAAGAAATCTCTTAATCATTAGTCTGGGCAATGAGAAACATGGTTTGGAGTTGTTTTGTTTGTACTATTATTGTGTATACCCGTATCAGTGAATAATTATGCATACATTTCCCAAAGCTCATTAAATATATAGGCTATTCTATCACCCTTCCACTGCACTAACAGCCTCTGCTCTTGAAAAAAGACTATACACTAGCTATTTGAATATTTCTATGAAGCTATTTACACCAATAGCTGATACTTGCCATGGGCCATTGTCTCATGAGCTCTTGAGCACTTGCTCTCGAGAGTTCTTTTCTAAATTCTGATGCTTAGAGTGGAAATATTACAAGCTGTTTTCATGCTATTAAAAGCCTTTGATGGCAATAAGGCATACTTTTGAACAGAACAGCTTATTATGGTCTATCATACAAACTGCAAGCACATGTTAATACTAAACTTGGACTTTTTTGTGTTTGGTTCAGCTTTTACCACCACAGCTCCTCTTCCACTTCTCACATGATCCAGAATCACAAATGGCAAGAAAAGCTTACTGACCTAGTAAATAGCTGGAGATACTATATGAGGTTGTGTTTTTCCAAGCCCTGATATAGCACAGCTTACTTCTGTTCATCACTGCTGTGAAACACATTTTAAGAACAGATTTAAGAACAGGATCCTGTTCTTGGCCTAGACCAACAAAAGTCCCATAGCAGTTCTGCAGTTCTTTCCACTTATGTTTCAACATGGAGTGTTTGCCATCACGGAGTGAGTTGTGCCATCATTGGTCGCCAGAGAACAATGCGTTGCGATGAACAATACCCGACACAATATATGGCATGGAAAATTTAAAGGGAGAAGTCAAAGGCTCTTAGTGTTTCATAATAATCTTATTCTATCTGTTATGACAACCTTGGGAGAAACACTGTTGGAGAGTCTGTGTCTGCATGCATGGTGTTTAGCATCAAGAGACATTTCACTGTCAAACACAGTTCAGCAGCTGTGAATGTCCTTGTGCGTAACAAACCCCTTGTTTTATGCATGCACTCAGGGTCATTTTCCTTGTCTGTAATCTGAAGGTTACATCATCTGAAGACCTACATCACTGTGTACCTATTCTGCAATTTATGGGCAGAAAAAAAAAAAGAACAGACCAGCCACAAAAGGAAGTAAAGGAGGCTGAAAAGATGCATCATTCTTTCTTTTTAGATTATTTCTTTGTTCAAGTCACCTCGCCTGGACGTAAAAAGCAAGCAGCCTTCTTTCTGAAAGATCAGGGCACTCTCCATTCTTACCTCATTATCATGCAGCCTGCAGCTCACAGCTCTGCGCAGAGGAATGATGAAATAAGAGCTAAAAATAGCTCCCTCCCAGGATCCCCCTTTGCACTACACTGTAAACACACATACCAAAGCCTGGGCTCGCGTCTTCAGTTTGCAAGGCACAATTTGGCTTATGGGACCCTCACCTGTACACCAATCAGCTTCAAATGATAATTAACTATTTATAAAAGATTGCAAAACATTATAAAATCTTAAACTATAAAACGGACTTTACAGCTTCCTCTTTTCACCGCTTAACGAGCAGCACAGTCAGAATGGGTTAAGCTGTGTAAAACCCTAATAATCCTAATAACCAAAACCTCTACACTTCAACTTTCCTTGATCCCAATAAGAGCGGCCTGAAAGAATCAAAAGCAGGTTCCGCACGTGCCAAGCATTACATCACAATGAAAAATCTGAAAAATCGCGGGAAAAACAAAGGATCAAACAGGACGTCGGTTGGAAGCTGTATGAGAAATTGCACATGCAATCAGATCATGCGTTCAGAAAGGAAAAAAACCCTACCTACCTCACTCCATCCTGCTGGAGCACGAAGAGACAGCTCAGCAGCATGTCTTACCAGAGGAAGCTGGACATTAAACCTGACTTATACTTATTCATGTTCACGTCATAGAAAAAAACAAGTTCCCCTATGAATTAGCAGGTTACTTTACTGTAAGAGTGTGACCAGTTAGAGTTACTAAAGTCTTGACTGTTTAGAGGCAGCGTTTGACTTGCAGTTACTTGCAGTTGCACAAGTGCCGTGTTCAGTTTAAGACTTCAGGATTTATCAAATGAGCGAGTAGACTAAGCCCAAATTTGAGCTGTTCGAGACGTTCACTCTATTTGTCCTCTTTTTTTTTCCTTTTTTTACATATTTTTCCCTACTTTTTTAAGTCCCTGTGCTCCCCTTTTTAAAGTGAACTTATCACAGCATTCAGCCGCCAGGTTGTATATTTTTTTAGGCAGAAATATCCTTTAACAGGTGTCTGTGGGGTTTTTAAGCTTTGCTGCTGTCAGAATGGGGGCGAAGAGGAGATCCGTTGCCATGACAACGTTTTCCCCGTGCCTGCGTCACGCGGCCACAATGGCGAATCCCTTATTTGAGGGTCATAATAACACAATACCGGGGAACGTCAATGTGGTGGACTGTCCTGCCCGGAGAAATGAACAGAGCAAGAAAACGACATTCTCTGTGATGCAGTGCAAACTTTCACGGCCTGAAATGTCCAGTATGGTTCAACAACGACGGATTGCCTATTTAACAAGCTTTCCTTTCCCCCCTTTTTCTTTCTTTCTTTCTTTCTTTCTTGATTAATTAATTAATTAATTTCTGCTCTCACTGTCATCAACATTGCTGGTTCTGACACATTTAATGTGTATTAGATTTTCTCTTTGTTTTGTATAATAGTGTCATCAAAATTTTATTCGATTCTTAGTCAATTCAATTCAGTGCTGCCATCTTATGGTGAATATTAATATTGGGTACCAATATATCCTTAAATATTACCCCATTTTTAATATTGTAAAAATGCTCAACTGCTCAATGTGTGTGTGTGTGTGTGTGTGTGTAGGTGTGTGTAGGTGTGTGTGTGTGTGTGTATGTGTGTTCAAAAAATCAGTACGAAGGTCATTAGTCCCAAGCTCAGAGCCATAATTAAGGTCTCAGCATGTGTTCCTTAGACAGGTGTATGAGGGGGCATCTGTCATCCCTGGATGGGAGTGTAATTTGGCACGTGGCATCTGTGTGCTATATCACTTGACCACATTCTGCTAGCGCAATTAAGTCTTAAGGCTTGAGTGACAGGGTTCAGGGTAGAAGTTATCTTACGAAATGTGTGTACTTTAGGTTCTAATGTAATTACATTTTTTGTAATGATGGGAGCAGTAGCAGGATATAGGAGGAATATAGGAGGAAGTGGTAGACTACAGACACAAGCTAAGCAAGAAACCAAGCTTAAGAACTTGCTAAAGAAATAAAAAAAAACTGAAACTAGACCAAGACCTTGGACACAAAAACACACACAGGCATGGAAGGGGTACTCACAACAAAATATAAAGACAGGACAACTAGGAATTAGCCAAAAGTGACTCAAACACAAGAGTATACACAAGGAGACCAGATACACAATGCCTGGGCAAGGAGGAGACAAAGATGGACATACGGTGAGCTAGTGCACAACTAGGGCAGGGCATAACAAAAACACATGGAAAAATAAACAAAGACACATGGCAAGGCACACATGGATCAGGGAGGCATGACTTCAGGGGTTTAAAAAATATCAAAAGAATAAAGCTTGTAAAACATATAATTAAAAAACAATCCTGAAATTTTAGTTTAGTATTTATTTTATGAGGAAAAGAGAAAATACATTTGAGGCCAAAATTATTAGCCCCCAAGGAATTATGGAACATTTTTCTAAGCTTCTTCCCAATGTTTGCAGCATTGATGAAACTTGATATAAGCAAACATTTACCAATGCTATTTAGTAGCTTTTGGTACATTTTGTAATATAAAATACATTTTTAGGCTTGCTTTATATCAAATATAGTAAAAAATGGGGTGATAAAAAATATTAGCCCCATGTGAATGTTTGCTTTCAAAACACACCTACAGTGATTAACCAATCAGCTTTGAAACCACACCTCTGCAGTCAAATGGCTTCCTAACAACATTCAGTCAGCATAAAAAGACTCCAAGGAACAGGGCACTTGAACACATGAGAGGGACTACTGTTACTCATCATGCCAAAGACAAAGGAAATCAGTCTGGAGCTCAGAAAGAAGATAGTAGAGGCTCATGATAAGGGGGAAGGCTACATTGCCATTTCCAAGGCATTCACAGTGTCTAAAACTGCTGTATGTTGCATTATTGCCAAGTACAAGGAGACAAATTCTGTAAGACACAAACCTGGCCATGGCCGTAAGCACAAGATTTCAAGAACTCTGGAGAGGAAAATAGTCAGAGATGTCAGCAAGGAGCCCCGGACATCTGCCAAGATGATTGTTGCTGACCTGGCCTCTTCTGGAGTTGATGTTTGAAGGAACACAGTTGTGAGGGCTCTTCATTGTGGTGGGCTTCAGGGCCATTGTCCCAGAAGAACCCCTTTACTCAAAGAGCGGCACGTCCCAGCCCAACTGAGGTTTGCCCGTGAACATTTGAAAGGTAAAGATGAGTTTTGGAAGTCTGTGCTTTGGTCTGATGAGACTAAACTGGAACTGTTTGGGCACATGGATGTTGCGTATGTTTGACGAAGAAATGGAGAGGCCTTCAACCCTAGAAACACAGTTCCCACGGTTAAACGTGGTGGGAGCATCATGCTGTGGGGCTGTTTTGCAGACTCAGGCACAGGGAGCCTTGTTTGGGTGCACAGCATCATGAAAAAGAAAATTATGTTGACATTTTGAGGGAGAATATGCAAAAATCTGCTCGTAGTCTAGGCTTAGGTCGTCGCTGGGTCTTCCAACAAGCATACATCGAAATTAGTCCAACAGTTCAAGGATACCAAAACCAAGATCCTGGAGTGGCCCGCACAAAGCCCAGACCTCAATCCTATTGAGAATCTGTGGCGGGTGCTCAAAGTGAATGTCCATGCTCGGAAACCATGCAATTGGGAATGGAAGAATGGGCCAAAATCCCTCAGGAGACCTGTGCCAACCTAGTAAAGAACTACTCTAAGAGATTGTTGTCAGTTGTGCCTCAGAAAGGGTACACTATTGACTATTAATGGCTAGGGGGCTAATAATTTAAGGTGTATGTTCTTGTTTCAATAAGGTGTATCAATAAAATATCCTAATTAAACTTAGTGGACATTGTATTTTATAGTGTACTTGTTTCCAAAATAACAAACACTTGTTGTTAATGGTCCTTTTCATGGAGAAATCAAGAGTATTGTCTAATTTCATAAGGGGGTCTAATAATTTTGGCCTCAACTGTAGGCTTGCTGCACTGTGGTCACTTTGTGCCCTCCAGCAACACATATGTCTTTTGTTCCTTGATCTGCAATGATGCAGTGTTTTTTGTTTTTTTTTTTCTAATTTGCCTTCCATACTTTATTTTTACTTAAAAAAGGTAAAAATGTTTTTAACCAGAATAGAAGAGCATTATATAACACATACATATACAATATTATACATATAAATGTTTTTATTTATGTAAAATTTCTTTCTGTTGAGAAAAATCATGTAGAGGAGTAAGGTGAGTTTCCCAGCAATACCATATCTTACTAAGATTGCAAAAGCATCATTCTGAATGCTCTCTGCTGTCTTAAAACTAAAATGTTTGTACAGTGCTGCACACTGCACCTCACTCGAAGGATGAGCCAGTGTAGTACAGAGCATTACTTATCACTCATCCTCCAAAAGCTAGACAGAAGTACTTCCTGTTAAATAGGCTAAACAATGTTTTTCTTCCTTTTTTTTCATTGTACCTTATTGTAACCCCAGTGGACTACATGTCAGATTACCTATTATGCTTAACAACTAAATTGTTGCGATTTCCTTTGATCACATGGGACTCAAACCATCAACCTTCTGATCAAGGGGTGTAATCCCTAACCACTCGACCCTGTGACATGAGAAAAAGAGTCTCATGCTCTGCCAACTGAGCTAGCTGGCCCCCAACCAAGAAACAAAATGTGATCATATTTGCTTCGTAATTGTTATACCTTTATAAAATTACTATAAAATACTCATGAGATACAAGCAGTCTTTCAAAAGTTATTTGTTTTCTGTTAAAAGATGTGTTGCTACATAAAGAAACCCTTGAGCAAAGTACCGTCCCCATCACTGCTCCCCGGGCGCTTTCAATAGCTGCCCACTGCTGCACGGGTTTGAGTGTGCATGGGTTAAATGCAGAGGTCCAATTTCGTTGTGGTTCATGTGTGCTGTGCCGTGACCTCGCAATGACAAGGGTTGTCACTTTCACTTTTTTTCATATGCAGCTGTAGTAAGGGAGACAATCCATATATAGGTTATAAGAGTTTTTCATAGAATTCAGCAAATAAAGAGTGCAAATTGAAGATAATTTTATCTTTTATTAAAAAAAGCCTTGGTTTCTTTCTGCTGACAAACAGTACAAAGAACTGGCAGACAGCAGAAATGACGTTACTAGGCACATACAGGTGCTTTGTCTGCTAACATAAAAAGAGGCCATTCAGTCTAAAAGCATTTTAAGAGGTGAATACTGTACTCTTTCTCCTTCAGTCGGCCAGGTTAAACTAGGTCACTGGTCGTCAGTCAGCTGCTGTGAAAGTCAGCTATGGTAAGTTTCACATTCATATATTGTGTTCTATATCTTTTAATCCAAACAGTAAAGGACAAACTGGGGAACTGCTTGTCATTTATGATGGGAAGACTCAATGCAATGCAATGCTACCCTAGTAGTCTACTGATAGTACTTGATTTTTTACAGTATACAACTGTGGTTTAAGTTTATCCTCTTTTCCTAATTCTTTTATTTCTTGCTCCTACAGAGCAATGCATTGTTTTTTTCATGAAAATGAGCCTTTTTTTTATATGACTCACTCTCATTTTCCCTCTTTTCTCTCTGGCCTTACAAGGCAACCATGCTGTCTGGAATGTTTACTTTCGCATTCTTTTCATGGGATTAAAGTAATTCCTCTCAGCTGTGGAGCTCTACCAGTGACCCAGTAGCACAAAAATAACCCATGGCTTGGGAATGGAGTGTTAGGCTGATTAAAAGAAAAGAAAACGGAGCTGGACGTCAGTGTGGGGAGGTCCAGCTACCCTGGAAAGGTCCATGTTTTTTTTTTCTTTGTTATTTTATTTATTCTTCATGAAATGACCACAGGAGGATGTTGATCAAGCAAAGTCTACTGTAACTACTTGGTCAAAGTAATAGCAATGTTTTTTTTGTTTGTTTGTTTTTTTCCAAAAAGGTAGATCTTTCTTACCTTAGGAAACATGAGTGTCTTCTTTGAGACAAGAACATGACTGAGCATGATTGAGCCTGAACATGATTTAATTGCTAAGTACTTTGTGGCTTTCCTGGAAGCCTTTCTCATGAGACTGGCTGCTATCTTAGATGTCTCCATCTTCTTGCACTGCCTTTACACTACAGCAGGGGTGACTCTGTGATGACCTTGCAGGTCCCCATCTCAGCTGCCAGCTAATTAACACATGAGCCAATCTGTTAAACTATGGCCATGTCTGTTGAAGTGTCTGACCAAGTCCTTCCATGATGGAAGAAGACACTCTTAGTTCACCTGAAATTAAGAAAGATTACTTGCTTTTAAAAAATGTTAATTTCTGTGAAAAGTGAAAGTGATTATTTGTCATTGTGAGCACTCAGCAGACAGTGAATCACAATGAAATATAACCTCTGCTTTTAACCCATACACCAAATGTGCAGCAGTGGGCAGCTATTTCCAATGTGTGGAACGAAGTAAAAGGGATGGTACCTTGCTCAGTGGTACCTCATTGCAACCTACTGGTCCAGGACTCTAAACCACAACCTTCCAATGATGGGGCCAAATCTGTAAACACCACCATTGTCCATCAACATTCATTAGTGTAGTAAGATCATTCTTAGAAATCTTTTTTCGTGTAAACTTAAAGCCAATAAGCCATGTGTCCTCTTGATTTTTCAGCTGCTGATGCTAAGACGTATATATCATAAAGTTAGATGTCCTCTAGGTGAAGAGTAGTTGTAGGTGATTTGCTTTGCTTTTCACTCTTAACTGGCCGAAGTACAAAAATACAGGACACTGTATTGGGTGGAGACACCATTACAACCAGATGGGGGCGCACAAGTGATTTGTTAATCTACAAAGCATGAACTTCCTGAACTGCTTTTTCATGCACAAGTGGATGCAAATAGATGGGCCTGGATAAACAGGGGCTTAAAAGTGCTTTGGAAAGTGCTTGCTGTAGGCCACTGAGCAGAAAGGGCTGTTGTTTTCAGCATAACTATTCTCATCTATAAACCAGCAGTGTAGCCTTTGGGCATTTGCCTCAGTGGCAAAGTTCCTGAGTCATCATCATGGCCTGGTTCATTGTACTAGGAGATTTAGTGGGGTCTGTTGCCTGGCATGCACCCACACAGGTTGCTGCGAGTTTACTCTCTCTCCTTGTTTATAAACACACTGGAGAATGCTGTGCAGCAATTTATCTGAAATTTACACACCACACGCACACACACACAAACACTAGCCTCAGTAATTCAGAGGCATTAACATAACAAAGTCTTCTAAAGTTGTTAATTTAGGGTGTAATGTTAATTAATACTTACACTGTCAGGGATATTAAATTAGGTTAGGCTCAACTTCATTGTCATTGTGCAGAGTATTAATATATAATACAATCCCTAAGCACTATTTGTTATCCTTCATAAGCTTGCTTATTTATTTGCTTGTTTCTTTGTTTATTGTTTTCTTACATATGCATGTAATTAATTACTTATATTGATTTGTGAATGTATGCATGTATACTATGGACATTTACCTGGGTCATAAGTAAGTTTAACCACTAGAGGGAGATATTGAGCAGTGAGAAAGGCATAGTTTGGGGATGGAAGTGGAAATCAACCAATCAAATATCATTCGCATAAATCTTCCACAAAATTACCCTTTTCATTTTACAAATACCTGAACAGTTTCTTTTGTGCAAATTTGCATGTCAGCTTCTACTAAACATTGATGAAGATTTAGTGCTCCTCGGTAAACAACAACAAAAACATCAACAACAACAATAACAAAAATAATTTTTCTTAATTTCTTTATTTCTTTATTTATTTTTCAAAATGATTTTACCCAGGAATCTAAGTAAAATATTGGAAAGATAAGGTATTGTGAGCAAAAAGTTATAATCGTATAGCTACAAACATTTGAAGAATATAACCCACATTACTGAAGACATGTTAGCTTATGTAAATTACATTACATTTACATTTACAGCATATCTTCCTCTTCATTTATGGACAGGAGGTTAAAGGCAAGCAGCGTCTGATGTTCTAAGGGGATGAATCCTCTTTACATGTCCAAACCACCTCTGGAACTACCACCACTGGCTCCCTGAGCAAGACCCTTAACCCTGAGTGTCTCCAGGGGGGACTGTCCCTGTAATTAGGACATGGAAGTCGCTCTGGATAAGAGCATCTGCTAAATGCCGTAAACGTCAAATGTATTCTGTCTTTGTCCTACTCACGTTCATTTTTCTCCTCTTTAGAGCACATCTTCATCTCTCCAGGTTCTCCTCAAGATGCTCCAAGTTCCACTATGGATCACAATATCATCAGTAAACTAATTTACAATGCAACTCCTTCTGACCTTCTCTGTACTTCACCATCAATAGCCTCAAAGCAAAGACCTTGACTTGTTAACTATCAAATGTAATTTATTAGTAAAATACCAGTCGCTAAATTAGATTAATTCAGTTGTTACTCAGCTGGAAAGTTTAACTGCAATAACAATGATAGTTTAATTCAAAGTTATTTCTCCACTTTTCCAGACACAGATTAAATAGTGATTTTTTATTACCACTACAGTTTAGTCCAAAAACTGGCCTTTAGGCAGCTGTTTAAGTTTGACCTAATTTTCCAGCCTCTGATAATCACAAAATTACTCACACTGAGGAAGCCACCTTTTCAATCAATATTGCACACGTTTAATTGTTTTATTCCTAATCAGTTACTTTAAGTGCAATGTAATATCTCTTTGTTCTATCTGATAGCTTCCCTGTTAAATCCTCCTGGTTGCGAATCACTGACGCATTGATAGAGCAGAACAGGAACCAATCACTTAAGGCACAAAATCTAAAACTGCAACTTTTTATGAAGCATTTACTACAGAGTGTAAAATTTATTTTAATTTAATGTATAATGTTCAAAATGTTAAAAGTGGCTAACAACTTTCCCCTAATAAGGGGACGTCTTGTAGTTCTCAAGCTTTGCACTGTTAATAATTTTCACTGCTCTTACACAAATAATCTGATTTATTGAGAAATTAACTGAACCTTTCCAGATCAGATTAGAGAACAAGATATGAATGTGCATGGGGGTTCATTACCCACATTTTGCTTACGGTTCATTTGATGTTTGTTTGAAATGTTTTTTTTCATTTTCTTATTGCCTACAGTTGTTACATGGAATTATATTTCCTCAGATTTACTGAAAATCAAAGTCTGACTTATTTGCAAGGACATGGTTCTGCTGAGCTCAGTAGATTTTTTTATTAAATGGCATTACAATTTCTGAGACATTGAAAGTCCTAAAACTCTTGAACACGGCGGATGGAGCCCACACCAGGGTGCACAGCGTTCCAGTCAGTGTAGCGGTGATATTCGCCCCTCTCAAGCAGATACTGCCTGCCCCGGTAATTGGGGTGCTCAAAGAAGACCCAGGCACCATCTAGCACATTGCATGACTGGACCTCACGGTGGCGGAAGCGGTCAGACAGAGAGGGACAATCCTCAGAGAACTCCATCATCTGACCTTGGAAATCTGGACGCTCGTAAACACGAATTCGGAACATGCCAGAAGTCTGCAAAACAGAAAATAATGAATTATACTAATTTAAGACTTGCCTAATGAGGTTGTATACTCATTTGTTTGCTTCTGGAAGACTGGAATCTAGTTAAAATCTCCCTTTCAGCCCTAATGCAATAAAACAACCACAATCACTAATCAAATCATTTGAGTATTTTGCAGAATCGTTGGTCTGCTTACCTGCAATGTTTTCAAATAACAACATGCTGCAGTTTATTTGATTAACTGTGTATTCACTTGCTTTATCCTTTCCAATTCTGAAAACCACACTGCTCATGTGAAATGCAAGCTGTGGAACTTTTTTTTTTTAATCTTATGTGTGTATGTGACTCTTCGCAGAGGGGATTGAATAGCACTGCACCACACCCATTTTGTTTTGAGTTTACCGACTGGTATTAGTCCCAGTTGACTTGTTTGACTCACATTTCGGATTATACGGCAGGACCTGATGCTATCATTGTATCCCATCCAACGCTGATAATCAGGGTATTCCCCTCTGGTCAGGATATATTGGTAGCCCATGTAGTTTGGACGCTCATATAGAACCCAGGCCCCGCTCTCAACACGGATCGAGTTACAGCGGTTGAAGTAGGAGGAGAGCTCAGGGCAGTCACTGCTGCACTCATAGTAACGGCCTTGGAAGTTCCTGTCCTCGTAGAAGACGATCTGTACATATAGTTCAGTAGGAAAGAAGCAGAAACAACATAAATCTCAATATGTGCAAACATATTCAGAAAGGGGTTATACAAAGCAACATATATTTTTACAAACTTTGCCCATGCGGTCCATGTTTTGGGGCACACTCAGAGGTGTTTTGATAAGAGAATGTTTATTCTCCCTAGTGATCTATGCCGTATTTTGACCAGGGCAATGGACAGATTTATATATGTGCCACATTGAATTGCTCTGCCAGGGGAATCATTGTCATCTGAATAGCCTCAGCATTTACATTTGAACAATAGCTGATGTTGCAGTAGTTTCCAAATGTGCAGCTTTATTCAGTGTCTTTTGGCCATTGTATAGGCCACTGACCTTTTGATCCCACAATGCCTGATTCGAGAAAAGATTTATTGGGCCAATTAATTTGTTTTCCAGCAGCTGGTAGTACCATGGTGACAGTGGCGTTGGCTTCTGGCCACCCGCTCATGGCGTTCAAAGCTTAACACTTAGTTTAAAACTGACAGGTCATGTTCTTAAGCTCCTCCCTAAACTCTTTAACAAACTTAAAAAAAAAAAAACTACAGCACATTTTATAACTTAAGATTTGCAAATATGCTAAGTAAAATGAAACACATCTGTGTGAAACAAACTGAAATATGACTACAAATTTCTGCAAAATATAACACCTGATTAACCTATATTTGATGAATTTCATAAAGGAAAGAAAAAAAGCTTATCTGACTGAGTAGGCCCTCAAGCAGCATTGATGTGCAACCATCAGTGTGTTTCTTAGTGAACTGTATGTGCACTCAGCAGTCATTGGCTCAACTAAGAGGCGAAGAAAATTTCTGAAAAAAACTACTTCTAGACTACTTCTAAACTCCTTCTGGTCAGCTATGGAAACCTGTATATAAAGTAGACAGGTATTTATAGACACCAGGCATACAAAGACCTATAGGAAGATGCTGCTCTAATGCAGCAACATTAAGAAAACCAACATATGAACATTACAAAAAATTCTGTGAAAAGACATTTTTTCTAGACACTTGTTATGCTTTATTTTTTTAATACATAAAAAAATTTAATTCAAATTATTCTGTCATATTGTTCAGGGCACAGAGGCAGTATCAGTGCCTTTATACCCTTTCACTTAGGATATATTTTTAAAAAAAACTCTAGTTATGGAAGATTTTTAATTGCATATTCCATAGAAAAAAAGCTCCTCAAATATACACAGTAAATCTAGTGCTTGCCACACATTTGTTTGCTGCTAAACAATGATGTATAACTCATTTACAGTTTCATCAATCACAATTTTTTATTTCATGAGCATTATTCTGTAAATGGGTTGGCACGGTGGTGCAGTGGGAAGCACTGTTGCCTCACAGCAAGAAGGTCCTGGGTTTGATTCCTAGATGTTTTGAATCATCTCTGTGTGGAGTTTGCCTGTTCTCCCCTTGTCTGTGTGGGTTTCCTCCAGGTGTCCTGGTTCCTCCCACTGGCCTAAGAAATGCTTGTTATGTGGATTGGAGATCGCTAAGTGTGCATGTGTGTGTTTGTCCAGCAAAGGACTGGCAACCTGTCCAGAGTGTTTCTCTGCCCTTTGCCCTGTGAGAGCTGGGATAAACTCCAGCACTGCCTTTAACCCTAATTAGAACAAGTGTGTAAGAAAAAAGTGAGTGAGAGTGTGACTATTCTATAAATTTGGAATATATGCTGATATTTTAAATAAATAGTGCCTTGCAAAAGTATTTGAAAGGCATTTTTCATGTTTTGTTGCCTCACAACCTGGAATTAAAATGAATTGTTTGAGAGTTTGCACCATTTCATTTACAGAACATGCTTACAACTTAGAATTTTTTTTTATTGTGAAGCAATCAACAAATAGGACAAAATAACAGAAAACTGCAGCATGCATAACTATTCACCCCCACCTCCCCTAAAGTCAGTACTTTGTAGAGCCACCTTTTGCAGCGATTACAGCTGCAAGTTGTTTGGATAAGTCTCTATGAGCTTGCCACATCTTGCCACTGGGATTTTTGCCCATTCCTCAAGGCAAACTGCTCCAACTGCTTCATATTGGATGGTTTTCACTTGTCAACAGAAGTTTGACCACAGATTCTCAATTGGATTGGGGTCTGGACTTTGACTAGGCCATTCCAATACATTTAAATGTTTCCCTTTAAACCACTCAAGTGTTGCTTTAGCACTATGCTTCAGGTCATTGTCCTGCTGGAAAGTGAACCTCTGTCCCAGTCTCAAATCACAGGCAGACTGACACAGGTTTTGCTCAAGAATATCCCTGTATTTAGCATCTTTCTCTCAATTCAGTTTCCCAGTCCCTGCTGCTGAAAAACATCTCCACAGCATGATGCTACCACCACCATGTTTTACAGTGACAGACAGAGCATTTTCCTTGGTGGCCAAAAAGTTCCATTTTCATCTGACCAGAGCACCTTCCTTCATACATTAGGGGAGTCGCCCACATGCCTTTTGGCAAACTCTAAATGTGTCTTCTGAATTTTAAGTAATGGCTTTTTTTCTGGCCACTCTTCAAGTCAAGTCAAGTCAAGTAGGATTTTATTGTCATTTCAGCCATATACACAGTACACAGTGAAACGAAATAACGTTCCTCCAGGACCCTGGTGCTACACACAAGACAAGACACAAGACAACATAAGACACAATACGGGGCAACAAGTGCAAGCTGGGCTCTTCCATAAAGCCCAGCTCTATGGAGTGTACAGCTTATTGTGGTCCTATGGGCAGATACTCCAGTCTCTGCTGTGGAACTCTGCAACTCCTTCAGGGTTACCTTTGGTCTCTGTGCTGCCTCTCTGATTAATGCCCTTCTTGGCCGGTCTGTGAGTTTTGGTGGGTGGCCCTCTTTTGGCATGTTTGTTGTGGTACCATGTTTTTCCATTTGATAATGATGGATTTGATGGTGCTCCAGGGGATCATCAAAGATTTGGATATTTTTTTATAACCCAACCCTGACTTGTACTTCTCAACAACTTTGTCCCTGACTTGTCTGGAGAGCTCCTTGGTCTTCATGGTGTGATGCCTCTTGCTTAGTGGTGTTGCAGCCTCTGGGGCCTTTCAGAAAAGGTGTGTTTATACTGACAGATCATGTGACACTTAAATTGCACACAGGTGGACTTCATTTCTTTAATTATGTGATTTTGGAAGGTAATTGGTTGCACCAGGACTTTTTAGGGGAATCATGGAAAGGGGGGTGAATACATATGCACAAGCCAATTTTCAGTTTTGGGTTTTTTTTTCTAATTATTTTTTATATATTTTTTTCACATTTCACTTCACCAGCTTAGACTATTTTGTGCAAATCCATCGCATAAAATAAGATTAAGAAACATTTAAATTACAGGTTGGAATGTAACAGAACAGGTAAAAAGCCAAAGGGGGTGAATACTTTTGCAAGGCACTATATGTATACCTTAAATAATGTTTTACAGCTTCAACAGTATTAAAAATTTGCAGCAGCTCCCAGAGATGTAGGACACACTGTAAGTTAATTTCAGTTTCTTCCAAGAACGTTCTATAGGACAAATTTTAAGCAGTTGGACCTGCTGTTCTGAGCTTTTAAATTGTTTATATGTTTAGCCCATTGTGTAAAACCAGCTACTTCACTTATTTTGAAGATTTTGGCAGCAAATTTCCTGGGATTTGTCTTCAGCATTGACTTCTTTACATTTTTATCAATGTGTGTAATTACAGGGCCTTAACATAGCACATTTTGCCACGTTTTGGCAAAAGTTTCAGTAAATTCAGTAAATCTTAAAGTTAGGAATGACATCTGCTTGTGCTACATAAACTAATGCACTGCCCAACAATAAGAAATACTTTATTTTTTATTATCTTAATCTTATTTGTTCAGTTTCAATTGTGTGAAAGAAGGAATGATTCTGTGTTAAGGGAGTTGGTGTTTTTGAACAACAATAACAATAATAATAATATGAAAATGCAGCAGTGAAGATTCACTAGTGAGTAATAGGAATATAATTTTTTGTCACAAAAGTAATTTGGCTGGTGGTTTATTTTACATTGATATCTTATATAAAAAATGTAATCTCCTTAAAGTGTATGTCTGTGTTAAATGCATATACGTATACATTACACTTTGCCATTGATCATTCAAAATAATTTGCCTCTTTATTGTAATGCAAACAGAGAAATGCTTTGGAAAACGGCATTTTTTAAATTCTGGACTTCAGAGCTTGTTATGTGGGATTAATATTCCCACTTCACACGACGAATAGATCCCACTGTTGCATGCATGGCTCCCCATTCAGTGTACCGTCTGTACTCTCCCTTTTCCAGGAGGTACTGTCGCCCACGGTAACTTGGATGCTCAAAGAATACCCAGGTCCCATCAGTAACCTTACAGGAATGGAACTCTCTACTGTGGAAGCGTTCTTGAACAGAAGGGGTGTTTTCTGTGATCTCCCATGACTGACCTTCAAAGTTGGGCCTCCCAAACAGTTTTAGTTTGTAGGGTCCATTGATCTAGAAAAGTAAAATAATGAAGTTACTTATTTTTTTATCAAAAGTTTTCCATGATTTATCTATTATTATTACTGCTTGAAGACAAAAAGGGAAAATGTTTGTGTTCACTGCATAAAAGTCATAAGTGAATAAGAAAGTGTGAGTTCAAGAGTACACTGCAAGTAAAATGATATGATGGGTTTCAACGAGCAAATCAAACTGACATTTCTGATGAGACGACAGGATCTGACACAGTCATTAAAGCCCATCCAGCGCTGGTAGTCTGGGTACTCTCCAGGTGCCAAGATATACTGATAGCCCGTGTAGTTGGGTTGTTCATAAAGGACCCACCAACCACCCTCCACCCTTACAGAGTTGCAGCGGCTAAAATAAGAATGCAGATCAATGTTGTCCCCCTTGCATTCATAGGACCTGCCCTGAAAGTTCCTGTCTTCAAAAAACACAATCTGTCCAGGAAAAGGAAATCAGTAAGTCATAGCTTTTTGTAAAATAACACAAACTCATAGCAAAAAATGGGAAAGAAGCTCTTACCTTTTCCATTGTCATTCTCAGAGTACTGAATGTCACACACTATGAAACATTTCACATCCAGTTTTGTTTTCACTCTTTATATGTGTCCAGAACAAAAGATACAGGCACATGGGGTTTCAAATGAATCAGATATTTCAATCAGCAATTCAAAATGATTTATCTAAGCCCAATGCATTGTTCTAATGCACTGAATCACTGATCCCCGAAACAACAGGTAATGAAAAGAGCCAAGCTTCCTACCCTAAACTGCATTACAACAAACCTTTTGTTATAACAAGCATTTTAGATGTGTAGTGCAATATTAGAAAATTATCATAGTCTGAAGGCCCAAACATTGCTTTCACATAATTTCAATTAGACTTAAATCTAATCCCTGACTAAGAATCATAATAATAATAACATCATCATATAATGAATGTTATCACAATAACCTTTCAAACTATTTATGAAGATTAATTATTAAAAGGGTGACTCAATTTCAGTTTCAAATTTTTCAATTTATTGACATGATTCCCTCATGAGGTATCATCCTGTGCTTTCCAATAAGCTTCTGAATGTGTGACTCAGGGAGCTGATTGAGCTTAAACCATTTGCAGCAGTAACTGGCTATCAGTATTGAGTGGCATAGCTTTGTAACTGATCATATTTTATGGATCACTAAATAATTTCTAGACATGGCATTACTAGAAAACAAATCATCTGTGGTTCTAAGGTTTTGATTTGAGGAATTATGTTTGTGAATATACTTATACTTGCCAAATAAAATGTTTTGCTTGTTTGAAGAAATCATGGTGCTTCAAAACTCAACTCTGATCATCCACTTTACATTACATATATGATCTTCCAAATTAGTGGAAGAAATATACACTGATCAAAAAATGTAAAGGAACACTTTAAAAAATACATCAGATCTCCTGATTATAATGTATCTCCTGAAATGATCAACTTACAAAGGGCTTAATTCAAAGTCACCAAGGAATTTAAACTGAACAACTGATGCAGCAGGCTATTCCAATTTGCTGAAATGTCATTGCAGCAATTCAGAATAGTACTCAGTAGTTTGTATGGCCCCCACATGCTTGTTTGCATGCCTGACAACATTGGGGCATGCTCCTTATAAGATGACGGATGGTGTCCTGGGGTGTCTCCTCCCAGATCCTGACCAGGGCATCAATGAGTTCCTGAATAGTCTGAGGTGCACCCTGGCAGCGTCGGATGGACCTAAACACGATGTCCCTGAGCTGTTGGATTTAGGTCAGGTGAACATTGAGGCCAGTCGATGGTATCAATTCCTTCATCCTGCAGGAACTGCCTGCATACTCTTGCCGGGCATAATCATGGACCAGGAGGAACCCAGGACCTACTGCACCAGCGAAGGGACTAACAATGGTTAGGATGTCATCCCAATACCTAATGGCAGTCAGGGTGCCATTGTTTATCCTGTACAGATCTGTGTGTCTGTTTATGCTTCACCACTGACCCACCGCCAAACCGATCATGCTGAACAATGTTGCAGGCAGCAAAACGTTCACCGTGGCTTCTCCGGGCTCATTCACGTCTTTCACTGCTCTCATCTATGAAAAGCACAGGGCACCAGTGCCGAACCTGCCAATTCCGGTGTTCTCTGGCAAATGCCAGTCGAGCTCCATGGTGCCGGGCAGTGAGTACAGGGCCCACTAGAGGACGTCGGGCCCTCAGGCCACCCGCGTGAAGTCTGTTTCTAATGGTTTGGTCTGAGACATTCACGCTAGTGGCCCACTGGAGGTCACTTTGTAGGGCTCTAGCAGTACTCATCCTGTTCCTCCTTGCACAAAGGAGCAGATACGGGTCCTGGACCTCCAACGACCCTGTCCAGCTCGCCTAGAGTAACATCCTGTCTTCTGGAATCTCCTCCATGTTCTTGAGACTGCCAGGAGACACAGCAAACCTTCTGGCAATGGCATGTATTGATGTGCCATCCTGGTGGAGTTGGACTGCCTGTGCAACCTCTGTAGGGTCCAGGTATCACCTCATGCTACCAGTGGCCTCCACCCGCAAACCATTCCTGTTTTCGTGGGTTGTCTCATTGTTGCCTCTTTAGTGCACCTGTTGTTAATTTCATTAACACCAAAAGAGCTGACACTGATTAACAACCCCCTTTGCTACTTAACTGACCAGATCAATATCACAGAAGCTTAACTGACTTGATACTATACTCTGATTAAAAAGTGTTCCTTTAATTATTTTGAGCAGTATGTATTTATATAAATATATATACTTCTCAAAATAATTAAAGGAACACTTATTACATTACTATTTTGAGCAGTATATATATATATATATATATATATATATATATACAGGCATAGAAACACCCTAGATAGGTCTTTATATAAATAAATGTAACAAAAATGTAATTAAGTAATATTGAAGGAACTCGGCTGGTAGGTTGTTCCAAACATGACTGTGCTTCAACCTATGTGTGACATTGATGATCATCAGCACCTGTTTGGTAAAATTGGTTGATCATACACCGACTATAATCCTACAAAATCCCTGACTTTGTGCAAGTGTACCTAGAAGAACTGATGCTGGTTTGAAGGCAAAAGGTAGTAACACAAAATATTGATTTCATTTAGATTTTTCTTTTGTTCGCTCACTTTGCATTGTGTAAATTCATAAAAAATAAACAATCATTATTTATATTTCTGAAAGCTTTTTTTTGTTTACAGCACACCTTTTTTCCACACCTGCCTAAAACATATTTAGTATTAGTATTTAGTATTTATATACTAAAAGTATATATACTAGCACAGTACTTATATATATATATATATATATATATATATATATATATATATATATATATATATATATATATATGTGTGTGTGTGTGTGTGTGTGTGTGTGTGTGTGTGTGTGTGTTTTGTACTGATTTGTAATGATAATTATAAAAACAATGTTCTTAAAATTAAAAGAAGTAGTCTCTTCTTAAATGCTGGAGACAAGTCATCATGTCATCATGACCACTTTTTTGAAAATAATTCACAAAATGTAAACATTAATCAACAAAATCTTCAGATTTAACCCTAATGTTAGTGGTAGACTGCTTGTCCAAAAAAGTCACCACCTGGATTTAACAAAGCAAATAGGTAAGAGCCTCTTATTGAATCATTACTGCATGGTTGATTATGTTTCAGCTGTAAACAAGTTATTTTACCCTAACTGATGCAATAAGTAGCTTCTCATTACTTTAACAGCCAAGCTGAAAGACATATCCTGTGGTCATGGAAAAAATGTCAATCTGTCAATCTGTCAATCTGTTAATCTGTTAATCTGTAGTCTGTAGGTCCAGTGGTAGGATACTTGCCTATGGACCTATGGCTCAAGAGGTCCCTGGTTTGAATCCCAGCTCTGGTACTACCACCACTGGGTCCCTGAGCAAGACCCTTAACCCTGAGTTGCTCCAGGGGGACTGCCCCTGTAATTAGCTCTGGATAAGAGCATATGTTAAATGCTATAAATGTAAATAGTAAATGCACACAATGCAAAGGGAACTCAAACAGCTAGCTTTAAGAAGCTAGTAGCTTTAAGAAAACCACTGATCAGTAAAGCTAATCACAAATCACAAATAGGCCTTAGTTTGCTAGGGAGCATAAAGATTGAACTCTAGAGCAATGGAAGAAGGTCATGTGGTCTCTGGACTCTGATGAGTCCAGATTTACCCTGTTCCAGAGTGATGGGCACATCACTCAAGAAGTGCCTACCATATCATGCCTAGTGCCTACCGTACAAGCCTGTGGGGGCAGTGCTCTGATCTAGGGTAGCTGCATTTGGTCAGGTCTAGGTTCAGCATGTGCCCAAAGAATGAAGTCAGCTGACTACCTGACTACCTGTGCAGTGGTCCGACTCTGCTATCATCTTTTGCAAGATCTTGGTGAAAAATGAATGCAAATCTGGACAGAAATAAATGTGACATTGCAGAAGTTTATCGAAATGATGCCACAGCGAATGCATGCCGTAATCAAAGCTAAAGGCTTTTTCAAATTTTTTCTAAACTTTTAACTTTCAGACATCTGAGGCTATGCTCCACTAGTCTCTAAGTCCTGAGAGGGATGAGATCCTGAAGTTTTCATTCCCCTGAGATCCTGGGCACTTTTTTTGCTGGGTAAAAAAAAAAAAAAAAAATTTATATGTATGTTGTTTTTATTAACTTCACAAATCCACCTGTGAACACTTCAAGTCTAAAAGATCAGTGAGGCACCTTATGTGTACCTTGTCAGAAGCACCTAGAGTCATGTGAAAAAATTTGGACACTCCATTAAATATTCAGTTTTTTATTAAGAAATGTTCACATATCGATGTCTAATCTTGTTTTCATTTATCTCTGGAAAAGAAAGTGATTTAATTGTAGGTAAACAACAAAACTTAACATTAACTTATTAATTAAACAAAAGATATCAAGAAAAATGTGTATTCTAACTAAGGAAAAAGTTAGGACACTCTACCCCGCAGTGAGACGCTTCGTGTAGCCATCTACCAGTCTGTGATATTGTTCTGAGGAAATTTTACCCCACTCTTCAATGCAGAATTCTTTAAGCTGTGAGATGTTTGAGAGGTTTCTTATACAGCTCTTTTGAAGTCACCCCACAGCATCTCAATGGGATTAAGATCTGGGCTTTGACTCTCCAGGACTCTCCAGGACTCTCCATTTCTTAGTTTTCAGCCAGTCCTTGGTGGATTTACTGGTATGTTTTGGGTCATTGTCATGTTGCAGGGTCCAGTTCCACTTCAGCTTTAATGTTATTACAGATAGTCTCACATGTTCCTCAAGCACCCTCTGATACATGATAGAATTAATGGTGGATTCTATGATGGTGACCTGGCCAGGTTTTGCTGCAGCAAAGCATCTCAAAACCATGACTTCCACCTCCAAGCTTCACAGTTGGTATGAGGTTCTTTTCCTGGAATGCTGTATTTGATTTACGGCAGACATGTTCTGGTGTCCAAATAATTCAGTTTTAGATTCATCTGTCCAAAGAACATTATTCCAGATATCCTGGAAGGCAAACTTTAGTCTGGCCTTGATGCTCTTAGAGAGCAAAGGATTCCTCCTTGCACCTTCCCATGCAAGTTAATGTTCTGCAGTTTCTTTCTGATTGTGGAGGCACTTTCACATCAACAGTAACAAGAACCTGCTGTAGGTCCCTCGATGACATTTTAGGGTTTCGGGAGATTTCTTTTAGCATCTTGCGGTCTGCTCTTGGGCCAGACCTGGGTATGTTGGCAGCTATTTTGGAAGTCCTCCACTTGTAGACTATTTTCCGGACAGTGGAATGGCTGATTGCAAATTCTTTTGTTATCTTTTTAAATACATTATCAGACTTATTAGCTGCTACAATCTTCTTTCTGAAGGCCTCAGACAGCTCTTTTGATCTCACCACAGTGAGCACAACAGTCAGGAGCACACCAAACTAAATGTCTGAGGTTTAAATCGGGCAAACCTTCTTCAAAATGCTGATTAAGGATGTTCTAATCATGTGCACCTGATGTGCTACACCTGTGTGTGATTTGTAAAGTGAAAGTGACAACCCTTGTCATTGCAAGGTCACAGCACAGCACACCACAACAAAAAGGGACCTCTGCATTTAACCCATGCAAACACAGTGCAGCTACTGAAAGCACCCAGGGAGCAGTGACAGGAACAGTACCTTGCTCAATGGTACCTCAGTGCAACCTACTGGTAAGGGATTTGAACCCACAATTTTCCAATCCTGTGGCCAACTCCCTAACCACTAGGCCACCACTGCCCCGTTTTAATTGGGTGGGGGTGGGGGTGTCCTATTTTATTCCTCACCAGAAATCGCATTTTTGTAGATTTACATTTTACAGATTTTGAAAAGTCTTTTCTTCAGTTTTTTATTGTTTAGTTATATTACTTGAATCTCCCAGCATTGTTAAATTTGAGAATAAATATCCATATGTCCAAGAATGTTACAAAAACACAGGCTTTTATAGGGTGTCCAAATTATTTCACATGAATGTACACTTATGAGTGAAGTGCAAATATTACATAATCAGTAACACTTATGAAATTATAAATAAGTAGTACATGCAAGCTTTGTGTGTAACTTTTTGCTCTCTCTCTTTTGTTGAGTGCTATAACCTTAAAATTAACAGAAATCACAGATGTGCTTGTTCATCAGGTTCCAGGATATTTAAATGACAAAACCCATTGCCTGCCTATAAAGTATAAAAGCCATTTAACCATTCATTCAGAGGGGCACTGGATTCCCACAAAGACCATCAAACATGGGCAAGGTAAGAACTGCATTGGCTGGAAGTGAAATCAACAGCTATACTTTTTATCACCTTTTAAAAGATCCAAAAGATAGTTTTTTGCAACAAAAGAAATTTAACACAATTATATTTCATTCTAAAACAATCTGTAAGTTTTAAAACTTTAAAGCAGCATTTAATTAGCTTATTTACCTACTGTTCTGGGAATTGTTTTTGGGAAGATCATTGGGGGCTTTGTGTTCTCAAGTGTATAAAGGTTAAAAGGCATTAAAGCCCTTTTTAAATCCTTGTAGATTATCTTCTATGAGGAAAGAAACTTCCAGGGTCGCTCCTATGAGTGCAGCAGTGACTGCTCTGACATGTCCACCTACCTCAGCCGCTGCAATTCATGTAGGGTCGAGAGTGGTTGCTTCATGGTTTATGACCGCCCCAACTTTATGGGAAACCAGTGCTTCATCAGGAGGGGAGAGTATTCTGACTACATGTGTATAGGAATGAGTGACTCTATTCGCTCATGTCGTCTCATCACTCAGGTATACATGTTATACATGATGATAAACAATCTTCCATTAAAATCCTTTACCATGACAGCAGGATGGTGGTGGTCTAGTGGTAGGATACTTGCCTATGGATCAAGAGGTCCCATGTTCAAATCCCACCTCTAGCACTATCACCACTGGGTCCCTGAGCAAGACCCTTAACCCTGAGATGCTCCAGGGGGACTGTCCCTGTAATTAGGATGTGGAAGTCGCTCTGGATAAGAGTGTCTGCTAAATGCTGTAAATGTGTCATGTTATTGTTAAGCCTCAGTACAGATATTTGATAATTACCATATGGAATAAACTATCACGATATGAAACATTCTAGCATCTGTCATTATAATTATCAGCCTCCTGAAACTATATTAAAAGCATAGTTTATCAAGTTCATGTACATTTATGTTTTATATCAGGCTTCAAGTTTGAACAAATGTTGTGAACTACCACTTTAAATAAATACATATGCTTTTCTTTGTTCTAGCACAAAGGACCTTTTAGAATGAGGGTCTATGAGAGGGAGAACTTTGAAGGACAGATGCATGAGTTGATGGATGACTGCAGTTCCTTTCAAGAGCGCCTCCGCATGTCTGATTGCCAGTCTTGCCAGGTCATGGATGGCCACTGGCTCATGTATGAGCAGCCTCACTACAAAGGCAGGATGATGTACATGAGGCCTGGAGAATACAGGAGCTTTAGGAATTTGGGATTGAGTAATATGAGATTCATCTCTGCCAGAAAAATCAGTGAATCATGTTAGACTCATATGCATGAACAAATCCAACAAGAAATAAAGAATTATTTTATTCCATACTTTTTGTGTTTTCAGATGTGAACCACTTTCAAGTCAAATAAAAAAATTATAATTTTAATGAGGTAAAATACATTTTAATCCATCAGTCTATCCATTCATTATCTGAGCTGAACCAGAGACACGGGGTATAATTTAAATAAAATGCTATGCCAATATTGAAATATACATATACATATTATCAAGAAAAAAATAGTCATGTGTCTGATGAATGCAAAACACTTTGATTTACACATGAGGTCATGTTAATGCTTCTCTGCGATGAGTCATTGCTATTTTTGGTATGACTGGAATGATTTTACTTGTATTAGGTATAAAGCATCTACCTGAGTAGCACACACAAAAATCCTTTGTAGCACAATAAAAAATCCCTCATTGTCAGACACATATGACTATCATGCAATCAGAAAAACAAAATACTTAACTGCGTAATAAATATTCAGTTCATTCTTTCGTTTTTTATTGTATCTGCTTATCCTAACCAGGGTCTTGGAGGGTGCTGGAGCCTATCCCAGAACCCACAGGGCAAAAGGCATAGAAACACCCTAGATAGGTCTTTATATAAATAAGTTTAACAAAAACGTAATTAAGTTATAAGTTATATATATATATAAATATTACTTAATTACATTTTTGTTAAATTTATTTATATAAAGACCTATCTAGGGTGTATATATATACAGTACTGTGCAAAAATTTTAGGCAGGTGTGAAAAAATGCTGTAAAAAAAGAATGCTTTCAGAAATATAAATAATGATTGTTTATTTTTATCAATTTACAAAATGCAAAGTGAGCGAACAAAAGAAAAATCTAAATCAAATCAATATTTTGTGTTACTACCTTTTGCCTTCATACCAGCATCAGTTCTTCTAGGTACACTTGCACAAAGTCAGGGATTCTGTAGGATTATAGTCGGTGTATGATCAACCAATTTTACCAAACAGGTGCTGATGATCATCAATGTGACACGTAGGTTGAAACACAGCCATGTTTGGAACAACCTACCAGCCGAGTTCCTTCAAAAACTGTGTGCAAATGTACCTAGAAGAACTGATGCTGTTTTGAAGGCAAAGGGTGGTCACACCAAATATTGATTTGATTTAGATTTCTCTTTTGTTCGTTCACTGCATTTTGTTGACTGATGAAAATAAATGATGAACACTTCCATTTTTGAAAGCATTCTTTGTTTACAGCAGTTTTTCACACCTGCCTAAAACGTTTGCACAGTACTGCATGCATACAATAATTTCACTTCAAAGCACATTTCAAAGGGAATATATTTCAGTTAGATCCATGAGACTGAGAGACATTTGATCCTTCTTCCAAGCTGCTATGTTAAAACACGTTCCACTGCGGGTCACATGGGAACTTGCTCAATGAGGTTAGGTGGTTAACCAAAGTAAGCACACACAATGGATGGTAAGCTGGGGGAAAGCAACACATAGAGGGTAAGTAAAACATGGGAAAAGCATTTGCAATATGCAAAAAATATGGTGCTATAAGGAAAAATGGAAAAGAACTTTACTCAACAATATTGCACTAAATAAACAACAAATAAAGCAGCAAAAACAATACAAGCAATAAATAAAGTCACTGTGTTTTACTGAAGGAACACAACAGACCCAGTGTTAATAAGTCACATACATTTGTTGAGTAAAGTCTACAAGACAGAAAGCATAACAACATCATTAAATTAACAATTAACAGCCATATTGTGTACCAGTACTGCCAAAAAACATAGTATGGGACGTTGCATTTTAACTATACTCAGTAGTAGCAGGCTTACATACAGCAGGAAGGGAAGGGAAGGGAAGTGACTTGACAAATGTGATGTTCTTGTCTTGGTCCTTTTTCAGTTCACTTGTCATTCATCATTATTTTTATTAACTTTTTGCAAAATGCAACTTTCACATTGTTAGCAACATTACTTATCCATGTTTTTTAGCATCATCAATAGGCAATAAAGCATAAAAATTATTATTAGAAAACATAATAGATTCAAACATGTTAAAGTTACTACTTAAAAAATAGCCTGAACTGTGCTGGACAACCTTCCACAGGACCATTGGTTTAAAATTTTATTCTTATAGACATTTATTTAATATGTTTTAATTAATTACTTTATTTATTTAATATACTAATTATGCTTAACAATCACATAACTTATTATCACTTATTCTCTCGCAATATACAAAATACAATAAACTGGAAACAACAATTTGAACAGTTTATCAGTTGGCCTAAAAACACTTATTGGACAACCAGCACATTATATTTATGTGCTTACACATTTCTTATGTTATATTTATTATTTTTTTGTTAGTGGTCACCATAATAAATAAAAACCTTTTTTTCTTTTACCATTTTTACTGCAGCAGCAATCCTTCTGATTGACTAAAAAATAAACTGGAAGGCTCCACCAGTAATACAGCTGTGTTCATTTTCCATTATGAATAGTGCTCTGACTATCCAAACAGAAGTTCTGCCTTTCTGCATAGGACCCATGCCCACTCTCCTACAGTCGAGAAAAAGCAACAATTGGCACAAGCCCAGGTACAAACAATTCTAAAACGTATCCTCTTACAGACTGATTTAACAAAAAGCATAGGGTTGCTGACTAAGGCCTTCACACAATGGCTGCATAGCTTTTTAGCAATCAAACTGGATATAAAAGTGTCACACTCATATGGCTGTATACCACTGCAACTGGGAAAAAACGCAATCATGGGACGGGTAGGAAATTTCTGTTCAAATGTCCAGTACAGGAGTTCTATACAAAATAAGTGCTCAGAAAATAGTATTAGCTATGTTCAACAAGACCTAGTAAAAAATTGAGAAACTTGTTATAATTTTGTGAGTTTGATGTTATCATTGCATCTGAATAAACTATTGATTCCTCTAACTTTCAGATCATCTTCTATGAGGATCGGAACTTTCAGGGTCGTTCCTATGAAACCAGCAGTGACTGCCCTGAACTGACCTCCTACCTAAGCCGCTGCAACTCCTGCAGGGTAGAGAGCGGGTGTTTCATGGTCTATGAGCGTCCCAACTTCATGGGCCACCAAATGCTGGTCAGAAGAGGAGAGTATCCTGACAACCAACTATTAATGGGCATGAACAAGAGTGACTGCATCAGATCCTGTAGGATGATACCAATGGTAAATTAGGTTTCCATGTAAACTACCATTCATCACTTTATTGCACAATGTATACTTAAGTGTTTCATGAATGTAGGATGTTATCAGAGTATTATATTTCTTTTTAATGTATATTTCTTATCCTTTAGCATAGGGGTACTTTTCGCATGCGACTCTTTGAGAGGGAGAACTTCTCTGGACAGATGCATGAGCTGATGGATGACTGTGACTCTATACAGGAGCGCTTCCACATGTCTGACTGCCAGTCCTGCAACGTAATGGAGGGTCACTGGCTCATGTATGAGCAACCAAATTTTAGAGGCAGGATGATATATCTTAGGCCTGGAGAGTACCGCAGCCTTAGAGACATGGGAGTAGGCCCAATGAATATCAGAATTGGCTCAATCAGGCGCATAATGGAGCCTTGTTAGAAAAAATAATTTCTGTGTGAATGTAATAAAATTAAACTGAACATTTACATTTTGCCTTTTTTATTTGTTTCATTTATATATTGCAGACTTTCCCTTAAATGTGTTTATTTCTCTGATGCATTCATGACAACATAATGCTACATGTTATCAGGCAGATCATTCAGTAGTATATTTGCTGTTAAAGGACATATACCATGTCAGACTATGAACTGTAGGCTTTTATTCAGTTGTTGGTGTCACTGAGTGCTGTGTTGGTGAGGATTTAGCAGCAGATGAGATTTAAGGATGCATTATATTTATTTCAGGAGAGTTTGCTCTATTTCAATTACTCCTAACTCAGACAAACTTGTAAATCTTCAGCAATATACTAAAATCACCATACATTTAAGAATCTTGCTTCTTTGTAGGTAGGACATATCATAAATGTTGTGATTGTGTAAGGCATGGGTGAACATAGGTAATAAGGCTGTAAAGGTAAAGGTATCAAGCTACGGTAAAGATATCAAGACAACGTATAGACAAGATAAAAGCAACACATAACTCAGGAAAAAGAACAAGCAGAAAATTGAAAGGCCACAAAATATAGAACAAACCAAAATAAAATGAAGTGAGTCATGATAAATTCAAATTAGACCTCAGACTGGAGGTTGGGGATCAGTGGTTAGAGCTAGAAAAAGCAAAGACAAGCTAACACTGTGCCTAGCATACAGTCATGTGAAAAAATTGGGACACCCCATTAAATATTCAGTTCTTTTTTAAGAAATGTTCACATATTGATATTGTCTTATCTTGTTTTTATATATCTCTGGAAAAGAAAATGATTTAATTGTAGGTAAACAACAAAAATTTAACATAATTTATTCATTAAACAAAAGATATCAACAAAAATGTATATTCTAACAGAGGAAAAAGTTAGTACACCCTAATAGCTAGTGTCCCCCCTTTGGCTGAAATAACCACAGTGAGACACTTCTTGTAGCATCTACCACTCTCTGACATTGGTCTGAGGAAAGTTTGCCCTACTCCTCAGTGCAGAATTCTTTAAGCTGTGAGATGTTTGAGGGGTTTCTTGCATGTACAGCCCAAGTCACCCAACAGCATCTCAATGAGATTAAGATATGGTCTTTGATTTGGCCGCTCCAGGACTCTTCATTTCTTCATTTTCAGCCAGTCCTTGGTGGATTTACTGGTATGTTTTGGGTCATTGTCATGATGTCTTTAATGTTCTTACAGATGGTCTCACATGTTCCTCAAACAACCTCTGATACATGGTAGAATTCATGGTGGATTCTGTGATGGTGACCTGGCCAGATCCTGCTGCAGCAAAGCATCCCCAAACCATGAAACTTCCACCTCCAAGCTTCACAGTTAGAATGAGGTTCTTTCCCTGGAATGCTGTATTTGGTATGTGCATGCTGTATGTGCTCTGTTCTGGTGTCCAAATAATTCAATTTTAGAATCATCTGTCCAAAAAACCCAGCACTCCCCCGCGACCCCGTTTGGGACAAGCGGCAGAAAATGGATGGATGGATGTCCAAAGAACATTATTCCAGAAGTCCTGGTCTTTGACTAGGTTCTCCCTGGCAAACTTCAGTCTGGCCTTGATGTTTCCCTAAGAGAACAAAGGTTTCCTCCTTGCGCACTCCCATGCGAATTAAAGATGTAGAGTCTCTTTCTGATTGTAGAAGCACTTTCGCATCAACAGTAGCAAGAGCCTTCTGTAGGTCCTGTGATGATTTTAGGGTTTTTGGAGACTTCTTTTAGCAGCTTGCAATCTGCTCTCGGGGTGAACTTGTTTGGACGGCAAGACCTGGAGATGTTGGCAGTTGTTTTGGAAGTCCTCCACTTGTAGACTATTTTCCAGACAGTTGCAGATTCTTTTGAGATCTTTTTAAATCCATTACCAGACTTATAAGCTGCTACACTTTTCTTTCCTAATTTTTTCACATGACCGTAGATAAGCAAAGGTAGAAGACTACCAGTTCATGTAAATGAAAACAGAGAGTACATATGGAATCAGATTATAGTTGGATCAAGAACATTTGAGTCACAAAGCTGATTATATTTTGGGTTTTTTCATAGTTAGTTAGTTAATAGAAAAATGATTTTCTTTTAAAGCAGGGGGTTCTTCAAAGCCAAGTGGGCCTATTTAAGGAAGTATAATTTAGCAAAACATGTACACCAATAGTATGTGTGTGTGTGTGTGTGTGTGTGTGTGTGTTGGGATTGGGGTTAAACTGCATAAAAAGTAATTTTGTATTTATTTTCATATGAATATTTAGCATTTAGTTTTATTAGTTTTATTTTTAGTTTATATTTTAGTTATATTTTTACTTAAACATTACAGAGGTTTGGGCCTTGATGACCCTGTAGCTGGTTACAGTCCTGTTCAACATACTTCTTTGGTTTTTAAGTTTCCTCCTGGGAGTACACTGCTGTTTTTTGTTCCCTTGTATTTCACAGTGTCCAGTGGGCTGCTGCCCCCAGTAAAAACTTTTGGGTTTATTTGATGACTATTGTATGCAACCATTATTAGTAAGTGAGTCTATTCTTAAAATCAATAACTCAAAATAACTTAAAATCCTTAGATGTAAATATGAACAAGTGTATAGACGTTTACAGATCAAATGGTTGGCCTTTATCACAGTTTTTACACTGAATAATGCCATAGCACACACCTACTAATGAGGGCAAATCATTAGGCAGGGAATTCACCAAAAGCAAAGTTGTTTGTCAATTGTTAATTCTTCATTTCACTTTTTTGTTTCAAGTTAATTTTTTTTTTTTTTAGATAGAGGAAAAGAAATAGAAAGACAATTTAATATAATAATAATTTATTTTGACTTAAATTTTTATAAAGAAATGTAAATCTTTACCACTTTTGGAGGCACTACAAGAGTCTCTAATTTATGCAATACATTTTAAAAAGATACATTCAAAAATATACATTTGAATATTTTAAATACACTTTCCAGATTTTTTTCAATTTTACTTTAATTATTTACTTTAACTTAACTCCAAATCATCGGAAAATCATATACATAAGTTGTTAATGAATTGTTAATTAATTAAAAAGCAATTAAAATGCCATAGAGTGAAATGCCATATTATAGTTAATATCTCAAATTTATAAAGAAACAAAACTAGTAATTTTCAGAGGCATGCTGCTTTAAAAAATATTTTCATAGGTTAAATCTGATATGGACATAAGCAAATGCTGAAAAATTCTGAATGATAATAATACTACTAATAATAATAATAATAGCATCAACAACATTATTATTGTTGTTGTTGTTACAATAATAATAATAATTATTATTATTATTATTGTTATTGTTGTTGTTGTTGTTGTTGTTGTTGTTGTTGTTGTTGTTGTTAAGAAAATGTGACCATTTGTCATTGTAAGCGGTTTTGGGATGGGGTCTAGTATTGCTCCTGAAAACTGATCTACAGCTTAGGTTAGAAACTAATTATTAAACAACTTCATGAATATGAAAATAGTAACATTTTGTATGCATATGTATATGGCTCTTAAACAAGGACCTCAGATTACTTAAGTACTTATGATATGTGTCTGTGGACCCCACGTTAGAAATTCTTGAAAACATGACCCACAAACTTTTAGAGGCCAACATAGAATTGTAGTGTTGAGATGGGTTTCTATGCCATGTTGCTCAGTCAGGGGTTTAGACAATAGGCAGAGTATTCTTTGAGCGTTAGGTCAGGTATAAAAGAGACAAAAGGTCAGAGTTGAGGCTGTGGAATCCTGAGAAAAAAATGAACACAGTGGCCATGGGTAAGGTAAGTGGAACTTAGAGATAGATTTTATTTCTGTAATTTTAAGGGTAAAACACAAGTTGCAAATGCTGGGCTACAATTTCTTAATAATCTCTTATCTATCAAGGGTGCTATTTTGAGAGAAGAAGTGACTAACATGATATTGGACATCCTTATATGTGAGCTCCTACCCCTGAGCAAGTCAGGCAAGCAGCAGCAACTGAAAGGTCGGTCTTGTACATTCTTTCATTTCTTTATTTCCTAGGTTGTCAAAGGGTCTGTAAGTCATTTGCATTTCATGGACAGTTATTCTGATTTCAGTCTCAGTAATAAAGTAATACAATAAAAAAAAAAAAAAAAAAAAAAAATATATATATATATATATATATATATATATATATATATATATACACACATCAATAATAAGTAACTGCAATAAGTAATACCCAATACCCATTACACATTTACTTTTCGCCATCCATGCAACTTTGCTCTACAGCTCAAAGTTTTTCAGGGTCTAGGGCAAATGTTCTTTTTTTATATTTGCTGTCCATTTTTAAAACTCCAGGTTTGCTAATGTTTGTTTATTTTCACAGTTTATTTCCCACCATCTTCAATATAATATAATCTCCTTAGTAAATTCTTTTTTTGTGTTAGGTGCAATAAGTGTAGGGCAATAGTTCTCAAATTATTATTGTACAAAACAAATGCCGATGGATTGTATATTATAATTATCATTAAAAGCTTTTGTGTGATTTTTGTTAAATGACAAACAAAAACTTTCAACACTGAGGATAACATCAAAGCTATCAGTATAGCATGAGCCTGAAATGTTCTTTTCACATTTCAGACGTGAACAGGACTAAAGACCTACAACAAAAGTAGCAGTTTCATTCACCTTAGTGTCATAGTTTTAATATTTGAACTAAGCCACATGGTGATTGAATTTTTGACCCATCTTAACTAAACCAAAAAGATCACTAGGGGTCATCCTGAATAAACTGCAACGAGCAGTTTTTAACAAATACATTTGTGAAAGGTGGGTGCTACACACAAGTAAAATGTGTCAAATATGTATGTTTATGCTATTTGTCATGCTGTGATATTGGTATAGAACACTTACAAACTGATGATGGTCTGTGAGGTTTTGTGGTGTAGTACACTATATAAAATAAACATGTGTGGTTATTTCTTGCATCATTTCTGTACATAAGACATAAAAACCCATCTGTGAACCTTAAGTGGTCATAATGCAAAGGTTATACACCATTTAAATGCCTTTTCAATTACAAAACCCCAGTTCTTCTCTTGCCAGGCTATCAAATGATGAAGTCAGGCAATAAATCTCTATTTTTAAGAAAACAGTTAAATGTAATAGTCCTAGAAGAGGTTCTGACTGTACATTATAAGAAAATTATTATGTAAAATTTAAATATGCTTTTGGGGCATAGACCTGTCCAAATAATATGTGGAGTTCAGGGAAAAATTTAAATGCAGGAGAAATGCCCATTTTGGGAGCTTTAATTAAAGTTATCTGTTTGGAGCAGCAAAGTATTAGGACAGAAGGCTCAGAGGCTGGTATATATTATTTTAATTTTAAAGTTCATATACACATTTGTCGATATGAGACTAATGTCTCTGGACTACAAACTAAGTGTGTACCCTTGCAACATAAATACAAACTAATGACCTAAATTAGACTTGTCTTTTAGTCAACTTGACTATGTACAGAGTATACATGGAGACTAAATTTTGACTGCAGGGACACATCCTACGTGTGCAACATAAAGTATCGTGGTTACTTGAAACCTGAGCTAAGGGTTTCGCATTTCAGAAACTAGAAAATTCTTAGCATTTGACTTTTTATAGTGTAACATAAAGGTTCACAATGTTAGTTTAGCTTTCTGGATCCAATTCCTTGTATTTACCCCTGCCCCTACACATATAATCCATATTCACTAGATATTCATGATCTAGAAGAGCTGTGCAAGAGTAGTACAGCAAGGGGAAGCTCATCAAGAAAACAATGTTAGATATGTAGGATTGCATGTTCATCCCATCTTTGCATCCACTGTTTCTTCCCCCACAAAATATTCACTAACATATTCATGTCAATATCTAACACATAATTCATAATCTTAAATTATGCTTGGTGATTTTAGCTATTGCAAATGACATTACAGACTGACTAGGAAAACAAAAAGCAAACTTGGACTGAAATATTAACTGCTTTAAATGTCAATGATTAAAAATTTTAAACAGGAAGAAAAAAGGACCATGGCTGGTCTGCCTCTAAAGCTAATGAGTGAAAAGGTAAATATATGGAATATACAGAATTTGAAAAACATCAGGAAAGCTCTTTACATAAATGAATGCACTTTAAGAGTGATAAAGCAACAGATGAAGTTAAGAATTGAAAAGGAGTTACCTAAGTGCCTAAGTGCACTAAAGTGCCTAAATTCAAAAGCTGAAGATGTACCCTATTAAAAAAAACAAAAAAAAACAAAAAAAAAACAAGAAACATAGTACTGATAACGATTTCATTATCATTACTTAAAAAATCCAAAAATAATTGCCAATTAATGACTGGATGCTTAATAATCACTAGTAAGAAACAGACAAACAAAAAAAAAAAACCTATGATGACTTTTTGAAAATTCCTGCTGCCATTCGATGAAATGTTTGTATTACTGAAATGGATATTTCTGTTGTTCATTTAAAAACATGCTCTTTTAAAACCTGTATCCGAACAATGGGATAACTGCCATCATTTGTGGCACTTTGTGAAAATGACAAAGACAAATTGCTCAACTGATGAGTACTACAAACATCTTTTGTTGTTTGGCAGCAGACCATTCTGTTGAAAAAAAAAAGCTGACATCAAAAATCAATTGATGTCACTGACAATGTCTGTTTTCCTAAAGGATATAAAAGGGTACCAGTGATTCTCTGGCAGTGTTGTAGTTAGAGGACATTGATCAATCACAATGGGAAAGGTAAGCCTGTTGTCTGATCTTTTGTCTCATGTTTCCAAGTGAACTTTACAATCACACCTGTAAGAGGTAACCAATAATCAAATGTTTTTTATGACCAAGGGAACCTCACAAAAAAAAAAAAAATCCACTTCTGTTACAGATAATCTTCTATGAGGATAGGAACTTCCAAGGTCGTTCCTATGAGTGCAGCAGTGACTGTGCCGACCTCCATTCCCATTTCAGTCGCTGCAACTCCATTCAGGTAGAAAGTGGCTACTGGATGGTGTATGAGCGGCCCAACTTCATGGGCTACCAGTACTTTCTCCGCAGAGGGGAATACCCTGATTACCAGCGATGGATGGGTTTCAATGACTGTGTCAGATCCTGCCGTATGATACCCCAAGTAAGTCTTACTGTATAAGTAGTATTATAAAAGATTAAGCAAGATTTACTGCTGTATTGTCAATCGGAAAATGTTTTCACCTCCTAGCATCAAGGATCTCACAGAATGAGGATCTACGAGCATTCTGACTTTGCTGGTCAAATGATGGAATTTACTGATGACTGTCCATCCCTGTATGACCGCTTTCACTACAATGATATCCATTCCTGCAATGTCCTTGATGGATACTGGCTCTTCTATGAGCATCCCAATTATAGAGGCAGACAGTATCTTCTGAGACCTGGCGAGTACAGGAGGTACAGTGATTGGGGTGCCATGAGCCCCAGGACTGGTTCTATCAGGCGCATTGCCTATTGAACCTTAGTGTGCTAAAATATAATCATGCAAACTTGATCAAATAAAATCCAGCCAAGATATCTAACTGGTGTTTTACAGTTTTTTTAAACATAAAATGGGGGTGGGGTGGGACGTAAATTCAACGTGTGTGTTATATGAATGTTAATCCTAATTACCAGCTGACCTTTTTGGACTTTTAGAAGAAAGACACAAAACTGAACCATAATCATATAATGTTGCGCTAATGTTTTAATTTTTTGTTTTAATTGTTTAACTGCATCTTAACACTAAGGTTGAGTACACATCTCCCTTGAATGTGGCGCATCATTAAAACACTTAGAGGACCACAAAAATGGACCTAAATGACCATGTTCTACCTTTTGCGGTACGTTTACATTGTTTGTACCTTAAATGCATAGTACACTTGAAATAGATGGGCAAGGCACTGCAGAAATTGAAATGTCAAAATAGCTCAAATATCACTCGCTCACTCACTAAACCTCTTAACAGCTTATCCTGTGTAGGGTTGCGGGGACTGTTGGAGCCTATCCCAGCTCTCAGAGGGCAAAAGGCAGTGAAACACCCAGGACAGGTCACCAGTCCATCACAGGGCAGACACAAAGACAAATCTACTCACTCACATATGTAAACATACAAACACCACACACCTAGAGGGCCATGTGCATGTTTATGGATGGTGGGAGGAAACCAGCGCACCTGGAGAGAATGCAAACTCTACACAGAAAGGATCCGGGCTACCCTGCCTGGATATCAAACCCAGGACTTTCTTGTTGTGAGGCAACAGTGCCACTGTGCCACTCTAGTTCAAATATTTAAAAAAAGTGAAAATCCAAAATTGCACATACTACATTATATTTAATAAATATGAACGCCTATTATTAGCAATGTAACATAAAGCTAATTTTTGGGTCTGTTTCAAAATAAACGCTAAATAATAATTTACTTTATTCTGCTTCTCTGCTAGTAGTGATAGAAATTCACTTGCTTCTGAGAAGCGATATGCATCATAAGTATATGGGTGCCTATACTTAAGAGCACATAATTAGTATTCTGATTGACCATAAGATTAAAACCACCTGCCTAATAGTAAGTAATAGTAAGTAAGTAATGTTTAAATGTAAGTCCCCAAGGTTGCAGGGTGGGGTCATTCGGGAAAATTATTGCCATGCCATCTTGGTCTGCAGCAATGTTATTATAAATGACATGTGAAAGTGACTATTCTTGTCATTGTTAATACACAGTGAACCACAGCAAACCTACACCTCTGCATTTCACACTTACAGTAGGGGTCAGTTATTGAAAGCACCAGGTGAGCAGTGACAGGGAATGTACCTTGCTCAAGGGTACATCAGGGTAACCTACTGATCTTGGATTCAAACCCATGACCTTCTGATCCTGGGGCCAACTCCCTAACCACTAGGTGTGGTACCACTCATGTGGTAAAGTAACAGCCACAGGATGGGCAGCTGAATATTCTCTTGAGCATCACACTGCTTCATTGACTCATCAAACTAGTCCACCTTCTTCCACTGCTCAAGGTCTAGTTCTGAAGCTCACATTCATGCTGTAGGTGCTTTCAGTCATAGATAGTGGTCAGTATTACATTTTTAGCAGTTTGTGTCACAGTAGCCCATCTATGGGAGTGAACCATACAGGCTAGCATTTGCTTTAACTATCTATGCTAACTACTGAATACTGGCAACACCTAACAAAACATGCCATTTTGGGGATGCTCTGACCTGGTCATTTAGCCATCACAATTGGTCCCTGATCAAAGCTTTCAGGTTCTTACACACACCATTTTCCTGATTTTAACCTATAAACTTGCGATGTTATTACTTCACCTGTCATACAAAGAAAGGAACATTGAACACAATACAACAAACATATCTCCCTCTTAGGCACACCAGCAAGGTTCTTTAGTGTCATAAAATCCTAATCAGGGAATGTGGACATATTAATAGAAAAGCATAATAGAAAAGATGTTTATCTTTGACCATAACTCCAAAATAACTACCAGATTTCTCCCTGTCAGGAAATTATATTCCCTTGCTGCTCCTTAATGCCAATAACTTTGTGACTGGTTTTCCCATGTAAAATCCACAGTCCTCACAATACAGTACTGCTAAGGACATGCAGTATTGTCTGACTGAAACCTTTGATTTCTTATGTGAAGAGTTAGAACAAGCTTTTGAATAGAGTTTTGTATATTATTCATCTTGTAGTTTACACTCAGTGAAATGGGTAACGCAAAACCAATAATTTGGAGCTCTGAAGGTATATTATAGAACAGAAGGGTACATCAGCAGAGGTATTGGTCATGTTACCTGCCCTGGATTGAAATTATATGCTATCGTTTGATTCTAATCATGATTTAGTGTGTGTTCAACCCTTGCACATGCTCTGGATTCCTGGGTCCTCTAATATGGTCACTGTTGGGTCATGTATAGAAGGAGATCCATTATTTGTTCAGTCCCAATGGATTGTTGCCTGTGAGACACTTTTCCTTTAAGCTTGGTGTGGATGTTGCATCTCTACTAGGTTTTACATTTCCTGGGTACTTCGACAAGGTGTTTCATTATTATGGTCTATATTGGTTCATAAGCCCTATAGTAAGAAGGAAGTTCAGTTCAGAAAAACTTTTCAAAAAGTGTAAGTGAACAATGTTCATTCCAGGCAAACAAATAAATATTAGATAAGCTAAGTCATCTAAGTGGGTGACAATATTATTTTATTTTTCAAAACAACAGGGATTTAGCACATGTCAGTAATTCTTCTCATGCTCATGACTCTCATTGTGCTCATTCCCATGATCTCCCTGAAGCTTCTGTATTCTCCAGGCCTCATGTACATCATCCTGCCTCTATAGTGGGGCTGCTCATACATTAGCCAGTGGCCATCTATGACCTGACAAGACTGGCAGTCAGCCATGCGGAAGCGATCCATTATGGAGTCACAGTCTTCAGTTAGCTCCATCATTTGTCCTGCAAAGCTTTCCCTCTCATAGATCCTCATTCTGAAGGGTCCTCTGTGCTGTAAGACAAATACAAAAGCTTTTATTTGTTGTTTGCCAGTGTTTTAAAAATGTTAAATATCACAATGAACAGCAACTGTGCTATATTATTGCATATTATTTCCCGCAGACTGTAAGCCAAATGCTTTTATGCAGAATGGGGAAGCAAGTAAAAAGGGATCTTACTAGGTTTGGGCTATTGGTCTATAGCCTAGAACAATTTTTAATAGTCTTAGATATTTTATTGAATTAAAAATCCATATGTATATACAGAACCATTTTAAATGGTTATGTAAATGTTATGTCTTATTCCTCACAGCTAACCTCTTTGTCTAAGTCCCCAGTGTTGGTAGGCTCTATGTGATCTATGAGATCGATTATGGAAAAAATATATATATATATGTAAACCACTATTGCTAACGTTGAGAAGGATTTACTCACTTATTTGGCCTACTTTGAAAAGAAACTAGCCAAGATAACACGGTTAAAATATTTGGATTTGGATGCATAAAACCTAAATACATTTGACTTTTAATGTGTTTTACTGTTGGCTTATTATCCAGTCAATGTAAAATACTTTTTGCTCATTGTTTTGCACACAAGGCCCTCAGATGCTAACAGAAGTTTAGCAGATCCAAAAAATGACATAACAAAATGATAGTAGGCAAGCTATGTCTGACAATATGAACCAACCTGCTTTAAACTAAGTTTGCGAAAGGGAAAATTATAATGCTGTAAAAGTACTATGGAAGATTTTGGTTGTTTTATTTTACACTGATATATACTGCATACCATATATACAGTATATGTATTCAAAAACAGAATTAATCACTTTTACTATTTTTGAGTATCGTGAGTATCAGTTGATATAGTGAGTATCAACTGGGTATCTGTAAATGCACTGCAGTTATACTGAAAATTATTCCATAATAAGTTACAAACCCCAAACCAGTATTTTTGAACAAAACTTAATTGTATTCACTTTCTTTGCACACAAAGTAAAATATTTAAATAATGCACTTACCTGAGGAATCAAGTGGCAGGATCTGATAGTATCAAACATCATCCCCATGCCCATCATGCGCTGGATGTCATAGTACTCTCCCCTTCTCAGGAAGAACTGGTTACCCATGAAGTTGTTTCTCTCATACACCATGAAGCAACCACTCTCCACCCTGATGGAACTAACACGGCTCAGGTATGAGGAGATGTCATTGCAGTCACTCATACACTCATAATTGCGGCCCTGAAAGTTCCTCTCCTCGTAGAAGACAATCTGCCAGGAGAACAAAATGTGTTTTCTTCTTTTCTTTTTTGCATCACTATTAACAATACTAACATTATAGGTGCAATAGATTCCACATAGAATTAAATTCAATTCAGATATTTTCTTTGCAGAATAGCAGCTGCACAGCGCAGGCAACAATCAAAGCAAATTTAAAATAAACAACATTTTATGCAATCTATATGTAAGCACTACTACCTTGCCCATCTTTGCTGTAATTTTATTTTTCCAGTGCTTTGGTTCACTGCACTAAACCTGTCTTTGGGGGTCATTTTTATACAAAAACCAGGGGCCACATTTTGTTGTTATTCAAATGCCAAAAGCTGATGAACAAGCACTATGGCTTCTGCTGAATTGGGCTACTAAAATGTAACAATAGTTTTCCTCTATACATTTCTGGCATCCTTTATATGCATTGTTTGTTACAATAAAAGCAGAGCTTTCACTTTGTATCGTGCGAATGTTCTTTGCATATAGTCAAATCACCAGACATAAAGACCAGCTGAAATGTGCAGCATTTTGAGATGCTTGCATTCATTTGATCTAGCTCTTTGCAGTGAAATTGGTGCTTTTATGTTGATTTAATTTAATGAGTCATGATTGCCCATGCTCTGTATTTGTGATTTTAAAAATGTTGCCAGTCATTTAAATAAAAGGTCACAGCACTTTTTTCAAATGTGGCATATGAATCATTTGTCATCTGACAGTAATGATATTTCAATTTCAAAGCCCCCTTTACTTGAGAATTGCAATGCTGCACTTTCCTGCATCTTTTGCTATTATTTAGCATCAAAAGGCAACACTTAAGAAAAAGACAGCACTGAAAGCATTAGGGTACAGAAAGAAGTCACACGGTCTAACCATGTAAGTAATGGCTGTCCAACACTAAACTTGCAATTGATAAGCTTTTGTGTGCAAAGTAAGGAGGCAAATCTTGACAAACCCTTTTATGTGGGGCATACACTGATTCAATTAATGTTTTATTCTGTGTAACGTTAGCATATTGTCTTTGATTCAGGTGTCCAGATGTTCATATATCTGCATAAACATTCACTATAGATCTGCAAGGCATGAGTCTTTGCTTTGCAAAACCATTGTTTCAACAAACTAAGGACACTCCCTGGTCACCCCTCCTTTGTAGGTCCACCTTGCTGGTGTACAGTTAGAGACTGTAAACCATCTCTAATGGTGCACAGTTAGAGAAAGCAATTCGATTTTCTGACCACAGAGCCACTCTTGGCTGGATGCAGTCAGTATGAGGGCTGAACAGTAAAAAAAATAAATAATTTTGAATAAGTTAATAGAATAATAGTTTCTGTTTTACATTCTGTTAACTTACTATTTGAGATTTTGTTTACTCAACACTTTAAGGTAACTGGGTTTCCTACATTTTTTTAAAGTTAAAACAGACGAGGAAAGTTAAAAAATCAAAGTAAAGAGCATTACTTTCCAGAAACTTTTCAAGAGTATACAGGTGTCCACTGTCGATCAAGATGTAGAAGCACTAAAGACCTGATGGCAATGCTTAACTACTTATCAACTGCTGCCTGCTCCTTTTATTCATTTTTAGAATGAGAAAAAACAATCTTAACAACGTTAATGTCCTTCAGCATTTTATGTCATGTTGCTGATATTTTTTTAATAGAATACAATTGTTATACACTTTAGACAATGTAAGAAAAATGAATGACCAGTTCAGTTCAGCAAAGAAATTTCAACATTTTGTTAGTGCCACATATATTGTTTTTCGATTATTTGTAATTTGTAGTAAAAATAGACTGTTTACCAATCTGGCTTTCATACTTTCTTTGTTTTAAATTTTAATTTTAATTTAAATCTAAACATATTAATTTAAATCTAAATTTAGTTAATTGGTTAAAAAAATATTGAAACGGTCAAATGGAGTGAAAAACCCATTTGTAATTATATGTAGAGTTAATTAGTATTATTGTGGAAATAAAGCACTGTTGTAAGTCGCTCTGGATAAGAGCGTCTGCTAAATGCCGTAAATGTAAATGTAAATGTTGCCTACTGTATAACAAATTTTTTGTAATATGCAAAATATTGCTTTGTAACCTAAATGCACACAGCTATTCCAAGAAAAGTATTATGAGATATATTATTACCTATTAGGCTAATTATTTTAATTGCAAAGATCTCTGTGTGAGATATAACCTCTCCAAAATATATAAATATACTGAAATAGTCACAAACAGAATTATGTACTTGTTGAAGTTTTACTCTGCTTTGCTTATCACATATCTAGTTCAATGGTGCATTTTTCTTTAATACTTTGGCTTTTGTTCTGTTTGTGTGAGAGTGGAGCTTTTTACTTTATATTGAACAAAGATCATTAATACATATGTAATACATACATTTCCGAACATTCATTTTGTCATTTTTTATTCTCTGTGCAACCTTTACAGCAAACTAGTGGTCTTACGCATTACATTAATGGACATGATAGGACTGCACAATGTTTCTCTTATTTTAGCTTTTTTTTGCCTTTGTTTCTCATTTGATATGTTGACTTTTTGGAGAGGGATACATTATTGAATGTTGTAACATTCATTGAGCTAAACATTGAATTGTATATGAGAGACACTTGAATTTATGGCTGGGAGTGCAATAATATACAGATTAAAATTTTATTGAGGAGTTAAAAATGGTTTATTAAATAAGTAATTTATGTACAGAAAGTGCAGTCAGAATGGCTAAAAATCAGTGACTCGTCTGAAGGAGCCCACAATGGCACAGGTAGCACACCAGTCACGGTATCTCCTGTACTCCCCAGGCCTTAGGAAGTACTGTCTGCCCCTGAAATTGGGATATTCATAGAAGATCCAGTAGCCATTCATCACATTACAGGAGTACACATGGCGGTGGTGGAAACGGTCAGACACACAGGGGCAATCATCCATGAACTCCATCATGTGTCCGTTAAAGTCAGTCTTCTCATAGATCCTTAATCTGTATGAGCCTCTGTACTGTAGATGTTAGAAAGTAAAAGATTATTGAAGACAATATATGAGAAAGGAAAAAACAATGATCATTTCCATTTGAAATCATCTGTCTTTTAATTGCATTTACTGTATGTGGAATTTAAAACAAAAGCTTACCATTGGAATAAGGCGACAAGATCGAATGCAGCTGCTGAAGCCCATCCATCTCTGGTAGTCAGGATACTCACCCTTTCTCATGAAATACTGGTGGCCCATATAATTTGGCCTTTCATAGATCATGAAACAGCCACTTTCCACTCTGATGGAGTTACAGCGGCTAAAATAGGAGTGAAGGTCTGTGCAGTCATTGCTGCACTCATAACTACGACCTTGGAAATTCCTGTCCTCGTAAAAGATGATCTGTAAATCAGAGCAGCATTAGTTTCTGACATTCCACTGCTGCAATCAAGGGGATGATAACGAAAAGGCAGCTGAAAAGTATCAAACCCAGAAGTTCAAATCACAGATAGAACAAAAAAATCCTACCTTGCCCATGGTCTCCGCTGGAGAGATTCCACATGTTTCCCAAGCTTTTTATACTACCTCTTCACAAACAAAGTATTGTTATTCAAATGAACACATAGTAATAACTGAAGGGTACTGGCACATGTTGACCTTTGTTAGAGCACAACATAGGTTCAGAAATATGGATTTGTATTTGAAAAAAGGTTAAATTACTAGTTTAGGGTTTTCACATGCATAGACAAGAGAAAGGACTGGTGTGGTATCCACACATCCCCACACACTCACAGTACAATGGCTGGAGAACAATATGGAACATCCCATTTGCATTAAATATGTTGTGTAACAGTGAGGACCAGTTACTCAGTCCATACTCACACATATAAGCCACATCATGTAAAAACTCTTTGCAGACCAAACATTTCAAACATTTCATTGCACCTTGATGAAATATTCTACATTTTATTTAGTTAAATGCAGGATACATGTCAACATTTGAACTGTAAGCATGATTAATTTTGTTAATTTTGATATTTTTAATAATTAATTGAATGTGCACTATTAGTCATGACTTGAATAAATGCAGCTAACTCATGGCTGTAATAACCATAGTAATTAATGTCTTAAACAGAAAAATATATCCTTTATAGGCAGATATTTCTCACCTCTGCAGTTTAACTTTATTGTAAGGTTGCACAATGACATCTAAATCACATTGATATTGGCAGATGTTGCTTGAAGAAAAACAATATCAGTATTCCACATATCTTTATGACCAATATTTGAAACCAATATTTGATATTGTATTTACTTCACTTCCTTTTGCTTATTGCATTCACTGTCTGATTTTTTTCTCTAGAATTTTGTAGGGTGAGAGGCAGCATGCATGTCTGAGGTTTCTTAGCCCTCAGCTGAGGAACACTACATTTGAGTTTATCCTGGTAAATGAAAGACCCCCACATCTTCAAGTTTCCAGGGGCAAAGCTGTGACTGTCATTGCAGGGTATGCACCAAAAGGCAGCTGAGACTACCAAACCTTTCTTGTGGCAATGAGAGGTTCTCTGGAAAGGGAACTATTTGGAAAACATGTAGTTTTGCTATGGGACTTCAATGCTCATGTTATTGGATGGGGGTGACTGGGAGGAATGACCTTCCTAATTTAAACCCCAGTGCTGCTTTGTTATTGGACTTCTGTGCAAGCCATGAACTATTAATAACAAATGCAATGTTTGAGCATAAGGCAGCAGAGGAGCAGAGAGTATGGACCAGTTATCAGGGAATCACACCAGGAATGTTGCAGAAGTACGGGGTGATTGCTTCTGAGAGTCTTAGGCTCCAGCCCTGCCTACTCAGGATAAGTAGTTCAGAAAGTGAGTGAGTGAGTGAGTGAGTGAGTGAGGATTACAAGGTGAAAGTCATGGGATGGTTAACGTCCAGTATACATGTTTGCTATTTGGAAATAATGTTGCTCTGTAGGTTGCAGTAGCCTGTGACCTCCAGCATAATTTAAATCAGCTGCTGATTATGAAACAGCAGGGATAAGGATCAGCACCAAGTCCATGGCAATTGTGCTCCATTGGAAAAAGGAGGCCTGTCCACTGGGAATAAGTTACTTCCTTAAATGATAGAGGAGATTGACAGACAAATGGTGCTGAAGGCTGACAAATGCATTGGGGGATTGGTGGCAGTTATGCAGTTGTTGTCCTAGAGTGTTGTGGTGAACAGGGAGTAAAGTTAAGTCAATTTACAATTCAGTTTTTGTTCCAACCCTCACCTATGGTAAGCTCTGGGTTGTGACCGAAAGATTCAAAGGACTAAAAGGAAATGAACTTCCTACACTGGATGGTTAGGCACACCTTAAGTGATAGGGTGAGGAGCTCAGATATCTGAGAGGATCTTGGAGTAGAGCCATCGTGTTTCAGGCGCGAGCAACTGGGAGGAAACCACAGGGCAGACCCAGAAAATGCTGGGAAGATTATATCAGTCAGCTACCATGACAATCATGTGAATAAGTGTTTTTTTTAATTAATGGATAGGTTGCTGGATGGATTTATTGCATGTTTTAAGCCCATAGATATTTTATTTCCAATATTGATGTGAATGATAGCATTAACTACAATGACAACTTAGAAAGCAGGAAGGAAAATGTTTGTGTGGAATTAATCAGTGTCAAGATGGTTAAAGACATCTTCATGATACATTATATGTTTACACAAAAAATTAAGATAACTGTAAATTTAATGAAAGTTTTCACATATTCAATTCAATTCAATTCAATTTATTCTTAAATAGCGCCTTTTACAACACAGTTGCCCCAAGGCACTTTACAATGGTGGTGGCTGGTGGAACAGGTTACAGTGATAGATGTTAAAGCCGGACAACTACGAAGGAGAGGAACCAAAAACTCTACTATGTGGAGAAAAAAACCTCTGAGGGTCCAAGGTCAACCGGCTACCCAACCCCCTTGGGTATACTAACAGTACAAAGTTAGTTTGGTTTTAAACTCCAGGATCAGTGAGGAGTCCGTACTGGTCATATTGTGTCACACTTAAAGGGGTACAATTACTTTGGATATTTGTTTGTGTCTGAAGATGTTAACAATATCAAAGCCATTTTAGAAAACAGCTCAAGGAAAAGTACAAGTGATTTTTCAAACAGATGGAGTAATCACTGCACCATCATAACATGCACAGTCTATCAACTAACTACTTCTAATGGGTTAAGATTAGTCCTTTGAGGGGGCCTTTCCAGAATGTTAACTTTTGTCTTGCTGCAAGACCCTCTTTCTCTTTAGATTCAGTTTATAGATTTCCTGAAATGTTCCTTTCACCGGTTGATTTATAAGACATTGTTTCATCTGGTGCAATTCATAATTTATTATTTAATCAGTGACAAGTTGCCCTGACCCAGATGCAGCAAAACAGACACAAACCATGACTCTACCATTATATTTCACTGTAGTTGATTAGGACTTACCCTGGGTTATTTGTGTCCTTGTAGACTCTGCTGCACACATGGCTCTTGGGGTGATATTTGTTGGTCTACTTCTTCTTGGGAGGGAATTAATGATCTTGAAGTTCTTCCCGTTCTGTATTATCTGAGAATTGGAAAAACCTCTTTTAGTTTGGCTTGATAGGGGTTGGGCATTAAACATTAAACATAATATACACATACTAAACTTAAATTGTCTTGTAGCTAGATTATACATTATTTTATTTATGTATGTATTCACTAATTTATAATTATAATTTTTCTTAACAATTATGACAGTAATCAATGTATCTGGGAAGCTGTATTAACAACTTAAACAGACGCATTAGTAAACTATTTAGTTCAGCTGATGAAATCGTGTGTTTACTGAATATTTGGCTGCTTTATTTTTTAATGAAGCACTGTGGCATTTTGCATCACTGACTGTAAATGACTTGTTTGGCGACCTGTCCAGAGTGTTTCCCTGCCTTTTGCCCTGTGAAAGCTGGGCTAGCCCCCAACACCCCCCGAGACCCTAATTAGGACATGTGGATATGAAAATGAGTGAGTGAGTGACACTTGTATACATTTATTTTCAGCAAACTGCTTGTAAATTACCAAATCATTATTGATGATTACAATTTCAAACAATGTGTTTTAATTTAAAGTGTTAACGACTACCTGATGCAAATGTTTTCTTGCTAAAATGAGACAAATGAAACATATCAATTGTGTTAAAACAATTTAATCATGTGCAACTACTTGACAAATCAGAGCCAGTTTTTTCAGTTCCCTTCAGTATTGCGTGTTATGGAGTGACCGCAGAATACAGGGAAAGGTTTAATTTTTTATTATTTTCAAATAAAATTTATTTTTCAAAGAAATTGAGTCATTTCAAATCTGCTTGGAGAAACACAATAGGAGTCATATAGAAGAAAACATCAACATCAAACAAGAAAACATTTTTTGCATTACTTGCTTTTAGTTTGCATTGCACTATAGTCTTTAGGTTGAGCTGTTCAGATCAGTCAGTCCTCAAAACCATTGAGAAAGCAGCCCAACATTTGGTCATTAGCTCCCCTGTCTGGCCACTCATGTCAGCATCCTTGAACATCTTCACTCTATCAGTGACACAACACAGCGTTGATTTCGTGTAGACACAAGTCCAAACAAAACATAAACTTTAATGCTAGAGATCTCGGGTCTCAAATGTGAATTATTCTAGATTTCTGTTTGAAGCAGAAGTAGAGGGTCAGCATAGTCAGTACTGCAGTCTTGAGAGTGGTCATAACAGCTCCAACCTTCACTGAAGACTGTGATGATTAGGTGAAGGGCAATTAAAATATTTGCTACAGTACCATATTTATAGATTTCAGTAAAGCATGTAAGTAAATTCAGTGGAATAGACCAGGATGTTTCCTACATAAAGGCTGAATTAGATTCACATTATTCTCAAAAATCTTTGTCATCATACACATGTTGGAACTCTTTGGACAGAGTAAAATGAAACTCTATCCAAAAAAATAAAGAAACTCATTATATTAAGTGTTTTGCGTAATCTCTCTTTTGACACAATAACTGCAATAAAAAACAACTTTTTACATACTTTTGAAATATTTACTCTTCTTTATTTGTATATTGATAGTTTTGCCCCCCAAAAACCCTGCACTTCCAATGAAACAATTAAGACAACCATTATGTAGGATCAAGCAGCAGCCATACTTTATGTTTGAAAAGTTGAAATCACAATTCATTCACTGTTCACTAAATAGTTGTTGCTATAGTGAACTTACAGTAGAAAAAAGGTGGAATCCTATAAGCAGCTATGGCCTCCAGGAATAGACATGTACCTCCTTTCAAGCCCCTGGTCTCAGTTAAAACTGAACTGCAGCTAACAGATGAGTGAAAAAGGGCCAGCTGCTAAAAGGAACTACAATATTAACAAACTACATTCTTTGGTTTTCTCTGCTACCAAGTTCAGTTTTTATATATTTCTCTTATACTCTAAACTGCAGAGTAGATCTCCAGGAGAAGGAGTGTAGAATATCTTTCTAAACACACTGCCGTGTACTGGCAAAAACAAAAAGATGTGGATTCAAGTGAAATTATGTTTTATGTTTATAGGCACATTTTGCTCAGTCCACAGCATAAATCTTTACAGATTGAGAAGTGGGTGTACTGTCTGGTCACTTGTTTTTTTAAACAAGTAAAAATATATTTCCTATTTGCTCAAGTATACAGAAAACAATCCTGTTCACTCAACACATGTATGTTACATCGTCTGCACTCATAAAAAGAATAAAAGAAAAACCATTCTGAGAAAATATATTCCATCAGCATAAAATGTTACAATGTGAATGATACTTAAATGTAATAATACATGTTTACTTTTACTTGAATACTGTAAGAATCTGACTAGTGCATGATATGGGACTTTGCCTATTAATACTTTATCTTGTCAAGATTAAATTACAAACTCATAGCAGAACAAATGTATGAAAGAAAAAGAAAAGCAGTACAAAATAAATAATACGTATTGAGGTATTGTGCAGTATAATTAATACATATAGACTACAGAGACCAGTCCCATATATACATGTATTTATATGTATATGTATATGCATCTGTATACTAGCACTTCAGGTAGAAGAATTTCAGAACTAATGTCTCATAAAATTTTTAGCAGGTTTCATTACATTACATTTTAAATTTAATATGTATCCACAATGCGCTTGATGGAACCAACACAAGCACTCATGCCACCCCAGTCACTGAATCTTGTGTATTCTCCAGGCCTTATGAGGTACATTCGTCCAGCATAGTAGGGCTGCTCAAAGAACAGCCAATTCCCACCCATTACCTTACAGGAAAAGATAGTGTTTGTATGGAAAGATTCCATTACACTTGGGCAATCATCAGCTAGATCCATCATCTGACCCCCATACTCCATTCTCTCAAACAGCTGCATCTCAAAGGAGGAAGTCTGTGTCTATCCCAGGAAAAGAAAATGCATGTAAATGTGTGGAAAACTACTTTAATTAATTCAAATGTTTGTCTGGTTTAATCTAAATAAGAGAACAAATACTAATAATAATAATGATCACAAAGACTTAAGTTTGCTTAAATTAATATTAGTTACATTCAGCTCTTTTTTGAGATAATTAAAGTAATTTACCTTGGGGATCATGCGACAAGAGCCTATTGAGTCATTCATGCCTGTCCAGTGCTGGTAGTCAGGATATTCTCCTTTTCTTAGGAAATATTGGTGGCCCATGTAATGTGGTTGCTCATAGATCATGAAGCATCCAATCTCCACCTTTATAGAGTTGCAGCGGTTCAGGTAACACAGCATATCTGCACATTCATTGCTGCATTCATAATTATTACCGCCAAAGTTCTTATCTTCATAAAAAATGATCTGGAATGTAGTAAAACAGCTCATGAAGTAAATGAATCAGTTATATAATATAATATAATATAATATAATATAATATTCAGTTTCTGTTTATCCCTCACTAAACAACATGATAACAGTAGACCATATTAATATGTTTAACATCAGTTTTGTCAAATAAAGTAACATTTTGCATTTGTATTTGTACTTGAGTTCAGTAGTTGTAAGTGTTTACCTTCCCCATTGTACAGTCGTGCTGTGCTAATGTGACTCTTTTGAGGACATAACTTGGTATATATAGAGAACATGAAATGCAGACTCTGCATGTACTATTCATATTATAATTGCTGAGAATAACCTCCACTTGTTCTAATTTTTCACTTTAAATATTTCACTATATCAAGGTGATTTTTTTTGTTTTCTTTGAAAATAGTACCACAATGCAGTCAAGGTTTTTACCCAGAGCTATAATTTATTATCATTAAAAGCACTTTAATCCTTGTAATTTATAATGTAACTTGTAATAATTTGTAATTCTTTACAAATTAAGATACCAGTACTAACTCAATGGGGCTACTTATGAGCTCTTAATATTGTAAAATTCTCTCATAATGATATAATTTCCAAGCATTCAGGAACTAGCCAAGCACAGGTTTTCACAAAAAAAACTTGTTTTATTACAGGTCTATCACAAGCCAGATGAATTCAATACCTCTTTTGAATTAGTATTACTCACCAGGCCTCAACCATTTTGCTATTGTAGTTGGAATGTTCATAAATGAGCCAATGGCCATCCATCACACTGTAGGACTTCTGAAAGCAGTCCATGGTGATGTTGATACATTAGCTTTACCACCTGCTCATCCATATTAGGATGGCTTTAAAGGTCTTATGATAAATGGTAACAGGTTATTAGCATACAGATGATAATCTTGAAAAGACACTAAAAAACACAATGTGGCAAGGTTACAGATTCTAATCATTTGCAAAAAAGCTACCTAGCATTCACACGTTGTGGTATTTTGTAGACATAGTCATCAATTCCTGTTATGGACCGCAGATGTCAAACTCATCACTAAATTACCTGGTGTAGCTGGTGCGTTTTTACCAGTAAGATCATCAGACTGAGCTGAACAGTGTGCTGCTCACTCATGATGACAACTTCAAAAATTTCTGCCCTCAGAGAAGGCCTTTAATCTCGATCAGTGAGCTCTTGGATAATGAATGACAGGTACATAACTATACAAAAGAATCTGTCATCAGAAATGTAAACTCTTCAAATACTTCCCACAAGTCAAACCCATCCCACAGGCCTTTGCACTGACAATTTGCAAATGCCAGTGTCAAAAGTGTCGTTTAACTTTATATACATTTTCTAGATGGGAGAAGATCCACTGTTTTGTTGTTTTTCATAATTGAATAGACTCACTCAGCAGAAAGCTTATGAGTATAGTACGACCATGATTCTACCGACCACAAAGACCACCCCTGAATAATTAGGCTTTCCAGCAAAAACTGCTCCAGTGAAAACTAATGAAAAGCTTTGTCAGGTGGAGCTAGACCTCTTTTTCATGCTGTGAACTTGTACATGACTAAACATTAAATTCATACAAAAAAACAAACAGCCTTATGTATTAGAACAAAAAGCACTGAGATTTAATCCTGTCTACTATTCTACATATTTAACTAACAAAATTACAACAATAAAAAATCCAATAGCATTAAACAGCATTAAAGCAAGCATTCCATTTGAACTAAACTCAAATATTTAAACAAAGACCACAGAAAATGTACTGCCCTGTGTTGAGGAACATATAGTCATTTCTATAAATGAGAGATCCCAGAACTTTTTAAGACACTGAACGTGACCATTTTCTGTTTGTCAGCATTGCTTTTTTGTGACCTTAAATGTAATAAAATGATTAAACTAAAACTAATTAGAAAGCAATCATTTCAACAAATGCCTACAAAATCATTTTGTCATACATTATTTTGAGATTGACTCTTCAATGATCATCTATCTGGATCAACACAGATGATTACCAGTACTGTTGGAGTCAAGGCTGGGTTAAATATGTAAATAGTATGATAAATAGAGAGACATTGTAGTTCACTATGCATGAATATCATTTGAATGAATATACTTTAGGTCAGTAATTTTGTATGTACTATCTGTTTATGAAAACAAACAAAACAATAAGCCAAAAAGCAAACCTTTGTAATCTGTTGTACAATTTTATTGACAATCCAGTGCCAAAACCACAAAAGCAGGGATTCTAAAAATCAGTGATCCTGCGGAAGGAGCCTATGATGGCACAGGTGGCACCCCAGTCGCTGAAGTTACGATACTCGCCAGGTCTCATAAAGTACTGGCGTCCCCGATAGTTTGGGTGCTCGTAGAACGTCCAGTAGCCCTCCAGCACGTTGCAGGAATAGATGTTTCGACTGCGGAATCTGTCCTGAACTGACTCACAGTCATCCGAGAACTCCATCATCTGACCCTGGAAGTCTGGCCGCTCATAGATGCGCATACGGTAAGGCCCATCACTAGTCTGGTAAATGAGCATTTTCAGAGATAAAAATTATCTATATTAATGTTAGATGTGTAATATTTTATATTACTACAATGTATTATGGTTCTGACTGTGAAAAAATATTTATTTACAAGATATAGTTGGGGAACTTTTTATATATTTCAAGCATTGTTTTCTAAAATGTTGATCAACCCTAAAAAATTATAGCATAAAAAATGCATGAAATGTGCCTGATGACTTGAGGACACAATGTTTTTAATGGGAATTAAGGATAAAATCAATGTGCATCTCATTCCATTTATAGCATGAACATTTGCATCGCATCAAATTGGTCATAAGGCTAAACTACTCACATATGAGAAAGTACGGCAAGAGCGGATGGTGTCATTGTAGCCCATCCAGCGCTGGTAGTCAGGATACTCTCCTCTGGTTAGCACATACTGATAACCAGAGTAATTGGGTCTCTCATATAGAACCCAGCAGCCGCTCTCCACTCTGATGGAATTACATCGACTGAAGTGGGGATGCATGTCTGGACAGTCCGTGTCGCACTCAAAGAAGCGACCCTGGAAGTTCTTTTCCTCATAAAAGATGATCTGAAAAGAGATATGAATTTTTGAGGCAGCTATTGAGAAAATAGATTTGTGTGAACTTGAGCAACTATATGCTGTGCACTTTAATGTATACAATTAAAACATTTTTTTACACAGTTTTACAAATGTTTCACTGTTTACTTTGAGTACATAAAAGGGAATCATTTAGACTTTAGCAGACTTTAAAAATTATTAACAAATATTTATTATGACCAAGGTCAAGATTATGAAGACATCTTTGGCCTTACCTTACTCATTTTGCTTCTGGAAATGGTCCTAAACAAGAGGGACAATCATGCAAACAAGGCAAAGGGGTCTCCTTTATAAACCTCTATCAATGATTGGTGGATAGACTTTATTTGTTATTTTAATGACTGGGATTTGGCACACTGATGTTGCTGCCAAAAGTCTTGATCCAGTGCATAGAGTAAAAAGCCCTGATTCATCAATGTAAAACTCCTAGTTGGCACATTACTGACCTCTGTTGCCCTTGTCCATTTTGACAGCAACTAGTGACGCACCTGATGTTGTAATGTTTCAAAGTGGCTTTAATGGCATTAATTACAGAAAGATTCTAAAAAATGGAACTTATCCATAATATTATTTAATGGTGCTCTCATATCACATTTGCAGACTTGAGAACAAGATGAAGTCAGATGGATCGCTTCTCCCCTCCACCCTCACGGTTTGTCTCCTTTGACTGCTTTGTGGAAAATGTGCTTCATCATTACAAGCACATAATGCTAGTTGCACGAGGAAAACATATCAACATTACATCGAGAGTTGAAGTGTACCTGAGGAATCGATTTTAATCCAGATTTAAAATACAATCTTCTACTTTTTATTATAATTCACAACAAGTTCATTCTACCTATCCCTTTTCAAGAAATATGGATTGATTTTACTGCCAATTCTGGCCTTTACCTTCTCAGTTGTGAATGTTATAAAAAAATGAATGCATCCCTCAATTCATCACAAAGTATCACTGGAAGATTTCATGATTCCATGTGTAAGCAGCAGTCTGAGACTCAAAACAAAGTTAAAACAATTTAAATACTTAAATATGGTTGTTAATTTTGAAATAATCTAGATATAAACTGTTCAGATAAATTAAAGCCTAAAAAAAACAATAATCGTATAATAACATGTAACTTTATACAATAGATTTAAAGGTAACAATAGTTTGTAGCAGCTGGTTGGACAATCTTTAGTCCTGCAGAGACTCCTGTGAACCTTCATAGTGCTTTGGGTCCTCTTTAAGGGAATCTTCACTGTCCTGTAAAAAAAAAAAAATAGAGAAGTGTCCCAACATGAAATGCATAAAGTGCTTGAATTTGTTTTAAAACTACTAGTTTTAAAATTACAGACAACAATGTTACAAACATACAAAATTAGACAAAAATGGGGTTTATTTATGTTATATGATACATTGATATACTGATATTTAAGTCACAGGTTTTTAAGGACTCACGCTGTAAGAAGATGAAGAAGATGAAGAAGACATAGATGAGGAAGATGATGAAGGGGTGATTGAGGAGGCTTTCATCTTCTCCACTTGTGCAGAAGCTATTTTATTACGCTCAGTGTTCCAACGTTTCAATATCTGTGCTGGTAGCAAAAGAGCAGGCAACAAGGAAAACAATATATCTAACTACTTAATCTTTTATATAATATTTAACACATACATATAATTAGTGACTGAGATGGATTCATACTGAGATTGAGACAGGCTATCTCCTACTTACTGTGTTTTCTCAACTGCTCCAATGCCTTATATGAAGAGAGCATGGCCAATGGATGATAAGATAAGAAGAATGGGTGAATGATGTTGCTCTGTGGATATTAAAAAAAAGGAACACTTGTCTGCTAAAACATAAGCACTGACTATCAGCAGCTTAATTAACTATTTTAATATTTATACTGTTTCACATTAAAAATATACCAATCAGCCATCACATTAAAGATCGCTGCCTATTACTGTGTAGGACCCTATGGCTTCACAAAAGTCAAGTCAAGTCAAGTCAACTTTCTTTATGTAGTGCTTTTTACAGCTGTTGTTGTCCGGCCCCAAGCCCCAGTTGTGTAAGCCAAGGGCGACAGAGGCAATAAAAAACTTTGAGGTTAAAAGGCATGGATCAAGGCATGGACTTTACTACAAAGGCATGGATGGCATGGATCAAGGCATGGACTTTACTACATCTTTGAACATATGCTTTGGTATCTGGCAAAAAGACCAAGTCCTGTTGCCTTGAAGAGGTGTACTTGGTCTGCAGCAATATTTATCTAAGTATTATGTGTCAAAGTAACATCCATAAAAAGGCCAGGACCCAAGGTTTCCCAGCTGTCCTTTGCCAACACCATCACACTGCTTCTGCTGGCTTATTTTGTTTTCAGAGTGCACCCTGGTCCCTTATATTCACAAGGTAAGTAATTAACATTCACCTGGCATTTTTTGGGCTGCAGTGGCCTAGTGGTTAGAGACTAGGCCCCAGGATTGAATGCAGACCAGAAGGTTTCCCTGAGTTACCCTTAAGCAAGGGACTGTCCCTGTCACTTCTCCTCGGGTGCTGGATATGGCTGCCCCCTGCTGCAGTGTGTATGGGTTAATAGCAGAGGTTGCATTCTCTTTGTGGTTTACTGTGAGCTGTGCTGTGTTTCACAATGACAAATAGTCACTTTCACTTTATTCACACGATTAAAAACTCAACTAGGCCAGGTGCTGTTCCTAATGCTCATATGCTCCATGCGGACGCTTTTGCCACTTTGACCAGTCTGTGGCTATAGAGCCCCACACAGCCCCTGTTGCTTTACTGCCCAATATATCGCATCCCTTAAAGAATTCATGTAATGAGATAATCAGTATTATTCATGTCACCTGTGGGTGGTTTTAATGTTTTGGCTGATTGATGAACACACTACAATGGTCATAACTCTTTTTACTTTAGTGTCTCGTTGAGGGCATGATGTAGATGGTTTGCAGTTATACAGAGACAGGATATCTTCTACAGGTAAGATATTCTGAAATAAAGACAGAAAAAATGTCATTGGATAAAAAAAAATATTCCTATATAGTTGGCAAACGAACACTGTGTTGACCAATATTAATGACAATTTTACCAAAAGCCTTCCAGCAAATGAAGAAAGGATCATAGCCTCTCTTTCTTGTCGATTGGGATACTGCCTATTTCCAGGATGAATGACAGCACTGTAAAAGACATCATTTAATCACCTAATGAGATGCAAAAAGTTTGCAAAAATGATGAACAACAAAGGACAGGAAGAATCCATTTTTATTAGAATCACACACTCACAGCAAAATAAAAGCCTTACTCACATAAATTCACTCTCAGTTGGAATTTTTACATCTTCTTTTTCCAGCCACCATAAAGCCACACCTACAGCTAAATCATAATGAGCCTGCACAGATGTATAAAGATATCAAACACATTTCATATCACTGTATCACTCATTATCTCAACAAGTTATCTTGATTAGGGTCACGGGTGATCCTGGAGTCTATTTCAGAGCAAAAGGGGAAAATTTATAGAAATATCCTGGACAGGTCACTAGTCCATCAACAGGTGATTGAGCACATTCTTCCCATTTTATTCACCTGTCACCAGGCCTTAAAAATAGATTTTGACTTCCACTGTACTTCCACATCTGGCACTGTTCATAATAATAATAATTAGATAATTATTAATTAATGAGCTTGCTAGTAAAGATCCTAGCTAATATGTGTTGTTTGTTTATGACTTTTCTGCTACAGCAGCACCTATAGGGGTCTCAGTACTATAATGGTTTAGTCCTTTCTTCTAATTCACCTGAATCATCCTGCCAGTGAACCAGAATAGGAATTTGTCTGGTTAAAATAAAGCTGGGGAAAACAATCACTGCTCTGTTTGTGCCAGACTGAGTCCAAGGAAAACAAAGTGAAACAATGTACACGATGTGATGTATTTTTCCCCATTTCATGGTTATTTCTTTAAAATTTTAAGTGAAATACTACCTTACCAGATCATCCATCACTGACGAAGTGCCTTTGCCCTTGGGATCAAAGCCATTTTCCCTCAGTCTTTTTCCAATATATTCACCACTTATAAAATAAGAAAGACATACTTAGCCATTATAGTAATACTGTACTTTATGGTTCCAGTGTACTTTTCAAACTACACATTTATTGCACTCATGTATTCATGTGAAGATGAGTCAAGAGGGGATTTAACAATCTTTTTATTCAGATTTAATTTCAGTGAATTCTGTAATTCACATTTAGTGCTCAGACACTCATGAGCAACTCACATAATGGCTTCAATGTCTCGCTTCAGTCGCCTGGTTTCCATGTTTCAGACAGCCAACAACACAATCGGAGCTGTGAGTGGCATTTATTTCCAAAAATAAAGGCAAAAACAATATCTAAAATCAGGTTAAAACAAACTATCAAAAGTATAAAATAAGACAGCAAGTCATGATTTAACTCTACATTTCAATTTCCTTTGTTAAGCTGTTACTGGGGCAAAAAAACAACAAAATAAAAAAAGCCTGAGACTGCATTTTGTCTTAGCAAGGACTGAAAAAGTGATGAGCATTGTATTTCAACACCAACATCAAAACATGCCTTTAAAAGTCAACAGAGTACAATGCTTACTATCCATCAAAACCAGTAACTTGTACAGTTCATCCTTAAAACCATACCATCTCTCTGGCAGATAAGAAGAAAATAAATGGGGGGGGGAAAAAAAAAACATAAAAAACATTTAAACTCACCAAAGGCTCAGGAAGGCAATTAACACAAAGAAGACATGTAAATAACCTTCAGAATGTAAAACCTTGCTGTGTACTTTGCAAAGCAAAGAAGAGACACTCCTGCTCCTACACTCCTACTTTGCTGCAACAGGAGATGATTGTCTATTCTGAATTATTCATTCAGAACTTGAACCCAACAGTCACTTCAATAACATGGAAACCAACACACAAAGAACGTTCTATCATTGTTCATTTGAAAACATGGCTGAGGAGGAATACAATCAAGGAGGAAAAAAAAAACTTTCCAATAAAGTAAATAAATAAGCATTAAAACAGGAGCAATGGGAAGTGGTTTATTCTTTTGTTTTCTTCATCCGTTTCTTATTTTTGTCCTTGAACACTGGAGAACTTAAAAATCTTGTATCAGAGAACTTGTCCCCGCGCCTCATTTTACTGTAAGATTTAAAGTTAATACATTAAATGAATATATTAAATAAACATTACCTCAATCAGGACAATATAATAGTAAAAAAAACAGTGCTGACCTGTTGAGAGTAGGCTCCTTGTAGGACATGGGTGCTGCCTTTCGGCGGGTCCGGCCCATTGAATTGCCCGTAAGGTCTGTGTTTGTTAAGCTCCTCATTGCCCTCTCATCTGTAACTTGAAGAAATTAATAAACATTGCTATTTGAAAGTTTGGGCACTCAACCAATTTTTTATTTTTTTTTTTCCTCTCAAAGTGAACACCAAATACTAAATATTGAACAAAATTCAATATGGTATTTCCACACATTTTAAGGTCAAATACCTATTTATGTGCTGAATTAAAAATTTGAATATTTGAAAGGTTCAATTACTAAAAGGAATGTTAAAAAACAAATAAAAGAAGTTAGACTTAGTTGGCTAGAAGAGATGTTTCATAGTTGGGATTAAAGTAAAAAAAGGTTTTTACTAGATTTTTAAATTGTTTAATTCAGTAAATTAATTATTTTCTGTAAAAATGTTTTTTTTTTTTTTGTTTTGTTATTCATGCTTCAGATGGTTTTTTTTATTTGGTTACCTGGGGACTGGTGTATCGCCTTCCACCCAGGTTCCTCATAAATTTCCACACTCTGAGAGATTTCTTTTGAGGTACTATGGGTAGTGTCAGGACTTTCACAGTTAGAAACTTCACAGGAGCCAAAATCGAGGGATTCCCAAGGGGGTCTCTCCTGAGACAAAAGTTCCTTTGGTTTCTGACGAACTTTCTCAGTTTTTCTTGGAGTTGACTGGTTGGAACTGTTGTGCTGACAAAAAAATGTCTGTTCATCAATCAAAAGAGACTTCTCACTTTCTCTGTTTGGAAATAGACCGTCTTCACAGCTTCTGTTGAAAATCATGTTATTTTCCTTTCCCCTAGACAACATGCAAGAAGAAACAACATACGTTTCTCCGCACTTGCTCTTATGGCCTTCATTATCTTGAGGTTTTGAGCAAACACTTCTCAGTCCTAAGCTAAGATCATCTACATCATCTACAACACTGCAACTGTCAATGTTCATTGAGTAGTTTCTGGAGTTTGCATTTTCTAACCATCTTCTAGGGGGATCAGCGAAAGATCCTTCAAGCGTGAAGCACTGCGATACCTTTGTTGACTGCTGGAAAGCAGTACTAGAAGATCTCTTTTCCAGTTCACTATGATGCCCAACTGGACAAGGCTGTTCAGTTGTCACAATGTCAACATTCAGGGTAGAGCTACACTTTTCTCCTTTTTTTTGTCTGAAAGTATTTTTTTCTCTTGCTGTTATGTTCTTTTTCCTTACTTTCATCTTCGCCTCTGTCCTAAGTATGGTGGAATTTTCTAAAACATTTTCATCACTGCTCGCTGGAGGTTTACTTAATGATTTATTTGTCAGCAAAGAAGCATCTTGCTCCTTTTGTGTTTTCTCAGGGATCACTGAAGACACACACTGTGAATTATTTTTGTCTACCAGTGTCCCTGCTTTTGCTGCCATTTCTTCACAGTTGACAACTTCCTGAGTGTCCAATGCAAGATTGTCACTGTACACAGAGCTCAGTTTCGAATGGATCATGTATGTTCCTCTGTTTTTCAATGTGTTAGGTTGTTTTGTTTCAGATAGTAACTGTTTTCCTCCTTGGACAGACATTCCTGTGACATGAGCTTCAGTGTCAACAGCAGCTGAAGTATTAACGGATATTAATTCAGTGTTCTCCTTTACAGGTGATGCATTTTGATCCAAGCTATAAGTAGAAACTCTGGTTTTTCTGCTCTTTTTAGATCTTGACTTATGTGATATTACAAATGTTTCCCTGTGGTTTGAGCTCTCATTCTGGGGTTCCTTTACAACACATGCCTCTTCACTTTCTCTCTCATTGTGTGGCACCTTCAAGTCACTAAAATAGTCATCTACATCATTGCTGGAAACCCAATTCAAGGAATGTGATGAGACTACATAGGTTTTCCTCGTATCTACATTATCCTCAATGTGTTTCTGAGATTTCTGCATTCGTTTGTTAGTTTTAACATTACGAGCAGTGACATGAGTCTTTCTACATGCCGTCACATTTTCTGTTTCCCTGTAAGGCACCTCCGTGCACTCTTGCAGATGGTCCTCATTACTGCCAGAATCCTTATCCTTATTTTGTACTTCAGAGGAGGCTTGTACAGGTGGAATCATAGGCATATCATTTGAATGATCTGAATCTATGTGCATTTCAACATCAGAGGACACAGTGCTCTTTCTTTCTGTAAATAAACAAGACATGTTGTTTTCCCCCATTCTTTCCTGATTATCTTCACAGTGTTTCTTTGGCTTTGTCTGAACTGTGACTATTTCAGCAACATTATCAGCTATGGTAATTTCCATTTCTGAGTCATATAGGGTATTTTGAGGTGCATGACCTTGCTCTGGACAAAAAAATGTATCCGTGCTTTTGCCCGAACAAGGAGGAAACAGTTGATCATTCACTGCTGGAATGTTTGTGGCCAGTACATGTTTCTGCTCCACACAGCTGGATGGACAAGTTGTGTTTGTCATCTCGGGGGATTCATGTTTTTCAGACTGAGAAACATCTATAAATAAAGAAAAAAAAATTAATTAACAGCCTATTATTTTTTACTGCAGACCATCAGAAAAAAAAACAATTATTAAACGATATACCTTGGCCTGCGCTGTCACCATGTTGAAAGTAAATGTGAAAATGACCACGGCACAGCACACAGTACACCTCTGCATTTTACCCATACACTCACAAACCAAGGGGCCAAGGATCGCAAGATTCTTGCTCAAGTGCACCAGCCCACCTTTTACCTGCCAGTACAGGTGACTGAATTGGAAACCATCCGACTGTAAGCCCTCTTCTCTAATTATTAGGCCATGGCTGCCACACTTCAATGTATTACATTTATCAAACATGTTAAACATACACAGCAAGAGTATTTAAATCTGAGTTAATCTATTAATAACCCCATTAAAGCTTTGAATTTAGTTTTGGCAATGAAGAACAAAAGACACACTGCACCTTAAAAAAAAGCAAACAAAAAAACAACAACAACAAACAACAAGAATAGGTCTCTGCTCTGCAATAGAGGCAGAATGACAAGGATACCCCTGAACTGATCTTAAAATCAAAGGTTTTTCAAGAACTTTAAACGGGCAAGTAAAATGAGTCAATAATGATTATAATACTCTACTATAAGAATAACTTCACTGCTTCACTGGAACAAAAACCTAACTTACAACATACCATTACAGTATGTGCACTGAGTGCTATTTCTGAGTTGCTTTTTTTTTTTTGCAATCTCTATCCTGCATTTGTTACTTGTATAGTATTTCTCCTTGTATAAATTAATTCAATAGTCAATTAGTATTTTAAAGAGGTAAAGAGGTTTCTCCTTTACCTGCAGTCATGTGTGTGTCCAGGTTCTCAGCCACCTATTTAAAAGAAATTAGAAATCAGTAACTGCAGCTAAAATCCACCTGTAACAATGATTATATAAAATTCTTATGGGCTAATACTGTCCAATAATCAATACATCACCTCCTCCTTGGAAATAAGGTTGACTGCCTTTGCCATGCAGTTGATGGAGTTGTTATAAAACTCTTGCAGAATATTAAACTACAAATTTGAGAAAAAGGTTTTCAGTTATAAATAATTAATTTCATACAAAAAATGAGAGCCGCCAATCAATAAATACACCATGTGTATTGATCGCTACACATTTGTACAAAGCAGGGTCATCGTCATTTTCTGCCGCTTGTCCCAAGTGGGATCGCGGGGGAGTGCTGGAGTCCATCCCAGCTCACACAAGGCGAAGGACGGGGACACAGCCTGGACACAGCCAGGAGCCCCCGCTCCTCAGATCATGTGGCTGACACCCTAACCACTAGGCCACCGCTGCCCACAAAGCAGGGTGTTTCACCTAAAAAACTAAAAACTGCCTGCTTTTTAGACACTTACCATTTGTTTGTTTTTATGACGCTGGATTGCAAGCTCAAACCTCAAGGTCTGCACATCTTTCTGTAAACACATGGTCTCAGTCTCCATTTGCCTACTTCTCTGCTTCTGGGCTGCCAGAGCAAGAGCAAGAGCCTTGTTGTTGGTTTTCAGCGAGAGCTTGAAGAATGACGAGGTGTCTGTAAGTGAAGAGAAGCAAAAGCCAAATAACATCCGTGAACGACTAAGGCTGCTGCAATAATCTGTGCTTTAGGGGCTTCAATAAAACTCATACTGTGGATTTTGGTCTTTATCTTGGCAGCAGTCTGCTTGATCGTGCTTTGTTTCCTTTCCATCATCTGCGAAAACGTCATTTCAGGGGCAGGCTGTAAAAAAAAAAGAACCGAAAGTCACTTTAATCACTAATATCACAAGCTGCCATGGTTTAACCAAACACGGATAAGTGTGCAGACAGGTTGTTATCATTCCTTACAAAGCTACATATAAGAACACTTTTGGCTAGTTAGCTTCAAATGCTTAAAACAAGTGCTCACCAGTGACACGAAAAATAAATAAAGAAATAAAGGAAACTGAGCTAAACCGAGTTTTATTAGCAGGTTCTTCAGTAACGCTTTGGCTTTTCTTTCATTCAAAACAAAACAAACCCGCAAAATTTTCAACCGCTTCCTCGGAGACTCTGCCCGGGTTTTAACATCACTGTCCGAAAGAGGTGGCGACCCCTGCTGGACCCTGAGATCACTACACCGCGGACAGTGAGCAGGAAATTTATCTTCTGCATCTTTTGTACATGGACTATATGTATCAGTGACGTGCGGTGAGATTCATGCCTGCTTCAGAGATTTAAAAGAACCCAAACGAGGAGCAGAGAGAGAGAGAGAGAGAGAGAGAGAGAGAGAGAGAGAGAGAGAGAGAGAGAGAATTTACCACGTGTTGCAGTTCCACAGAAATACTTAGTTGGTTTAAAAATTTTGATGCTGTAATCAGTAATCATGATTGTTACAAACTGTTCAACAAAAGGTTAAAAAGAAAAACAAAGTGTCTTCGGTTATATATAATTTATTTATACCTGTTTTAACTGAAAGTCCAATTTTGGGAAATTTTAAGCTTAGATATATAATCTTCCATGTTTGCAGTCAGACAGAATAGAATGATACCAATTACAACAACAACAACAATAATAACAACAATAATAGTAATAATAACACAATAATATAAATAATAATAATTACGACGACAACAACAATAATATAACAACAACATCAATATTAATAACGCGATAACAACAACAACAACAACAATAATGATAATAATAATAATAACAATAATAATAACAATGACAACAACAATTATTATTATTGTTGTTGTTGTTGTTACAAATACATAAATAAATACATACGTGAAATAAGAAAGACTAAATATGTCACACACATTCATTCAAGATATTAGCCAGACTGTGGAAATGCAAGGTGAACAATAAACGTGTCTGCAAGCATTATATTGGCGACACACCGAGAGGGACACCCTCCAGTTGGAGACACAGTGTGTGAAGGACGCGCAGTGAGACTCGTCGTTTAATCCGTCAGCGTTAACCGGGACTTTTATTTTGAAATGTATTACTCTTGAACACGGAAGCCCAGGTTGCTGTTTCATTCGCTTCCTACCATCCTTATAATTAGTGATAGTTTTTCTCGCAGGAAAGGTTCCTCTAAACTCAGCATTGTCTGAAATCACCTCTTGTTTTATCAGAGTCTCCGGGTGATTCTCCTCCTGCCTGTCACTTCCCTGCTCGAGCTGCACACTGATATGGAGGGTCAGCGCTGGTTGCCGTTGGAGGCCAATCCTGAAGTACGTGTGTGCTTTTACTGTCACTGAGATTTTCACTCCGCTGTTCAACTGATCGTGTGTCGTTCTCCCTTCATGAAGCTGATAGGCCGTCAGGTCTAAAACACTGCATGCTAGAGCCTTCCAATCTAACAACTTCTCACCCTAACCAGTCTGTTTTCTGTCTCTGCCTTTCAGGTCATGAACCAAGTGAGTAGAGACTAGGCTTATGGAGTTCTTCTACCCCCGGGATCGTGTGTAAACAAAGCAGTTAATCCGAAGGTGTTTGTAATGTTTAAAAATAAAGAGGCTCATTGAGTGTGTTTCCCATGTGTCAATATTAATACCCATTGATAGGCCTGCAAGGTTCGTTTCTTTCCAGCCCCAACATCCTTTCATTTCTAAAATTCTCTACAGTCTCTCCTACCATCTAGTGGAAGCAGGGATAGACAAGGGTATCATATTGCTAGAATCATACTGGTATCAGAAGGCATTGGTTTGTTAGATGAACATCAGACAGATCAATATTTCAACCAATATTTAATAATGCATTTATATTTTGTGATGTCGAAATACCACGTTAAAATCTGTGATCTGCAGTGAGAGTAGGGAGCAGCTTGAGGAGAACCTGGAGAGGTGGAGATATGTTCTAGAGAGGAGAGGAATGAAAGTGAGTAGGACAAAGACAAAATACATGAGAGTGAATGAAAGGGAGGAAAGTGGAGGGGTTAGGATGCAGGGAGTAGAGGTGACAACAACAGTAAACACAAAGCACAAAGGCAGTGACTGACAAACAGCAGAATTAGGAAATCAAGAACGGGGAGAAGTGGAATCGCACAGAATAGATATGTTTTCAACTGAGTTTTGAAGAGAGACAAGTGTGGAAGAGAGGTGAAGAAGGGAGTGCAGGCAGGTTGGAATGGGTGGAGAAGATTGGCTGGAGTGATGTGACAGACGGGTACCAGCGAGAGTAAAAGAAAGGTTAACAGGGCAGTAGTGAGACCAGCTATGCTGGAGATGGTGGCACTGACGATAAGACAGGAAGAAATGGAAATGGATGACCCCTAAACAGGAGTAGCCAAAAGAAGAAGAAATACCATATTAAAATGCTTTGGTTGATCTATTTTTGCCTTAATTTTGAGAATATAGAAGAAAGTAATGTCGGTTTCAATTTTTTTATCTTTAAATTATATGGTTGGCATATTAAAAAATACTGAAAATCAGCATTACCCTACAAATCCCACACTAGTGCATCCCTATCTGGCAGGCTCTATAGTGATCTGCTTAACTGCTACTAACATTATTTCTTACTGTGAACATTAATATTTCTTGTAGTTTTTACGACAGTTGGGCTTGGTGTCTACCTGGCAGTTTGGAGATGTTTATGGTTTGGACCCTGAGCTCCTTACATTGGTGCCAAGGCCTGTGTGTGCTGTCCTTCTCCTCTTCCCTATGACAGAGAAGGTACGATTGAACCCGAATCACCTTGTATGTACGTTTATGTCCAGTAGTTTAAAACCATCCACGCTGTAAAGTTTTGTGTTGATGTGCTTTCAAAAAGCTCCATCAATGTTGGTGTTCGCCAAAAAGTTTCTATACAGTGCTGTGCAAAAGCACCCTTTGACCACCCTTTGCCTTCAAAACAGCATCAGTTCTTCTAGGTACACTTGCACACAGTTATTAAAGGAACTCGGCTGGTAGGTTGTTCCAAACATCTTGGAGAACTAACCACAGATCTTCTGTGGATGTAGGCTTCTGGTGTGAGTACCTGTAGTAATGTTCCTGAAGATTGCATATTGATATCTGTGGGTGTCGCTATTGGGCCTTTGACTGAAAAGAATACTGGATCAAATATCTGAGTGGGGGAAAAAGTAATTTAACAAATCTAGCAGGCAGTAGTACACATGTTTTGTGAAGTGTTGTTGGCTGTGAAATTCTCCTGTGGGTTTGCATAATGAAAATATGACACAAAATTAAGGAGCAGATTCAGCTTATTAGCCCTTTCGGTAGGGCAAGACAAATGTCCTATCTCAGTTTTTCATACTAAGAGAGATTTGTGATTGTGGAGAAGAGGGAGACACACTTACAATCTCCAGATATTACACATGAAATAGCACAGAATATTTTTCCTCTGTTGCAGCATTTGCAGAGAGCGGGGAGTTAACTTGCACTCATTACACCATTTGAAACCTTAATACCTTACATAGTAATATGTCTTTCTCAACCTCAGTCCTCCTCACACATAACAGCTTAGTCCCCAAAGGGAAAATACTGATGCAGAAACATAAGCTAGAGAGGACATAAAAGATGGAAAGTGGACACTGGTAGACATGTTACAGAGAAAGAACAACATTAAGCGAGAAGAGAGAAATGGTGAATTGCAAACATGCACCAGTGTGTTTATGTTTAACATTTTAACTTAGTCTTTATATTTTTATCATTTCCAAATAGCAAAGGCTGGATTGTTTGAGATGGTGTGCATATCATTAACCACCATTTTTGCTTGGTTTTAGTTTGACCAAAGGATGCTGGCACAGTATGTTGTAAAATAAATTAAAAATTGACTAATTGAAATTAAAAATGAAGGTAAAGCTCCAAATGTGACTTGACACAATATGTGGGATTAAAATATATTTGTCCTTACACAGACAAGTTACCGGGAGCTCTGGGTATTTGAAAGTTCTTAATTACTGCTGTAGTGTTTTTTTTAGCAAAACTATTTTTGAAAAGCCACAGTCAGATGATGTCTGAACTACTTTTTTCTGATTAAGTCCTAGTTTTTTGTTGCAAACAAGAGTATTTGGCCTGAGTGTCACAATCTTTACATTCAAAGGAAATATTGTATTGTCCATTTTTCTCATTTTTGTTTCACTTTAACACATTTATCACAGTCTGCTTATTCAGTATACTTAAAGGGAGTTACCCAGTTGTCCTCCAAATGTCCCTCTTGTAAGTTATGTTGCATATATCTGGCAGGCATAAACAACAGATCAAGTTAAAATGTCCACCTCTGCCAAAACAGGCTTGACTGGAATAGCATACTGGAAGTGTGTGAGGAACCACAACCATCCAGGGTATCAGCTGACTGATCACCTACCATCTTAAAAAGCAGGGTATCATTGAGCCTAAATGCCAAGCAGCCTTAAAAGACTTTAAAATTTCAAACCTACAGTTGTACCTGTAACTTACTGGCTAGAAATTGAAAGGTGTGGGTTTTTTATACTTTATTATATTATTTAAAACACAGATTTTGTGCAGTTCAACAGAACCACATATAATGTGCATTTTTTAAATCTAACATTTTTGAGATTCACCTTGATCATTTCCCCTCCCCACAAACACATATGCATATATATTTTTACATATGTAGGTTGGAAAGCTCATCTGGCTTAATCATCATTAACCTTCAGTTATACAATTCTGTGTTTCATTTTACCAAACATTTCCAATGAGTCGTAATAATTTGCTTGTTCTCGTATGTGTGATATAATGGTGACTATTTTTCTGTTTTTACAGTATGAATTATTTAGACTTGAAGAGGAAGCAAAGATTAAGGCACAGGGACAAGAAGTGTCATCAGAGGTGTACTTCATGAAACAAACCATTGGAAACGCCTGTGGCACAATAGGGTTGATCCATGCAGTGGCAAATAACCAACAACACCTCGAGTTTGGCAAGTCTTGGACTTTCACGCTTTTATTAAATATCCCATTTATTTATGTTTTTTTTATTAACTTGTCCTAAATAATCTCCATGTTTTCATTCAACCATATCCAAAGTGTTGATGGTGAACCAAGTTAAACAACTATAAAAATGTCATACTTGGTTATCATTTTTTGAGTAAAATGTTACGTTATTACATATATGTTAGGGGCAGAATTACAAGAACCTCTAGAATTAGCAGTTCATTTGAAGGTAAAATTAGAGAGGGGTCTGTCAAATTTTGATTTTCACAATCCCTGTTTATGCAGATTTATCATGCTACATACAAGAATTCTGAAGAACCAAGAAAAAGAGTTCTAAAGAATTTGGACTCTACCAATCCATAGTCAAGGAGAAATGAGTACAAATAGAGGATATGCATGATCACTTACGCTGACCAGGAATTTTGGGCAAACAAAGAGCACTAAGATCAAGGGTTGTAATAGTCTTATTCCTAATCCTGATCTGAGTCTAGTTTCCCCCTTTTAAATGCACTGCTAATCCTAGAGGTTTATTTACTTTTGCCAATGATAGATAGAGTATGTATTATTGGATGATTTTTTTTTTTTTTTATGTATAAATGGCCAAATATAACATTCTTTTGTCTTCTTCGTTTTCTTCGATTAGGCTCTTTTTATCTGCTTCAGTCTTGAGTAAAATTCTGATGATGTTTAAAGACATGTTTATGCATATATTGTGAATTCTAAAGGCCTCTCATACACCACTAATATATACATATTTCTGTACTTGGATATTTTGTTTTTCTTTATTAAATGTATTGTCTCACATTGTTTTTAATAACTTTTGGAAATTGCTTTGCAGAATCCAACTCACCACTAAAGGCCTTTATAATGCAATCTTCTAAACTAAGTCCAGAAGAAAAAGCAACCTTCCTTGAAAAAGATGAGGTAATTGAAATATTTTCTGTTGTTTTCTAATGTAACTTCAGTAACTTCAGAATTAATTTGGCAGTTGATATGATCTTTTTATAGTCATGGGTGTAATAATGTTCATATGTTAGTTTTATCATAGCTGTTAATTTTTTTTTCCTGTCAATTGCAGAGTATCCGTGTAACACATGAATCAAGCGCTCAAGAGGGCCAGACAGAGGTTGGTGTCTTTTTGAATTCTGATATATATTGAATTCTCGTATTACCAAATATATATATGACAAAATAAGACAGATGTTACAAATATCCTATTATTGTATGTTTAATTACACATACAGTTCTTGACAAACAAATATAAGAGCAAAGCTGCTTCCGATGCGTAGTGATGTAGAAGCGTGTATGACAGAAACGAACTTGCGTGAGGCTGGGCCTTTCAGTGGGTAGGCTAGGATAGACAATCACTAAACAGCATGCTCTGATTGGCTTGGTTTCACACCCGTTTGTTTTGGAAAGAAGGTCTTGCCCACACACAAGGAGTGGTTGCGTGGCTGCTCCTGGCGTTGAAAGATTTGCGGGGGTGCTCGAACATTTAGGCCTACAGTCCATACGAGCAGTAATTTTTATTTTCATTGTAATACAGGGGTGTATAATTGACTCGGGCAACCGAGCGCATCTGTATCATTTTCACTGTATTGATCAACTTTTTAATGAATATATTTGAAAAACCGCGATAGAGTGAAGCCGCAAAAGTCAAAGCGCGAAGTGGCGAGGGACGACTGTACTACACTTAGTGGTACTTATGTTCTCTTGTTACATCGCCATCATTAAAATGCTCTATTTTAGACTCAAAATTATTTATGTTGGTTTTATTGCATGTTTATACGCTTAGTGATTTTTCTGCAAAGTTTTAATTTGATTTTTGCAAACGTTGTTCTTTACTGTTACATTTCTTTTTTTAATTTAAAAATACAATTTTATATATATCTAACCCTTCTTCTCTAACAGGCACCAAGTTTAGATGAAAAGGTGGACTTGCATTTTATTGCCTTTGTGAATGTTGGAGGACATTTATATGAGCTGGGTAAGAGCAAAGTTGATTTTCTTAAAATCAAATATAATGTGCTAACGTGATCCCTCCGATCCATATTCACAACTCTCCACTTAATTTCATACAAAATATGACCTTTTCACATTAAAACAGTGGATTGCACTTTAGTGTGTAAAGGAAATATTAACAATTTATGACCATTTGTGATTTTGCAGATGGAAGAAAACCTTTTCCAATTGTCCATGGGAAAACCTCAGAGGACACTTTTCTTGAGGTGAATTACAGTTCTGCATAAAAAGTACATCCAATTACCCAGCCATTAGGGATGCACAATTAGGGATGCATTTCTTTCTGCCAGTCCTAAGCCCAGATAAGGGCTGTGTCAGGAAGGGCATCTGGTGTAAAATCTTGCCAAATCAAATATCAACAACCACACCAGTAATATTAGTCCACAGGGTGCTTGTGGAAATTGGGCTACTGTTGGCCAAAGGAGGAGAAGAAGTGAAGCAAGGCATGTCCAGAGGCAGGAGAAGAGAAGGAAGGGTAGTAGAGTAGTAGTGAGGGTAGGAAATTTGAATGTTGACAGCATGACTGGAAAAGAGAGTGTCAGATAGTGTGATGCATTTGAAGCTGGAAGTTGAAGGTAATAATTAGTGTTGTTGGTGTTTATGCCTCGCTAGTTGATTGAGAGATGGAAGGGAAAGAAGAATTCTGGAGTGAGTTAGATGAAGTGATACAGAGTGTGCCCTGGGGAGAGAGTGTTGTTTAAGGAAAAGTATAGAGAAGGTCAGAAGGAGTTGCATTGTGCCTTTGTGGACTTGCAGAAAGCATACGAGAGGACAGGGTGCCTAGAGAAGAGTTGTGGTTTTTTATGAGGAAGTCAGGAGTGACCGAGAAGTATGTGAGAGTAGTTCAGAATATGTATGAGGACAGTGTGACAGTGGAGAGGTCTGTGGTAAGAGTCAACTGGAGAAGTATAGATATGCTTTAGAGAGGAAAGAAATTAAAGTGAGTCGAACAACGACAGAATAATGAGTGTGAATGAACGAGAGCAAAGTGGAATGGTTAGGATGCCTGGAGTAGAGGTGTTAAAGATAAAGGAATTTAAATACTTGGGATCAACAATTCAGAGTTCGGAGTGTGGAAGAGTGGTGATGAAGGAGTTTAGGCAGGCTGGAATGGGTGGAGAAGAGTCATAGGAGTCATCTGTGACAGACAGACAGTCTGTGAGACCAGTGAGAATGAAAGAAAAGGTTTACAGGATGGTAGTGATGATGAAAAGACAGGCGGCAGACCTGGAAGTGGCAGAGTTGAAGATGCCAAGATTGTTGTTGGGAGTGATGAGGATGGACAGGATTTGAAATGAGTTTATTAGAGGGACAGCTCAGGATGGAGGCTTTGCAGACAAAAATTGAGGAACAAGATTATATTGGGAAAAGGATGGCGCTGCCTGGAAAGAGGAAAAGAGGAAGACCAACGAGGTGGTTTATGGATGTGGTGAGAGAGGATATGCAGGTGGTCGGTATGAAGGAGGAAGATGCAGAGGACAGGAAGAAATGGAAACGGATGATCCGCTGTGGCAACCCCTAAACAGGAGCAGTCAAAAGCAGATGATCAACAGTACATCCAATGAAAGACTATAGGATCATTGTTCCACGTTGTATTTCATGATAAAATATTCACATATGGGAATAGTCCAACAGTTCTGCAGTAAATCTTTGTTCAGCAGTGGTCAAGAAGTGTCCACACTTTCAACTGTCTGTTGCTGGCACAGGTGTACATTTTGTAACACGTTGTAGAATATCCATTAAAAAGCATTGCTAATATAATAGCATTATCTGGAACAGCTATGCAAAAGCCCAAGTTTTAGTATGCCCAGTGTCTAGCATTATCTAAAGGGGCAACCCAGAACTTTTTCTTCTTTAAAATAATTAAAGTTTATCCAATACAGCTGAATGCCAGATGATCTTAAGAGATGCAACTACTACAGCAAAGGGAGACTGCCTAAAAAAAATTTGCACATGTGTATGTTTAATGTTTAATTAATTTGGGGATGAAGGGAAAGTTTGAACTTTCTGAATTTCATCATTCTAAATGGATCAGTTAATCATTTTAAATGAATCATTTTTAATTAATAATTGCTTTACCTTGTTTTTCTTTCATTCAATTTATTCCAGGATGCTGCAGAGGTTTGCAAGAATTTCATGGCACGTGATCCCCAAGAGCTGCGCTTCACTGTTGTGGCTCTCTCCAAAGCATGAACCCCTCACTCACCTTTTGTGTTCCCAAGAAGAAAACTGCCAATTATAAGTGCTCAAGATGTTAAAATGTTTGCGTTTTTACAGAACATATTTTGATAAAACAGGTGTATGGAAATTTTTTTTTTCTATTACATCTATAAATTTCCTCAACCTGATGCCATTGAAATACAATTGAATGATTGAGCCAGTGTTGAATGAATTTTTTTAAAACCATGTCAGAAGACTGCTTAATCACATCTATTTGCACTGTGACTGGTTATTTTGCCCCCTTCTGTTTATCGAAACACAAAGTCAGTTGGTGGTTTTTTTTTTTCTCCCCCAAACCGAAAAAGGCTGAATATCTTGTTAAAGACAGAAAGTTCAAATTGATATTCCTTGCTCCAATGGATAAAATGATATGGGTGTATTAAAGGTCAAATGCTTTGTAAATGTCCTGGTTTGGTTGTTTTTCTCACTTTCTGTTGGAAAAGTTGCTGCAGTTATGAATGAAAATCAATTAAAAGCCATAATACAGGTTTATTAAAAAGGAGGAGTACAATTAGTATTAAAGTTACACTTTCACAGTTGTAAGCCTGATAGAAAGCATGGTTTGAGTTTGCTTCCCAAGAGGTTATGAAACCCAGTCCTGGACTACAGCTTGTTCTAGATGGATGTTCATCATTATAAAGAGCAGGTAGTCTAATGACTGCTTCGTTATCAACTGATTATATAAAAAAAGTTCACATGCTTAAATCTGAAATTTTATTTCAGGAAAGCATCTATTGAAAAAAAAACCTGTGCTGAAAAATAAAGTTAAACACATATACACTGTGATAAAGTGGTGGCCAAGTTAGGGACTGTGTCACAGAATCGGAACGTTATGGGTTTGAGTAAGCTGCACTAAAGTACTCTTGAGGAAGGTACTGTCCCTGTCACTGCTCCCTGGGATGTGGTTGCCCACTGCTTCACTTTGGTGTAATGGGTTTAGAGCAGAGAAGCACCTGATTGTTCACAATCAGTTTCATGCAAGCGATCAGAGGACTAGCCTTAAGGTGGAAAATCAACACTTTCTCTCTCTCTCTCTCTCTCTCTCTCTCTCTCTCTCTCTCTCTCTCGGTGGATTACCTGTAGTAAACATGTAGTTCCTCAGGCAGCCGCAGGGGGGCTGCAGGTATCAGTGCTGCAGATCTGAAGGAGGGCTGCAGAGCCGCCTGTGCTTGTAGGTAAGTTCATAACTTCTCTCAGCAACATAATTCTGCTCTAAACTGCACTCCTTCCCTAGCAACATATACTGTAGAGACATGTTTTCTTAAAGAACCTGATGTTGAAGGTTTCTGCTTGTTTTAGTGTGAGATATTGCAGTGCCCAGGTGAGATGTGTGCAGTCTATTGTGTTCATGTTTTCCTTTGGACTGACAGACCAAACAGTGTAGGAGAGCGTCAGAACTTCTCTGATCAGTGAATGAAAAGTGACCCTTCATGATGCTTATCGTGGTGCACCTAACTGCGAAGCTGGAACTGGTACCAGAAAGTGCTTTAACAGACGTGCTTAGTTTTGTTATGAACAACAAGCTCATACCATCACTCGAAATTAGTATTTTTTAACTTTAAGAGGTGCCAAAAAAAGGACACTGAGGGGGAAAAAACCCAAATAAAGCAGCCTCCGTATAAGTGAGCGTTCTGTTCTGGGAGCTGAATTTATTTTCTGAAAGGAGAAACAGACAAACTGCCTGTTGTTTGGGTTTTTAGGCTGTGAAATAGCAGGTATAAGGGGATTGTGGGAGAGGTGCAGGAGAGGCTGCAGGGATGCAGGGGGAAGAGCTCCTGGCTGACTGTGAGGCAGCTTGTGTAGAAACACAGAGATGGATGGAGGTAAAAGCTTCTCATCTTAAGATGATGTTCTTTGAGCTTGCCTACGAAAAACAGTTTCTATAAATGTATCTGTTGAATAGCCTGAGCAAGCAAAGCAAAGCAATTTCCAAGCAAAATGTGGCAATTTATGTCATTATTTAATTTCATGATTTTTCCCCAAAGAACAGTGCAAGAAAAAATTTAGTGCCATCTTTTGCTCTCGGCTCACTTTCTGCTCTTTAATTTTGAAATTTGTGATTTCTAGACATCCTACACACCATTACCTTCACTTACAGTGTTATTCTGGGTTTTTTTTTTTTTTTTTACTCAAAATTCTATGCAGTCACTAAGCCATTTCATTCTATCACAGACAACCTTATGTATTATTCATTGTGGAACTGGTGAAATGATGGATTGACTTTGTAAAATTGTGTTTAAGGTTACTAAGGCTTTGATTTGTTTCTCTCATGATTGTTCACATCTTCACATTAATTGTTGAAAGACAATTTTGCACTATTTTGCCTGTTTTGTTCTATCAAAGCATGTGACCATCTTTTATCCGCATGAAGAGTACAAATGATGTGGATTTTCCAGGTCTTGTGAATTCTTTTCCCAGCAGGAGATGGCAGGCCAGAGCACTGGCTGTAGCTAAACAAATATTGTTCTTATTTCAAGAGGAGTGAATCTGAATGCTTTCTCTGTGACATCAGCCCTTCACACTTACACACTGGTTCATTGTCATGGGCAGTGGGCCTTGGCAGGGCCATTTCAGAGCAGCCTGGTGCTGATTACTCTCCTGTTTAGAAAGGTAATGTGTCGCCGGGGCCCTCATTTGAATGATTAACAGGTTGCCAGGCGTGAGGGCACACTTACAACAGAGCTGTAAGTGTGTGTATGTGTGCGAGAGGAAAGGGCAGGTTGTTAAAGTGGAAGGAATGGTCTGGAATCTGTCACATGCACACATTCCTTTACCAGACTCCATGGACGTGGCTTTAGACATTCCTGTTTTGTTGCAGTGATGGATTTATTTTGTTAAGAAGCAAGTTACTGCAAAATGGCCGAGTTTAAATGGAACCAATCAGGAGAGAGATAAAAGTTTGTTATGGGCTGAGAAACAGAAAGAATAATGTAGACAATTTAAACTGGCATTAAGACATATATAGGGTAGGAAGACTCATGGTTCTCTCTCATTAGAGAACTATTGAAATGAAAGAGAGTTATTTGAATAAAAATGTATTGTAAACACCTTGCGTACCTGATCACCTAGTTTTTAAGTGAGCAATATTGTCGGAACTTGAGAGGCTGACAGGTGCCCCTTTTAACAACAATTGTTTAAACTATTAATAACTACTGATATCAGCTCTCAGCTTTTGAAGAATAAACAACAGTTGGAAGATGACAGAGTCACTGGGTCACAGGCCTGATGCAGTTATTGCAAGCAAGAGCTTTACAACTAAATGTTAAGTGTAAATAACCATAGTTTACTTTCACAATGTGTTCTATGTAATTTAAAATATATCTAGGTGAAAATACAAGCAAATTAAAGATGCAAAACTTATCTTTTATCTCATGTTCATCTTTTGATCTCAAACCAGATGTCTTCAGCTTTGCGGTTTCAATAGTTTTGGATGGGACCATATAATTAGTTTGCCATTAAGATGCACTATTACTTGGGATAAACGTTTGTAATGTCTCCTGTAAGAAGCTTTTAGTTTATAGTATTATATTAAGCCCTGCATGACAAATATGGTTACATGTGTTACATGTGAATCCTTCTTCTTCCTACAGTGGCTTTGTTAGGGGTCGCCACAGCAGATTAAACGCCTCCATATCTTCCTGTCTTCTGCATTTTCCTCCTTTAAACCAACTGCTTGCATGTGCTCTCTCACAACATGTTCTCTTTGGTCTTTTTCTTTTCTTCTTGCCTGGCAGTTCCATCCACAACATCCTTCTCCTAATATAATCTTTGTCTCTCCTCTGTAAATGTCCAAACCAATACAATCTTTCCTCTCTAACTTTGCCTCCAAAACGTCCAACCTGAGCTGTCCCTCTAATATACTCATTCCTTACCCTGTCCATCCTCATCACACATAACAAATTTTTGCATTTTTAACATCCTTAATTCTGTCTTCATCCCACTCGCTTTGATTCCTCTCCTCTCTAGCGAATATCTTCATCTCTCCAGGTTCCCCTCAAGCTACTCTCTACTCTCACTACCGATCACAATATTATCAAAAAACAAGACAAGAATGGCAAACAAGAATGGGCTCAGCAGTGACCCTTGATGTAATCCCAGCACAACTTTAAATGTATCAGTCACTAATACTGCAGACCTGCCACACCTGGCTTTCTCAGACCAAACCACAACTCCTCTTTAGACATCCTATCAAATGCTTTCTCCAAGTCCATAAAGACACAATGCAACTTCTTCTGACCTTCTCTATACATCACCATCATTACATGTGCTTCTATTTATTTTCTTGAAAGCAATACTGTACAGATTAATTTAATAATTTAACTTGTATTACCTGACAAGTAGTTTAAACAAGTTTTACAGCTTTTTTGCCTCACGCTGTCTAAGGACTAGATAGGTTTCACTTGTTTACTCTGAATATGTCTTGACACAATCTGACATCATTTTTGTTAAGGGCTTTAATTCTTATTCTTCACAGTTGAAATTGCTGAACTAGTATTTCTTGACCTGGAAAGTATTTTATACCTGGCATCAGCCCTCATTAGCAATGTACCCTTTGATTGTATAAGGATTAAAATGTTTTGGCCCAATTAATGACTACATTGTGTGTGTCCACACAGCTCAGAAATCCTGGCTGCTCCTCTTTAACTGAACAGAAGCTTTGTGCTGTGGCTGTTTGGTGCTAATGTGTAACTGCTTGAGGTTCTTATTATGTGTCACATAATAGTTCTTTATTGCTTCTCAAGCATGTCACCTTCATCCTTTATGAAAGCACCAAAAAGGGTTCATTACACAAAGCCATAAGAGAACTATATTTGGTTCCCTACTAAAGCCTTCTTTGGTCAGTCAACTGGCATAAGAAATATGCAAGTATGAAGTTTTAATATTGAAAATTCTAAAGGATCTCTGAGTTATGTAAAGATTCTTGCATTATATTTATGTTGGTGAAGTTTTATTATGACAGCAGTGTAGATCAGTGTTCATCAGGTATGTCAGATATGTGCAGAAATTACCAAAATGGAGCTCTGTCAGGAACTTCACTATTTTTACTATTCACTATGTCACTATTTTACTATTTCACTATTTTATTATAATTGAAATACTGAGACAGTTGGTGTATAGGGATTGAAAGGGATTGAAAGCTTACATTTGATCAGCGATCTATACATTTGTTTTTTTTTTAAAAGAGTGACTGAAAACTAGGCATACTTTCAACTGTCTACATTAAACACAAAGTGTGAAAGTAGAGGTACAAGTAATGACATATGTTAGTGGTTATAGAATGAAAATAATAAGGACAATAATAATAATAAAGTCAATGATTGAGCAGACAGTCATTTTATTGCAGCTTTTCATAAAGAATGTATATTAAAAAGAGATGATGGTAGCAGGTGATGGTGGCTGATGGTATCAGTGTTAATAAATTAAAATAAATTATTGTTCAGTACCTGTCTGTGAAACATTGCAATCAGTGTTTCAACTATGACATCTCAGAAAGACTGTGAAACTATGAAATCTCAGCAAGATCTATGGAGAGTTGTTGCTTTGGTTCAGAGTTGTTAACCAAGTAGAGACGGTTCCATTTACAGAACTGCTAAATAAATCCAACAGCACACAGTATGTAATTGGGAGACCCTTATTTTGTATCACATGATACTGTAGTTATTGTGGCATACATCGTTAAACCATTTACTTTAAAAGCTCTTTAAACATGCTCCATTCTCAGATACATTTAAAGCAGGGGTCACCAACATGGTGGTGGGTCACCAGGATGCCCCCAAGGACCACATGAGTCACGGACTCATGTTCTAAAAATAGCACAAATCACCAGTGAGCAGTGTCTAAAATAAAATTTTATCCTGTTGCTATTCTCCTTTAATCACATTTGCATTTATATAGATTTGAAAATGACAATATCTAAAAAAAAGCATTTAAAACATTTATTATACATGAAGTTTAGATAAGTTTATGTAACTGGTAGCCCTTCGTATGGCTCAGTACCTGTGAAGTAGCTCTCAGTTTCAAAAAGGTTGGTGACTCCTGATTTAAAGGAATTCCTGGAAGTACTCCAGAGCCACACCAGACCACAGAAACAACTCAGTTTTTAGTGTTTGTTTGTTTGTTTGTCCATCCTGGGTGCCCATCAAGTAGCCTGAGAGATTTGGTAAGAAGCTGTATTTGTTGAATCAATAGTAACAGGAACCAAAAAGGAACAGCAGGGGTCAGTGTTTAATATCTTAATAATATAGAATTGTACATTTGGAGAATGGGAAAGGGCTTTTCTTGTTTGTGCATATCTAATTTAACATGAATATGCACTGTACCTGTGTGTCCATACAACATTGAATTTAAAATCAGTCTGACTCCAATGTTATTTTTTAAGATTCAATCAAAAATGTATGCTTGCAAAAAAAGTAGAGACCTGAGGCCGGTCATGTTCTCTTCTTGTTTTCTGATTTATCTTGGTTTGTAATTTGCATTGTGACTAGGTCATGGCAATATGGGCCAGAATGCAGCCATTACTGTTTGTAGCACTGGAGATGTTGGTGTATGTCCTGTGAAGATTTGCATCTTAGGGAAGAGAACAAGGGAAATGAGCCACGTTCTGAGGACTTTTAGATAGCGCCTGTTAATCCCAGCTTATCCAGTCATACCTGTTCCTCTCACTCAGACCTCCTGAGACTGCCATTGCCCTGTGCCAATTTTTCTTTTTCTCTTAACAGTGGTAGTAATTATTTGTGAGTAAGGTCATATTTACTTTGAGTAAAATGAGGGTGTGTTTCTATTCTTTAGGGAAAGTATGGAAATACAAATCTGATGGGACTTCAAAGTAGACTTTAGCTCTTATTGTTCAGTTGCCAAATCATGCTGGACAGATTTGCAACCGACCTGTGCAATTTGCAATTAAGTGATGTCTGTAATCACTCATAGTATAATTAAAATAATGTCATATTGTTCTCTTTTTTTCCTCTCCCAGTTGTGGCCAAATTCTTCTGAAATTAGGATATTTCTTCTATGTAAGGTAACATGAAACTGTAAATACCTTATTTGCTTATTTTACTTCATATAACCTAAAAGCTCAGATACATTCAGTGAAGTCAGTTACTCTGTAAAGTAGAAGTTTGCAGATCTATGACTAAAAACAATAACATCTGGACTGGACTATAAAAATACTTTTAACTACATTAGTATCAATGTCATCCTTTAATGTGTAGCAGTTATTTATCATCGGTCTTTGTAAGACAAATCTTTAGCACATCAAAAAGCACCTTTTCTTTTTTTGAATTTCTTTTCAGATGACATTTGCCAATGAGAGGGCATGTTGTAATCAGTGTGTATTCACAATATACAGGCTTCCCAGTGTGCTAAGCAACAACAATGGTGTTCCTCTCCTCTGTATCCTGCAGCAGTTGCTTGAGAACATTGAAAATGCATCAGGCTTTTGGTACATGCTGTACTGTCACATACTTCCAGATGCTCTGTTTTCTGTGGTTTGGCTGCTGGGCACAAGCTTCAAGTTTGCTGAGGGATGTTGGCCAAACTCAGGCAAACTGGGGGCAAGCGTAAAATCTCACTTGAATGTACATTGTACTGGAGTGCTGCTCATGTAAGGATAGGAACTCGACGTCTGGAACATTCCTCTAATTGCACATCTTACCTTCGCTCTCAGAGGCTTTTGCTTCCTGTGTTTGTTCTCTCATACAGGCAGTCACTAAAAAGAAGTTTGGGAGCAGCAACTTCCGGAGTTCTCTGGAGAATGGAGCTCTCTTGTGTGGGTAAGTAATGCTTCTCTCAATAGTGAAATAGCAACTTATTTTTTTAGTTCACTAGAAGATTTTTTTCAGTGTTTCAACTATGAAATGAGTTATGGCTTTGTGTCAGAGTTGCTAACCATGTAGAACCTGTTCCCTTTACACAACTGGTAAATAAGAATTTCAGTCAAACAACACAGTACGTTCATATGCTGTCATGCTGATAATTAGGAGAGAACTATTTTGGTCAAGTGCATAGAAAGGACAGTATAGCCAATGATGTTGTTATTGTGACATACATCATTAAACCAATATAATAAATATGTGTCATTTAAAGGCATTTCTTGTCTTTTCTCTCCAAAGTTGAATTTAAATAAGGAATTTCTGAAAATGCACCAGAGCTGCCCAGAACCAACTCAGAGTTTGAAATTATTATAATGAACATGCATGCTTTGGGTGTGTTTTTGTTATTGTATTTCCAGTGGCTTTGCTACTGTACCAAACACTGCCCTGCCCTTTCCAGTAATTCTTAACTATGGGCTTTAAAAGTGACATGTTTTGCCTCTTAGCATTTAAGATGTTTCAATAAATATCCATGTGAGCAAATGGAAATGGACAGTGAGAGGAAAGTGTTTAAAGGACAGTTGTAATGAATTAAACTGCATGGCGTGTTGTGACTGAGGAGTAATATGGAGTTGCTGGGTGAGGTGGTGGGTTTACCTTGGGCTAGTGCAAGCTCAGGGCTTTTAATTTCCATATATGAACCTGACTGGATGGTTCTGAACTGACGTGTGGGCAGTAGCATCTCTGCTGATTGACATTCTGGTGTCAGATCTGTGACTCAGCACCCTCACGATGAGCTCTGTCCATTACTGACTCTTGCCGCACTCTTTTCTAAACCCTGGGCTGCACACAACCCTCTTCTTAATTATAGTCAGCACTGAGCCACTAGTATTTTCCACAGTGGGTAACAGAATGGGTGCCCTGCATGCAGACTGTGTGATTCTGAGATTAACTGCTTTTGTCCATATTAAAATGCCTTTGTCCATTCTGCACTGAAGATTCAAGGCTATCTAGCTAATACAGGTATAGATAATAAAGGTTTCCTAACACCAGTGTTTTAGGTATAATTTTATATTATATTATTTATTTATTTTGCTAGCCATTTTTGTAGCATTAAATACAGTAAAGTAGCACAGTAAAGATGTTTTATTTTTTTATAAAAATACTCCCATACTGTGAGCACCACTGATAGACTTGGTTGCCTCCCCATTGTTCCTTAATGCTGTCTACATTTGAGCATTGTGCATTCTTCAAGCAGCTTGATAACAATTTTTTCAATGGAAAATTTTGTCTATTTTTTTTCTCTCCAGTCTAGTTGACAAGATCAAGCCTGGCATTGTCAAGAGAGTTAACAGGCTTTCCACATCTATTGCTGGCCTTGTAAGTTCCTGTTTTATTTATTTTCTTTTATTTGTGGAATGCATTATATGTCCCTAGAGCTAAGCACATCAACTAACTGAACAAAAATACAGATAATTTATGTTTCACCCTTACTATTTTGCAATGATGTTAACTTTAATGTGGTATATCTTAAATCATTAGTCTCACTAAGCAAAAAATGTGCAGAATATACATATGGTGCAGTGACACATGGAGGAACAACGTGGTACTCTTTTACTGTGGCTGTCATTCCAATAACCAACACTTTGCATTTTTCCTTAAAGTAATTAAAGCAGTTGCTTTGCATAAACCAGTTCGGTACATGCCCTGCATGTACCATGGCTGCTTGGCCTGAACTGTGGCAAAGCATGCAAACTCATTTGGTGCCCATTACCCTTTAAAACAGCAGGACATTTACCAAGGTAAATCTGGATAAGCATCTTCATGTCCAACAAGCATTACAGCGGTATTTCCGTGCACTGGTTCCAAACCTTAAATTTACTGAGGATAAACTTTCAACTGAGAATCGAAATGGCAAAGTCCTTGCTAAGGCATGCTAAAGAAAACATCTCATAACATTCCCAGTTTGGAAAATACAGTTTCGCTTATTTGGACTGTTGTGAAGTTGCTATTGAATAGCTCTGTGTTGAGAGCTAAGCTAAAACGGAAATGTGTAAAGAACATGGTTATTTGTATCTAGCTTTGTTTATGACTGGCAAAATTCATTTTTGTCATTGTCCTGTTTACAGGTATCATACACTATTTCATTCCAATATATAGGCTTTAAATTTGGTAACTCCAAGGCTCATTAGGGTGAGAGTGGAGTTCTGTGGTTAGTGAACTATTTACTGATTTTGGCTTGAGGTTCCGTCACTCTATCCACTGTTTAGTTTCAGTTTGTCCATAGATCAGTTTTCCACAGCAGAGTGCTCCATGTTCCATAAAACCTCTGAGCTGTGGTTTTCCTCTCTGTCCCACTGGATAGCTGATACTCCTTTTAACAATCTGGAGAGGAAACCTACTCTTGTGTGGTGTGCTGCTTGGCCACATTAGAAAATTTAGTCTGGATATTCTTTGCGTTGAGGTTGAGCTGAGGGATGACTGCCGGGTCTCAGAGCTTTGTAAACAAGCTATATTTGAGATGGGTAGCTATATCTGAACCATGTCTTGCCACAGTGAATATGGATTTGACAAAGTTTTTATTAGATTTTTTTCTGTAGACCACCAAACATGTTTATTTCCAGGTTAAATGAAATGGTCATATTTACTGAATTACTTTTCATTGCTCACATATATTGTATTAATATGCATGTATTCACATCCACAAACACATTCATGTAGGTGTGACATCCATGACATCTTGCCACAGAGCACAGAGTGCACCAATTTTCATGCAGCTTTAAAAGTTAAAATTTTTAAATCAAGTGCTGTGGTCTAACAAAAATTGCTCTCTTTGGCCTCAGATTTTCTGAGGCCAAAAAAGGAGGGTTCCAGTAAAAGATCTTGTCAACTGCTAAGCACTAAAGATTGGGTTTTGGGATTTTGGGTTGTGCAAGAAATGTGGACATGGAGTGAAAAAGAGTTCAAGTAAATAACAACAAATCCTGGCACCTTATGTCCCACAGTCAGTAAAGGAAGTTGGATAGGAAAGATTGTTATAACATGCCAAATGATCCAAAACAAAAATCTCAAAATCAACTTTCAACATCTCCAAGATATAAAAGACAGAATTTTGAAAAGGTTTTTACCTTCTTAGACTTTAAATTTATTGTACATTACTTAGCAATATTTTTGCACTGCAGAGTTTCTGTAAGGGAAAGTGTAAGCAGAGAAAATTGTCAATGGGCCACATGGAAGCTGAAATATTTGGAGGTTGTGATATTAAATAAAGATGGTCTTCAGATCTAAGAGTGTTTAATCCTATGCACATTTCACATTTTATTTTTACGATATGTTAAATTCAGCACATATACTAATCGGCCACAACATAAAATTACTGACTGGTGAAGTGAATTACATTGATAAAGTTATCATAATAGCACAGATAAGACAGCAGGTGAAAAATTAGTTTCTGAAGTTGATTTGTTGGAATCAGGAAAATTGATAACCACAAGGATCTGAGCAGCTTTGACAAGTGCCAAGTTCTGATGGCTAGGTAATTGGGAAGGAGTATCTCTAAAACGACAGGTCTTAGGAAGTGGTCCAAGGAAGGACAACCGGTGACAAGGTCCTGGGCATCCAAGTCTCTGATGCACATCAGATGTCTGGTCTAACCCCACAGAAGAGCCATTATATCACAGATTACTGAAAAAAGTTAATACTGGCCTTTTAGAATAGTGTCAGAAGCCCACAGTTCATTACAGTCTGCTTTGCATGAGACTGGACAGATGCAAATCTCGAAAAGAGTGTTCGAGAATAGTTCGAAAAACATAAAGTGTTGACTTGACCTATAAACTGGGGTGTGCTGGATAAACTAGTCTGATTAATGGAGGCCTCACCTCACATTGTGCAGGAATTAAAAAAGCTGTTACCAATGTGTTGATACCAGATACCACAGCACACCCTCAGATGTTATGTGAAGTCTATGCCTTGGCAGGTCAGAGCTGTTTTGGCAGTATGAGTGAGACTGATACAATATTAGGCAGGTGGTTTAATTTTGTTGATAGTTAACTTAATGTAGATCTTACTCCAGATTACATGGCATCACCATAATGTCCTATCAACATGTTTTGCAAATGTAACTTAAGCAGACTAAAATGATTTATATTTGGCCAAACTGGATGACCACCGAATAATTACTTTTAAGTGGTTGACATTCCTAAGGAAAGTTTTGATTGATGGTTATGTGGAGGATTATAATTGTTGGATGGGCACAGCATTTTTGACAGGATTATGTGTGCCGACTACAAAGTCAGCGTGAGATACTTTCAGTACCATTATCTCTGCATGGCTTGGAGAGGAATTCTGAACATGGCAGAACTGGTCTTGGCTTCAAATGTTAAGCCTTCTGGAGTTTATTAAAAAAGGCCACTATGTGTGAAAAGTCAAGTTTAAACGAGGGCTTCAACTAAGCAAATTTTTAACAGATGACATTTCTCTACTAATTGAATCCTTCCCTTACATTTTTACTTGTTTGTCCAGTTTAGGAGTGGCATGGCTGGAACAAGTGTAGTTTCATAAGTAAGTATTTTAAAGGACCTCAAAGGTCCTGTAAACAGAGCTATTAAAACTGAATATATTTTTCCCTTTAGAATATTGTTAAAGCATTGCACTGTCTCTACAATTATTTATTCATTAATTATTATGCATAAGACATAATAATTAATAAAATAATGAACATTATGTTCATAATGTCCTCTTGACAGCATGCAGTTTATTGCTTTATGAACAGGTGACAAACAGGAATACTGAAAGTATGAACTTCCTTTAAAATTTCTCATTGTTTTAAAGTGAAATAATACATTATGATGATTGAAACAGGACACTTTATTCTTGTATACTGTATTTCTTGTAATTCTTCCCTCAAACCGGTGCCCTTTGTGTAGGACAGTGACCCTTGCACTCTGTGGCAGGGCAAGACCTTTGATCCAGAATAACAGATGGTGTTTTGTAGTAATTTAAAACAAGAATATTACTGATGTCTAAGTGGAGTTGGATTCAAGAGGTTAACTCTGCTTCTGTTAATAAGCATGTTGCTGTATAAATATAGACCAAAGCACCCCATGATTATTTCAGACCACTTTAAAACCATATACACAGGCAGGGAAGGGATGGTTTGCACAGGTTTTGTGTGATATGCAGTTGGTGGATCAAAATGAACTAAAGAGATTTGAAATTATTTGTATCTAAAACAGCAGACTATCTTATACACTATTATTATACAGCATGTGTGATTAAGTGCATTTTAAAAAAATGGTAATTTCTGTAATAAATGGAATCCCTCATACACATTCAGATCAAGTGGGAATGCTTTAAAGCTTCAGTCATCCATCCTTTGTGTCATAGCAACTACATGTCTCCAAAATAATCCACCCCCTGCTGTTGTCACAGGTATGCTACGATGAAAGTGAATGACAGTTTCTGGGTGTGAGAGTGCAGTTAAATTTTTGTGTTTATAAAAGGGGGCAGGGCAGGTGATTGAGACTGTATGAGTGCCTTGCATACCTAGGGGAGGGGACTTGCTGCTTATACTTGGCCTATCCCCTGACGGCAAACTCGTCCTGTGACAGTTAGGTGGACAAATCACAAAAGTTCCGCCTTCATGCTCTAGTGTCACTTTATTTGCCACCTGAAGCGTTTCCTCTCCACCCCCTCTGAGCTCACAGGAGGTCTGAACTTTGGTTGCAATGATTTCTGGACTGTGTGCCCAATGAATTCTTGCATGATTACTGCCTGACTCAGACTGTGGGTACATATTCTCTACTGGCCGGACAACGTCAACATCTTCTTAAAGGCTTGTGCCAAGTTAGGACTTAAAAAAGCTCAACTCTTCCATCCAGGAGACTTGCAGGACTTATCCACACGTGTAGCTTTCAGGTAAGTTTCTATTCTCTGCTCATTTCTGTAATCAGTTTTGATCCACTGCCAGGGGGAGAACTGTTATTACCATGTAGAAACGTACTTAAATACTGTTTGTACTTCAAAGCTTGTTAAATTTTACAGATAGCCTAAGCTGCCCACATGCCTGTGTAAAATGATCTGGTGTTACTGACCCTTGGTTTAAATTTAACTGAACCCATTATCAAATCTATGACCCCACAGTGAGTCCTGATGTGGAACAGATGCATTTTGAAAGCTTGTGTAGTAGTTGTGGCAGTATTTTTCATTTGAGCTTTTTGAATCCAACCCTAAGTCCATAATTAGGCTAATTTTGTTTGAAAAGGATAACCACCATTAAATGAAGCATTGAGTGCTCTTTTACACTACCCATGAACCTGTGGCAGAGATAATGACATGTTAAATGTAAGTCTACTCTGTTACTAGAAATTACAGAGATGACTCCCTCATATATCACATAGTGTGCTCACTGCATGTTATTCAAGCTTTGTTGTTTTTGATTTGCTACTCTCCCGAGACTAGGGTGAAACGGACACGGCATGTTGAACAACCTGTTCAGTTTTTTTTTGCAGGTGTGTCTTTGGGAGGTAGTGGTTTTAAGCTCTGCCAGTCCCGCTCTGGCATGTTCTCTGACAGCATATCAAAATTAGTATAGGCCTTTTCAGCAGTTAACTAAATGGGATAGATTCAACTTTTGTTCACATTCAAGTTGAGGTCCTAATTAATTTGTGTGTGTGTGTGTGTGTGTGTGTGTGTGTGTGTGTGTGTGTGCGCGCGCGCGCATACATATTTATAAGCTAGAAAGTGAGCTTGTGGTCAGAGTCAAAACTAAAACTGTGAGCTGAGGTTCAACAAAGCTTTGCTGTGTGACTGTAACCATGCCACACCCTCCCAGCCCTAGCAACCTCACTGATCAACCAGAGTTTGGTGTGCGTGTTTGTGTTTATGTGTGCGTGTATGTGTGCGCGTGTGTTATGTGTCCACTGTCAGGTGTTTCTCAGTGCACAGTGTAGTACTTCTAATTATAGAACGGAAAGGTCAGTTTTTGATAGCAGATGGAGCAGTGAACTTATTACTGGTAGGCTTTTTTTAGCTTATATTCTATTTTGTTCCATATGCTTCTGGTGTAGCTTTATTCATGTATATGTTTACATGCTATAAACAATATTTTTGTTGTCTTCTGGGCTGAGTATTTTGCAAACTGATAGATTTGCTAGGAAGTATGTATGTGTGCAGGGTGGCTCACAATGAAACAACCAGAGAAAATTGCTGGTTAATACTGAAGATTTACATTTGTTTAGTATTCACATCATATTTTCAGGCTTGAATCAATCTTGACAGTATACATTATCCTTATACAGTATCCTTTAAACTTTAAACTCATGAAAATATTTCTGTATTACATACTCCAGCTCAGAGCAGTTCTCAGTTAATCAAAAAATTTAAGTTTCACAATTCCTCTGGGTCTCCATAGGGATGTCTTGTTCCACATGTAAGGCAGAGTAAGGGGCTTTTAATTGGTCTGAAAAAAGAAAGATCTATATTTATAATGCCTCATCAGACAACAAAAAGGAAGTGTCTCAATGTGTCTAGCAGCTTTTAGGCCTCAGCTTATTGGTGCCTCCCGCTTTAGAGCCCTAGAGCTGTTCAGCTTTGTTTTATATCTGTTCTATAAAAGGGAACAGCATATTAGATGTGAACTTGTTGTTGATTGTTGTTCAACTTGAAATGTACTGACTTTGTGCTATTACTGAACAGATGAAAAGCTTGCTTTTCTCAAATATGTGTGGACAGAGTTCACATCTAGTAGTTTTTTAACTATATATTTTAGCAAATATTTTACCAATGCTAACTCAGTATTTATGAGCACTGTGGGTGATCTTAATATTTTTTAATGGATTGAGTCCTTCATATTTCAGGCTGCACTGATGAATTCAGTTTCTACACAAAGAGAAACTGACGCAACATATCATGAAGAAATATCTGATCATTCTTGAGCTAAATCATGGTTCAGAGACTTTATTGTTGGTTGTTACAGTGACGGTGAAAGGTAATCAGCACTGCGTGAACTTTGGGCTTGGCTCACCGTTCTGGCAATGTATTCACTGCCCGTTGCACATACTGTCTTTTGATGCATCCCCACCCTTTATTATTGCTCATCTTTCAACTGAAAACTCTCCACATTTATGGCTTTTTTTATTTGTTGAATGTGTAAATCTGTAGCAAATGTTAACATTTTTGAAAGCTATACATAGATAGGCTTACATCATTTAGGAATATATTGAACATTGAACTACAGTCCAAATAACATCCTGTTACCCAGAGTTACGGAGGATCAGTGGATTTCAGGATTACAGTAGAAAGTACTGTAGAAACACGATTGTTCTGTTCTACTGCAGTAACTGGCCTCCTTTCATTCCAAGCTGTTGCTTCTTTGTTGCAAGAACTTGCAGAAGATATGCTATTGTTGCCATTTGAGTCAAGTCAGTAGACTCATACTCTTTTAGTATTTGTAGGATAAAGTGACAGTTGTTGCTTTTACCAGGATGCTACTTTAAATGCAGTATTTAAAAGATTAGTACAACTAAGTGTAACTAAGTGGATTATCAACTGATAGTCATACAAGAATTAAAAGTATGTAAGGAGTTCCTGTGAGGTGGAAAAAACCAAAAGTGCACTACCTAAAGGTTGCATCACAGTTTCACACTTACAATTGTTTTGTTGTTGTTTTGTTTTTTTTAACGACTGCACAAAGTTACATCACAGGTCACTGAGTACATTTAGTCTCAGAGTCAAAACTAGTGCTGGTATTAGCTTGAGTTTTGGTTTCTCACACCCAGAAAGCTTTCATGTATTGAAATGGCATGATGGGTCTAAAAAGAGGGGCAGTTGCCACTATGAATACTATGTTTGCTCTTTGGGTGTGTGGTGCTGGATGGCAGTCACTGTCGCAAGCACTGATGTAATTGTATGTCACACAATTGTGAAAGGCACAATTATGGTGAATGGCATATCAATAAACTCTTCTGTGCAAATGGACCATACCATAAATGGAGACACTGGGGTGGTGTTCTGGCTTTCTGACCAGCTAATCGAGAGACAGAAGTGCCAGTCTCACGTTACTTCTGGATCGAAGCAGCTGCACCTAGGGGGAACGAAACAATTCCTTAAAGACATGTCATTCACTTCACAGCTGATGTTCTCTTCAAAGCCTTACATATCAGGCCAACCTGTGAGCTATGAGCTATGGTTGTTTCACATTTTGTTAATATGATAGATGTTCAAAATTAAGATCATAAGCTGCATTTTTCTTTGTTTTTTTTTTAGTTTGTTTTTTTTTTGCACTTACATGGGAACATTCTTTAGTGAGTACCATGCTGGGCTGGGAGGTCTTAATTGCTCCGGTATGCATGCAAATGCACACACCCTCTTATGTTCAATGTTTTTCTTAGGAATATATGATTGTTATTTACCTTAATGAGGGTGTGGATGTTTCACATACAGTCCTTCCCATGTATTGTCAAGATTAAATGTTTCAGAGGGCTTGGTAAAGTTTGGCTGATCTTTTAAGGATTGTCATATAGACATATTTTGATTTTATTTTGACAAATGTTGATACAGCAGTAGCAGATGGTCCATTTCCTTTGTGGGGTGCAATCTTTAAAATTAAAGGCATTTAAAGGGTTCTGTGGAGCCACAGAATGTGTTAGATACCACAGAAAAAGCACTTGTGATTCTCTAAATAACAATGGATGGTTGGAAAAGATATTTCTAAATAAATTCTGCTCTTTAATTAAGCACAGGAAAAAACTTTCTCTTTTTTTATACACATACAGCACTCACATGGGATTCTTGCTTAGACATCCCATGTGTTTCTCAATGACAACACACATCACAGCATATGAGCTGAAAAGATCAGCAATTTTTAGGAATTGGCGGTTTTTGCTACTGGACTCAAGGTTATCACAGACTTTTACTCTGCATTCACTAGTACAGTTTCTGTTGCCACCTTGAGGGCAGCCAACTACTTAGGAATGCTGCTTGGGTCGTTTTCCCAGTTGATTCTCACATTCCCATAGAAGCATGTAACAGCTCAGCTGTGGGTTGGTTGTGACCAACACTGGTTGTGTGTAGCTAACGGTGTAAACATATGGTGTCCTTTAGCACAGGCATACTCTTCAGCCATGGAAATGATACACAACTGAGTGCAGTTTATTAAGATTTTTATTTGTGTGCTTGTTAAAGTTGACGACACGTTTATACAATGTTTCCAGTTCATTCATATTGTGTGCATTCTTGAATCTTGCACAAATTTCTCTCATATAAATTTGAATGTGTCCAATGTTGTCAAAGTTAGTGAGAGTGAGTGAGAGTTGGGATAGGATGGGAGAAGATCAATTTGCATTCACATTTGCCTTGGTTCTGGACAAACGTGCAAAGCATGTATCAGTGGATGTAAGCTGAAGTCAAGTCAACTAAGTCAAGCTGAATCTGAATTAGGTGTGTTTCCTGCAGGTGAAAAGAATAAAGGAAATACATGAAGACACACCTTTTAACTGCATCATGTTTGTAAGGCAGCCCCAGATAGTTTTTGGTTTTGTTCTTAGCTTAATGCACACTCAGGAGAAACATGTAAGTTTTGCTTGACTGATCACGTGTGATCCTGACATCTGTGTATGCACATATGTAGCAATGAAGTAGATAATTTCATATACAATGTAGTGTTACCTAAACGGTAGGAAGCAAAACGACCAGTCAGCCAGTGTGGTCAATAATGTTACTGTGCTGTAATGGAACATAATATAGTGAATTAAAGAATAACAATTTAATATCTCCACTATAATAATTTAAATGTCAGTTAATCATTATTAAAAAATGTCATGATCATCACAGTTCTATATGTAAGGAAAGGGACTAAAAACACTTAAGCATCAAACGATAAAGCATCTAATGATGCTAATGTTCTTTTGGCTAATTAGTATGTTAATCTATTACATCTTTCTATACTTATCACTGTTTTTATTAGCTCTAGTTGCCAAGGACAGCGATTTTGTCAAGTCATGTTTGAAATGTGGAATGGGACATGGAAGATGTTACTACCAGGGCTTTTTCAGTTTAACCCAAAGGATGTTATCAGAATTAACTAAAAATAAAATTTTTCAAATAACATTATTTACTGTGAACGAATGTATGGAATTCTGAGCTGAATAGGACTTTTGTTAAGTTTGAAAAGCATTTTTGGAGTAACCTTGTGGCTATTAAACAGTGGAACATTGAATCTTGTTACATTTTCATATCTCACTTTCACATGAGCGAACAGCTGATCATGTGGAGCCACAGTTCAGCCCCTAGGATCTCTAAGTAGAAAGCCTTCCTTTATCCTGCACTCACTCCCCTTAGGAATTCTTTGGCTTTTGCAGACGTCTTGAATTAGCTTTGGGTAATCAGTGTTCATGTAGATTGTTCCTGAAATTCTCACTTACAAAGCCACCATAAACGTGGACTTTGTACTGATATGAGAATGAGTTTTTCCCTTCTCCTCTCTTTAACACTTTTATTGGGGCAATAAACCTCTATGATCTAGTTGGTTGAACAACTTATTTAATTTACTTCAGTCCACCTTGTACTCGTTTACTTACTTGTAAAAAGCCAAAGGCCACTGATTGCTATCTTTATTCTCCTTTCTATGGGGCAGTGGTGCCCTAGTGGTTAGGGAGTTGCCCCGGATCGGAAGATTGTGGGTTCGATTCCCTCACCAGTAGGTTACCCTCAGGTACCCTTGAGCAAGGTACCCCGTCACTGCTCCCCGGGCGCTTTCAGTAGCTCCCCCCTGCTGCATGTGTGTGTATGGGTGAAACGCAGCGGTTGAGTTTCATTGTTGTTGAGTTTCGTGATGTGATGTGCTGTGCTGTGTTTCATAATGACAAGGATAGTCACTTTCACTATTGCCTATGTCACTTCACTTGTTTTGTGGTCAAAATGGAGAAGAATGTTCAAAAGAATCGAGCAAGAAGCAAGCAGCATTACAAATGTATTACAAAAGCCACGTGGAATTTTTGGTATGATGATGAGTGCCCATGTTCATGCTTTTACACAGTGTGCTTCACCAGTCTGGCCCTCTTATAACAGCTGTTAACCCTTCTTTGTTATCCATGTGTATTCACCAGACTAGAAAACAGAGGGTCAGTGCTAGGGGTGGCTATGGTCAGCACTGAAAGTGTGTATCAGTTCTATAGTATGATTGGCCCATTTTTTTCATTTTTTTTTTTGTTTACATTAGGACACTTGTTGATATTTTCAGGTGACTGGTACATTGCTGAAGTTGAGAAGGGAATGCCTGTTAGGTTAATAGGATCTGATGGCTAAAGGGGTCTGTATTTGTCCACATTGGAAACCTGTAGTTTCAGGGTCTATTGGTTGTGTTTTGTTCTTTCATTCCTCAAATAAATTTTTTTGTGTAAACTTACTCAGGGCCACCATAAAATACATAGTTATCTTTCACTTTTGCCTTTGTGAGACTGGCTGTGCTATCTACTGCGCTGCCCTGAGTGTAAACCTTTTGTGCCATGTTGTGAGGGCAATCTGGCACTGGGGATTGTGCTCTCACTTTCTAGCTCATTCAGTGGGGATCACTGGGACCCAAAACATGCCCACTATTCTTTTATTGTCCTTTTCCCAGTCTGAAAACAATTTAACACATACACCTCTTCTCCTCTTTTGCAGACATCAGGAAACCAACAGAAGGCTCAAAAATGTAAGTGTCCATGCTGCCTTATTGTGCATATATAAATAGATTGTGTGGGTTGATGCATAAATCTTTCATTTAGAATTATTTTTAAATTCTTGTTGTGTTTTCATAATCTATGGTTTTGAATTTTAGAATCTTGGTTCTCAACCTTGGTTTCAATGGTTTCAAAACCTCAGTATCTCTAGGTAATGATTTCTGGATTCAACCTTGCCAACTAGTGTACAATGGAGTTGTCTTTTATTAAAAAGTTGCATTGTCCTGCATAGTCCTGGATGAACCTAGAAACAAAGACTGAAATGTAGCCTTCTGCATGTAAAATTCATCTCAAAGTGGTTTAATGAACCCACTATTGATTTGTAACTGTTTTTATGTTCCCCAGGTTCTAATCACTATATACTGGCTGGGCAGAAAGGCACATGTTGATCCTTTCTATAATGGACCTTACCTAAACCTGAAGGCATTTGAAGGATTACTTGGCAAAACATTATCTAAGGTAAAATGTGACCTACATTATGGCACCTAAAATTCCATAAACTACAGACCAGCTTTCACTTCAAATCCTCTTTCATGCCTGAAAGCCACTGTATTTCTATCTACTCGGGCATTTAAAATAAATGGTGCTCAGAATGGAACTGTGATTATATAACAAGCATGAAGCCAATTCTTAAAACACAGTAAATCATAAGAAAACTGCTGCTGTCACTCGACTATTTTGATTCTGCTTACTTTTTTACTAAGTTGACGGTCCACAAGAACAATTGTAATTCATATTCCACACTTATTGTGGTTAGAAAAATGTTATATGAGGGTTTTTTTTTTTCCACTTGCTATCACCTTCCGCATGCTTTGCTAGTTTTGAAAAATTATATCAGTATGCAGTAGCATGGATGGTAGCATGTAAACAGTAGCATGCAATAATTGACTCAGAACCAAAACACATTTTAAGCTTGCCACTGAATTGTTGCTTCTAGCAAGCCAGAGCTTGTTTCAACTATGGTGGTCAGAGTTAACGGCAGTCATTTTTATGCTATGTCTGTCAAAACTAACCACTACAACTGTTCCACAACATGGCTGAAAACTTTTTGTATACATGTTCTACTCCATTGACATGACTCAGAAAGGAAAAAATGGGGCTTTTTCATCAATGTCTCTAGACAGAGAGGCTGTACTCTGTACGGGAGAAAGACTCAGCTGTTTTACCGTTTATCCTGAAAGGCTGAGTCAAGTTTTTGGGCTTCTCTCTCTCTGTCACTCACACACACACACACACACACTCACTCTCTCTCTCTCTCTCTCTCTCTCTCTCTCTCTCTCTCTCTCTCTTGCTTTCTATCTCTCTCTGTATTACACTCTCTACCCTTATGCCTTACAGGCTCTAGAAGATTGCACGTCTCCACAAAGCAGTGTGGTTGAACGTGATTTTGGAGACAGTTGGTACGAGAGCGAGAGAGAGAGATTTTTCTTTTTGAGGCTGGACATAGGAGAGAGGACTCTCTAGACAGCTTAGACTCACTGGGATCCAGGACTACCTGTACATCTTCAGATAACCTACTCAAAGGCAGCAGTGAGGGTAAGTTCTTGAGCCAGCTCTATCCTGGCATCTCTTTCCCTTAATGTCTGTAGTCTACATTTCTGTTTCAAATACCTTTTTCTTAATGAGAAAATTTCTCTTAAATGTTCAAAGCATGTAATTATGTTCTATTGGTAAAATGGTGAACATATATAGAATGTCTTTATATACTTTGGGACAGATTTTTTGTTTGAGAACACCAATGTTCAAAAATACTGAAAAGACAGTAATTATACTATACAAAAGGATGATTGTTAAAGGAGAAACACCTTCATTTCATGCTTTTAATGTCAGAAAGGCTTAAGAAATGTTTTCTAACGTATGTCAACATAAGGAGTGAGAATATAATCCGTTAAGCAAATTGGTTTCTGTTTTAAAACTGTTTGGCGTCCTCTAGTGGTATGTTTTAGGCATTATTTGTCTCTTTAACACTGATGGCCATAACACAAAACTGGATTTGTCCTATTTTATTATTTTTTTTACACTGTGATATGAGTGTGATATTCAGCAGATACGCACTATTTATATAGAAGTTCCAAGTGCCCTTTCTTTAGACTCTATCTGTCATTTCTGTTTTTCTCTTACCTCATACAAAGACAGGGTTATAATTAGGGGGATCTCTAAACTGGCTTGGTGTTCATCTCAGTGAGACATTCCGCCATACTCCACACCAGCCTGTAAATGAGTCTCCCTCCTTTCCCACTGTTACAACATCCCGGTTTACTGAAGACAACGGTGTTTGTATGTTTGCGAGTGAGAGAAAGATAGAGTGGGTTCCTTGTTTTAACCCTTGTTTTTCTTGCTTCCAGGCTTCAGCAGTGACGGTAGAGTGAGGTAGAGCTGGGCTTCAAAATGTCAGAAAACAAGGACTCACTCAGCTATCGTCGCTCACTTGTCATCGCCCCAAAGACCACCACTCAGTTCAACCAGTTTCTTCCCACGAAAGACAAGCAGTCAGGCTATGTTCCAGCACCACTGCGCAAGAAACGTGCTGAGCGTCATGATGACAACAGACGCAGCTGGGCCAGCCCCATGTTTACTGAGGAGGATGGAACTTTTACTAGGTAACACAAGTTTTTCTTAAACTCATTTTATATTTCTGTTTTTAATCCAGGGCAGCCCTGAAACCAATAATCCAATCCTATAATTATTCTGCAGGTTTCACAGTATTGGGTATAAAACAAAGTTTTGACTTCATATAAAAAAGAAAGCCTGGGCCATTATTTGTTATATTCAATATTAACTAAACATTGAATAAGAATGCTGAACTGGGATCAATTTATGTCTTTTGCAGTGCACTGAAAAGGACTAACTAAATATTGATTGTGAACTAGCTTTCAGCACCTTTGCCTTTCTCAGGAGAGGGAACAGTAAATGTTTTCTGTAAGCTCGTGGCAGTCCAGCCACTGAAAGGTGACATTGCAGTTGACATTGTCATGACAAATGTCTGAATTTGGTGCTTTCTGACCCCTCTGTTTATTGGTATTGTGTGCGTGTTTTACCTCCACGTCCCTGGTCGCAGTTTTAACAGGGCAGGTGCAGGCCCCTCCTTCACCGAAGCAAGCACGGAGATTTCTGTGCCAGCCACACACCTTGCTTCGGCACATGAGTATGAGAGCAGTGATTCGGATATCGACCGTCCCGACCCTGACCTGGTCCTGGATGACTTGGCCAGCCGTAGATTTCACAGCCCTTCTCCAGTCACTCCTACCAACTTTGCCTTGCCTATGAGCTCAGTGGAGTCCCCCACTATGTCCCGAGCTTCATGGCCACAGGTCACTGTCACTAATGTCCCCCCAAAAACGCTGACTTATCTCAGGTCAGACAATTCCCCCGAAACTATAATACTCTTTCTTTCCTTGAATGCATAATCAGGCTTAACATTTACTTTGTCTATGTTTTGGGTGTTCAGTTGCTGTTGTTTACCTTTTTTGTCTTGGTTTTGGTTTGATTTTGTGATCAAATTCATTTTGAATGTCCCTAAATTGCATCACTATTTATTCATTTTTTAATGATAGTGGTTGGTTTGGTTTGGTTTGGTTTGGTTTGGTTTGGTTTGGTGCTTGACCTTTGCACTCATATGGTGTTTTGATGATGTGTAGTGAGGAGTGTCTTTGTATAGTGACTCATCCACAGCTGTCTCTTGAGCAGCAGTGAGAATGGGCATGCTCAGAAGGCTGCTAGAAGGCCTTCATCTGCTGATGTCTACATGTATGAAGACTCTGAGGAAGAGGATGATGAGATTGGTTATGCTGACCCTGTTCAAGATGATCTTTATGCACGTAAAGTCAGTCTGATGACCCAGCCCTCTGCCACTGTTGCCTATGATAAATTTCTACCCAAGTTCTGGACACCCGAGGAGGATGCACATGTCCAGAAGATCAGACTGGGCTCTCAGCGTCGGCCCTGGTACAGAAAGATTCAGGGCTTCAGGTGTGTCTGGTGCTTTGGGGGTAATGGCAACTAATCATGTCTACAAAGTTAACTGCATTCTAATACACTTTTGTTCCAAATAGTTGGAATCACTTATTTTTCAATATTTTTTTAAATAATTAGTTTCTAGTGAATTATTATAAACTAGATTATAGAAAATATTTTGGATGTTTAATTGAATTTAAAAAAATTTATATTTGATACTGATTTGTTAACTATATTTATACAATAATAATTTAGCATACAGTTTTGAATTATGAATAAATGCATCTAAAAATGTCAATGTCCTACAACTTTCTACAGATTATTTGATGTCATAGCAAGATTAATATAAATAGAAAATTGTACATTTTATTATAATAAAAACAGTGATTCCCAGATTTGGAATGATGTGTGTTGGACAGATAAACATCTGTTCTAATTTCATGATCTAAGACTTTTCTAAAAAAAACTATTCTTTGAAAGTTCTGCTGTTTTTCACTTATTTTTCTTTATTTGCCATTATTTCATGGGTTCTGCGGTTTGCAGGTTGAAAATCAAATCTTGATTTCTGGTCTTCTTTTTCCTGGAAGTTGGTTTCTGATTTTTATCTTTCTGTATCCTTTCTTCCTCCTTTCTGTCTCTTCCCACCTTGACCTCTGTGTGTCCAGCCGTAAGAAGTCTGGCTCATCCTCGGAGGATTCGGACTGTGATATAAATCCATGGCTGTGTGTGCACTCTCCCTCTCGCTCACACTCTGAACCCCCCACTTCTCATCCCCACACACCTGAAGCCTCAGCTCAACCTAGAGTCCCCATCACCCCAAGGTCCTTATCACAGTCCCACATACAATAGGACTGGCTTCACTACAGCTTCTGCTCACACAAACTAATGAATGCAAAGTACTTGGACACCATTTACTAAACTACATTTTGAACGCTGTAATTGGTCAGTAATATTTAATGCAGAATGTAGTGAATATACTTAAAGAGCCCTTTTGATTTTGATGTAAACATAATTTACAAAATGTTTTAAAATATGCTATTAACTCCACAGTTCATGTGGTTCATCTGTGGAAATAAAAATAGGCCCTTTCTTAAATAGACATAGAATTTTTTGTGATGTCACTTTTATACCTGCCCTGTGATGGACTTTCAACGTGTCCAGGGTGTTTCCTCACCTTTCGCTGTATGTGCGCTGGAATAGGCTCCAGCAACACCCATGACCTTGTTCAGGATAAGACAGTGAGAGACTTTTTATACTTTTACATTCATGTATCTGTTCAGCTCAAAGCAGTTTTGTCTGTCCTTCATGTTAAAGTTACATGAAGTGTTTGAACTCTCACTACTTTTTATATTAGTCAAAACATAGAGCAACCATTTAAAGCCAAGCTCTTTACAAAATTAGTCTTAAAGCCAAAGTAACATAAATATTTTCTTTTACATAAATCCATTTTGTTGAACATTTTATTGATGTTTATTACAAAAAAAATTATTCCATGTCAAAATTTTAATACATGAGCATGTTTGGGGCCATTGAAATATTGTTCATACTTATTGAACAATATTTCAACAGATTTGCTGTAAACCTTGTAGCAGCACTTTTCTGTAGCATTACAATCATACAGTGCTGTTGTTTTCACCTCCTTTTGCTTTGACCTCTTGTGCATGTGCATACTATCCCTGTCCTCTTGCAAATTCTGAAACCTGCTCTTTCTTCCCCTTCACATTACTCTAGCCCGCTCATGCAGCCACTCACTACTGCTCAGCCAAACACTGGGCCCCTCAGACTAGAGCTCCCTGATTTCTGGCCCAGCCCAGACCCCACATCAGGTCCCAGCCTCATTAAATGTGAGAAACGCCCTCTTTTGGGGCGTGAGAACCCCAAGGACCCCTACAATGTGTCCGAGGACATCCTCCCCGATTTGGAAAATGATGATATGTTCACCCGCCGTACATGTGCCTTCCGCTCTAGTGACAAGCTGGCATGGCTGAAATATGGAGACTTCCTTACCTCACATCGCAGGTCAGAGCCATCTATCAAAGTGGTCATCCAGCCTCGCAGTGGCCAGCCTGTCTACCCAGATATTGAGAGAGACGACATTCTCTATCGAAGAGTCCAGCTTCAGTCAACACAGCGTCCACCATCAGGGGCGCCTGATATCTACCACCCTGTGCCCCTTCCAGAGCCATGGACTCTGCCTCCAAAGCTTCAGGCCAAGCTATTGTGTGCCCCTTGCCCTCCACCACAGGAGCAGCCCAGGCCTGCTGAGAAACAAAGACAGGAGCAGCACCTGAAAGCAGATGATATGTTGGTCAGGAAGCTGAGGATGGTGCAAATGCAGGATGTGCGAAATCCCACTAGGGCTGGACAGAGTTCACCTGCCAGTCACATGGGCCCCACTGTGCCTTCATCTTGCAGTGAGGAGGACTTGCAGAAATGGCAGGCCATCAGGGAAGCCAGCCGCCTAAGATATAAGAAGAGGCTGATGGTGGAGCGGTTAGGTTTCTGAGTGTGCAGACAAGTCTCCTGGCCCTGCCTGTTTTCATAGCCCCTCTAGTTCAAAAGCTTTTTATTTTCATCTCATGTTTAGACTCTTGAGGTATGTGTGTCTTTGGTTGTCTTTGAGACTGAATTACTGTTTAAAATTGTGCAATAATATAACACTGCAAAGATCATGATAAGGAATAGGTCAGGACAAAATAAACATATTTATTGAAGTTTTACATTCATCAAACTATACTGAGAATGTCCATATTAATAAGATGTTCAAGTATAAAAGTATTTATCAAGACTGCATGAGCTTGAGTTTGTAATAGTAACACCAGAATACTGGTTTGTTGCTTTATTATTAATGAATTTCCCTTCTGTTTTTCTTTTGAGCATTTTTTGAAAGATTGAGCATATAAATAAAAAACCAATACAAAACTTGTTGAAAGCTTTTGTGATGAATGCAGAGATGTGAAATGAGAGATATAGTTCTGCTTACAGTTTAGCTTGATGTTGCTTGAAATCATGAGCTTTACACAGACTTGTGGGGGTGGTAGTGCAAGTACCAAAGCTGTGGAGGAATGTGAAAACCTGAGTAATGTCTATAAATAACACATCCAGACATGGCCAACATTTACGAGGCTGCCCGCAAACCACACTAGCTAGAAATTCCTTATAGCCACAAGATCCAGTGAAAGCTGGAAGTTACACTTTTGTGTCTATGGAAACACACTCTCAAAACAAATTGAACTTGTGACTGCCAAGTAAAGGAGTTAAACTCCTAGGGTGGATGCACACCTGGTATAAATTATAAAGAGTTATAACCTTGACATGTTGGGAACTCTACTGTTTGACCTCTCACCTTGCCCAAAAGCAAGTTATTGCTATGTCTAGGTTCACACACTTCTGCAGCCACACTCCATGGAATAGTGATGTGTTTTCTCTTTTACAATATACCCTCTCTTCTCTGAAAGGTAAAAAGTAAATTCAAGGCACGATTTTGACAATATTTTGGTTGCATTCTGACATTCTTTGGTCAAAATCCTCAAAACACAACACATGATACATGGTATTTGGTTGTCTTTGATTCTCCAGACTGTTGCTAAAGGGCACAGGTAGTGATGGGTGAGTAAATATCTAGAGTAGGACATGGCACGTTTTGTTAAGCTTTGTTGTCACGCCCTGCTGCCTTTCTGTTGTTTGGCTTTGCTCTGATGCTAAGCGCTGACTATCACATTGCTTTGGTCCCCATGGGCTGCATGCCAGCTCTTTTCATCCCCATACAAAGTGAAATCAACAGAAGCATACAATGCCAGCAAATAAACCTTGTTTGCTTTGGGCTGAAATAAAGAGCTGTGTCTCAGTGAATCAGGAAAAATCTATAGCTGGTAGATTCAGAGGATAAACAGTAAAATAGGGTCTTGTCATCAGGTAAGGATGCATAATCTCAGTGCATATTATGAAAACAGATGCACTAACTCAAGTTGTGTTCAGTATGCAAAAGCTGTTTTACTAACACAAAAAAATATTTTCAACACATAAATGCATGCAATGAGCTGAATGCAAATCATGCTGTGAATAGTTTTTTCCATCCAAAACACTGGCACATGCTTATTCCATAATAAAATGTTATTGCTAACATTTGCTAATCTAACTTTGTGTGTGTGTGTGTGTGTGTGTGTTGACAGGAGCAAATCAATGACTGATATCCCTGTTGAGCAGGCAGTCACAAGGCAGAATCAAACTGAGCAGCTTCAGAGGATTCGTGAGCAGGTGAAAGAAAATGAGGACAGGTGGCAGGATGTGAGTATGAGCCCTGACTGCACTGCTACAGAGGCTGTAGTCAGCTGCTTTGTTCTGCAAACACCATCATTTCACATTATGCTTCATCTTAAGATTTGTATCAAGCTAATCACAATCTATCCCAACTTTTTACATAATTATGTAAAATAATTATTTGATCCCTTAAACTACAGACCTATTCATCTGAATCATTACCCAGTACCTACTGTAAATATTTTTAATGGCTGCAATGCAACAAATGATTTAATCCATTAATGTATATATTTAAAATGGTATATTTCTTTTGTTCCATGTGATCTTAGATCTTGCTGAAAAAATGTTTCTAAATGTATTTAAGGTACATGAATAGATTAACTAAGTTAAGGTTTGAAGCATGGTTTGAAGCATTAATGCTACAGGACTGCCCACAGTGTGTGGGCTGGTTTTTAACAAGCCACAAATAATATTAAACTGTTATAACGGCAGCATGAACATCAGTCTTCTAATGAGGAATTAATTCTTTAAGTTTCTGTGATGCTCTAAGGTAAGGATTTTTATCCTGGAAAGGACTTTCTCTTCAACACAGCATTTAGGTCACATACGGGCTCCAAATACACATGGGACACAAGAAAGTAGAGCCAAGCGTACAAATAGGACACCTTTAAATCTAGTCCACACTCCACCCTACTTCTCCCCCCCTCCCCTTCTCTTTCTCTTTCTCTCTCTCTTTCTCTCTCTCTCTCTCTCTCTCTCTCTCTCTCTCTCTCTCTCTCTCTCTCTCTCTCTTCTATGTGTATGAATAAGGACCTTAACACAGGTTATGAAGAGTTATGGAGGGTAACTGTTCTGTCTTCTGCAGGATCTCACCAAATGGAAGAACAAGCGCAAGAGTGTTAACTCTGATATAATGAAAAAGAAAGAAGAGAGGGAGCAGATTGAGATCCACACTTCAAACAACAGCACCAGGAAACCTAAAACCTTTAAAGAGATGGCAGAGGAGAGGTAAAGTGTACCAGATAGACAGAGAGACAGGCACACTCTCTCACACACACACGCATACCCATATACATGGCTTCTTTAACACTAACATCAATAGCACTTTCTTTCTGTTTGATTAAATGATCATTGTTCCAGTAATTTTAAAATGAGTGTGGTTTAAATGTTAATTAATTTGTTTTTAAAAATCAAAAATAAATCCATTTTAAAATAAATAGGTAATTTAGTTATAAAATATTTAATACATTTGTTTTGTGATCATAACTGTTTTAAGGTACCTAGTAGTTTCAGGTATTCACCAAATTACCTATACATTGCCCCAAGTTGCTGGTGAGAGTTTGGACCCTGCCACTCCCTAATCGTTCTGGTCTGAGTGCAAGTGTAATCTAATCTTTACTGCTGCCCTCCCTCTATGCTGCTCTCCCTTTCACTACACAGGGAGAATAGAGATCCGGGCAGCTACAGGAGCCGCTTCAGCACCTTCTCTGCTTCTGAAGACCAGGATGTCTTTGAGGATCCAGCACCCAAAACTAGGACATTACCATTTCGTAGTTACACCATTGATAACCCCTATCCTTTTGGAGAGAGACCTATGGTGCCCTCTTTGCCCAGCCAGCGTGATGATGAGTCTGCAGCTGGCAGCCTGATACCAGACAGAGCCCATTCTTCAATGCGTACTCTTCACAGCAGCCCTGGGAACCAAGCAAATATGAGTAACAACAGCAAAGAAAATCAAGCCAGCAACACAAGCAGTCACAGCCTCCTGGATGACCCAATTTCTGCCAAAAGCACCAGCAAGTCCAGCCTAGCAGAGCCCACCACCAGCAGCAGCACCAGCACTCCTCTGCTGGAGCCCAGTACTAAGCCAGCAGACAACTACAGAAGCTCCTTTAGACCAATGGCTGAAACCAGGCATCCCTCTGGAAGGCTTGAGGACAACCAAAGCCAACCTTTTTTGTATAAGCCTGATTCAGTGGAGACAAAGCAGCCTGTGGTGGCTCGGGTTTCCGCTTCCCTCCCAAGGACCTACCAGAGATCGGATAGCGCCCGGCTGACCTCTGTAGTTACCCCCCGGCCTTTTGGTACCCAAACCAACAGGATATCCTCCTTACCTCGAGCCTACACGGTGAGAAGCTTTGAGATTCTCACATGTACAAATCTTAAATTTGAAAGATTTTTTGAGTTTAGTATATGCTGTTGTCTAGAAATCACCTGAATGCTGTTACAGTGCATGATTTATTTACACTCAGTGACTGATCTGTTTACAACTCATTAATTATGCATTAATTATGCAGCATGTTAATTCAGTTCTGCTACTAGTTTAAAGCTGCTGAAGTGCTGGTATTTTGGTGAACTTTGCGAACACAATTATGAAATTATTAAATATTATTAGACTTGCCCTCATTTTGTCTGTATATGTGGTCACACGAGCTGACAGTTTTCTTGACATCTATGAATTTTGTATCACAGAGAATTAAATCAAGGACAAAATAGACTATTATTTCATCAAGTAAAATCCTTTTATACAAAGAATTCTTTTTAATAACACCCTAAAATCATTCCCTAGTTGGATGACTCTTACAAGCGCTTTAACGGTGAAGGGGAAAAGACCTCAGTTTCCAGCCTTTATGCACCATTTATGAAAGAGGATGAGGCTCATTCCCAGACTAGCTCTGCTCATAGCAGCAATGAGGATGAGGATAAAGAAGAGGAAGAGGACCAAATAGATTCAGCTAAAAAGACCCCGTCTTCGATTACTCCAGTCAACCGTGTTTCTCCACAGCCTAAATCTGTGTCCCCTGTCAGCAATGTACAACAAGTAAGTTTACAGGAGTAATCATTTTTTGTCAAGAATCTACACATTTACACTTCCCTCTGAAATCACTTTTTATGTAACTTTTAAGAAGACAAAAAAGTCACTCAAATGCAGAAAGTCTCAACACCAAAAAATTACTGATTAATTATCTGTTTCTTCCAGGCAAGATACAGTGACATGAGGATCAGCTTGAATCAGAAACCCAACAGCAGTCGTGACTTTGGCTTTCAGAGTGCCTGGGATTCCACAGGGGCTCAAGTCAAATCAATTCAACCAGGTATTAAAAATAAAAATAAAATAAAGTATGTACATTCTTTCTCTCTCTCTCTCTCTCACTCTCTCTCTCTCTCTCCTAAACTCAAGTCAACATGCAGGAGTGTCTTCCACCACTGTAATTTCAAATTGCACCAGAAACATTTACATTAACTGAGCATGTGTGCCACTCTAATCTGAACTCAGCTTTAATGCAGATGTTGACAGCACTTTGTTAAAGTATATGGGACAGAATGTTTCTAGGTCATATTAATTCAGCCACTCTGCGAGTTTAAGAGACATCTGCTGCAGAGCAGGAAAATGAAAGATAATGGATTGCATATAATATATACATATATAATACACTTAAATGACTTTCAAAATAACTGTATGCTAAGCAGAACCTCTGAAATGCAAATTGCTCTCCATATTAATGAAAGACATATTTGTACCGGGCTGTGACATTCTGAGTTTTTCTGGAATATTGAATAGTTTTTATTTAAGTTCTAAGTATTTATGATATGTATTTGATGTCTTGTGTCCTACCTGATAATTAAAGATAATGAGCATTTTTTAAAATAAAAATAAATGTGGAATAGCTTTGGAAATAAATCAAGCAAACCAGCAAATCTGCTGCTAGAAGAAAATAACCAATTTATTTTTTATGTGCTTCCTCTGCTCTACATTTGATTCTGCTAGTTTTTGCAGCACATTAAAATACAAAGTGTGAAATAAAAAATAGAATATAACGAATAAAAAAATAATGTGTTCATCACTGTCTGTGTATTTCTTATCAATGTGCAATTTCATGTGTGTAATTTCATGTGTAGGCAGCCCAGCAGAGATGTGCCATCTTCAGGTGGGGGATGAAATTCTGGCGATTAATGGACACAAGGTGGCAGAATTGACCTATGAACAATGGAAGAGTAGTCTGGATAAAGCCCTGCAACAGGGAAGCCTGTCAATGGACATCCGCAGGCATGGCAAGAACAGTGAGTCTTTCCCCAAATCCGTACACTAACACACTCACAACTTTTGAACTCTTTAATGTTTATGAAGTTCCACACAGTCATTAGTTCCACACAGGTAAGCCACACAGTCATTAGTTGCAATCAGTGATAGAGGGGGGAGAAAATCCCCATTTTAATATTAATAGCATAGTGTTCACCAAAATACACACCCTTCATTCTTACCCGAATTCTCTGAATTAATCTCTATCTGTATGACGCACTATGATAAGATTATTATGACTGGAGATTTTAACTTACATGTTGATAATAACTTGGACTAGAAAGCAATGTGTTTTATTCAACTTCTAAAATCGTTCAATTTTTATCAAAATATTTCAAATCCCACTCATAACAGAGGACATACCAAACGCCTAGTTATTACATGTGGTCTGTGTCTAAACATAGATAAAACTGACGATGTTTCTTTTCAGACCACTATCTCATCTTCTTTACCCCAGTATAAATATAAATAGAACTTACCTGGCAGGAGAGATAGGAAGATGGTTCACCCAGGGTGAGGCTCAGCAATTGCTCTCCATGTGTGCTGACCCCTGTGAAGTCCCCAAATGTGGGAGTCTTGACTGCTTAATTTCTGGTAGTGAGGGACTGCATGCTTTGTGCTTCCGCGACATCATTCCTTGGTGGTCTGGTAGCTAGGATTCAGAGTTCTCACTGCCGCAGCCTGGGTTCCGTTGACCTAGTGGTTAGGGAGTTGGCCACAGAATTGGAAAGTTGTGGATTTAAATCCCAGACCAGTAGGTTTCCCTGATGTACCCTTGTGCAAGGTACTGTCACCATCACAATTCCCTGGGCAACATTTAATAGCTGCTCCCTGCTGCACGTATGTGTATGAGGCTGCATTTGGTTGTGGTTCACTGTGTGTTGTGCTGTGCACTCACAATGACAAACAATCATACAGTCAATAAGGCAGTGCACAGATGCTGATGAGAACAGGGTCTCCCTCTTGGGACTTAAGCTCAGCTTTTGACACTGTAGATCATGACATTCCATTAAATCGCATTTAATATTGCGTGGGCCTTGCGTGGAACTGTTCTGAAATTACTGAATACATATCGGAAAGGGAGAAAGTACTTTGTTAATATAGCTGAGCATTGTTCTACTGAACACACCATATTATACAGGGTTCAGTACTAGGCCTACTCTTATTTTCCTTATATATGCTTATATAACAAATATTAAATACATTTTATAATTCATCTAATTAACATGAAAAAATTAACAAATCCATTAATTAAATTCACAATGTGTCTGGCCAGTATCAGTAAGTGGATTAAGTCTAATTTTCTAAAATTAAATGAAGAAAAAACTGAATTCTCATCATTAGAAATGAAGCAAAGAAAGTGCAGGTGTCAAAAGAATTAGGGAACCTAGCGTTGCATTCAAAGGATGAAATCAGAAACCTGGGTGTGACTTTTGACTCCAACTTAAATTTTAAATCACACATTGATCACACACAAATTAGAGCTTTTCTCAGAAAGAGGGATGCTGCAAAACTCATACATGCATTTCTTTTCTATCAACTAGATCACTGTACGCCCTGTTCACTGTTTGACCAAAAAACACTGTCAACAAATGAAAGCACTTAATGGATTGGCTCCCATGTACTTCACACACTGTCAGATAGGATACACTCCTAATCGAGCCTTAAGATCACTGACTACTGCTTTATTGAAAATCCTACTTTCTGTACAAGTTTTTTAGCAGACACATAAGGAGGTCTATGTGCTAATTTGGTGTCTCCTTATCTGTCTGTGTATATGTCTGCTCATCTATCTGTTGACCTCCCTGTTTTTTTACTTCTTTGCTAATATCAACCTCTCCCAGGCTTATTGTGTTTTCTTTGGTTTGTTCATGTCTGCCTAATCTCTTACTCTGTTTGAATAGTCCAGTTTCAACAGAGCTCATGAAGGTTAATGGTGATGTTTTTTATATTGCTGTTTACCAACAATCGTATGCCACCTAGAATCCTTATGTTTAATTGATATTACACCTGTCCTTTCGTCAGCTCCATTATGCCTAAAGGTGTACTGGAAGGTATAGGCTTGTTGGTAAAATGGGTGTGTAACCTCTAGACTGCATGGCAGGGGAAGGTGGTCTGTCTGTCAACCCCACTATCTGGTGACATTAACGTGGTAGCTAAGGCGTCGCCGTCAGATGCCCTGTCTGTAGCAGTGTGTCCTCTATTGTAGTAGCTAATTCTGTGTTTTTAAAATGGATGACTCTGACGATGTACAACAATCAGATTGGGGCAGAGACCTACCTTCCCTTCCATTTAAAAGCCATAAGACGATCAATCTGACCAGTGCGGATCCTCTAGGTTTCCCTGAGACATACCACAACCCAAACCTGGACTTCACCTCCCACTCAGCCATGGACACTTCCCTGAAAACTTTGAATGTCAGCTCTCAGCCTACCAATGTAAGCATATAGTGTGGAAAATATTCTTTTATTTAAAAAATATTTGTTTAGGTTTTTTATTATTTTCACTGCTTATTTCAGTAAATGGATGGCTCACTGTAAGGCTCTTTGTTGCAGGGTGTAGCCTCCACTAGTATTAATGGTGGAGTCTGTGAGGAGCTGGTGACTTTGAGGAACAAAGGTAAAGGGCATTTCCCACACATTCACCCAGTGCCTGAATTGTTTACACTATTACAGAAAATGTGGGGCTTCTTTTGTCATTTTTAGAGTGTTGTGCTTGATGTGTTAAAACCCCTTTTCTTCTAATGTTTGATTCGCATTGCTGAGCATTTTTGAAAGGTTTTAAATTTGTCGTGTAAAAACACTGGCATTTGCTAACTTTGTAACTGTATTGGATTTTTTACTTATCATATTGCAATGTTTTCAAATGTAAACTTAAGAATTTTTTTTAGGTGAGCTGAACCACATTCCTTTCTCGTTCTCTGTCCTCCTATGATCTCTTTTATCTCTTATGTAGAATCAGAAACCATTTCTTTGAAAAACTTAAAAAGGAGATCCGAGTTTTTTGAACAAGGTAAAAAAAAAAAAAAAAGAGCTGTTTAAGTTGGCCTCTGCGTTTTTGGTGCTGGGCATTTCTAGGCCTTTGTCTTGTCCTTTCTTCCTCCTCATAGCATAAGCCCTCATAACACCTGCTCTTCCCTCAGGCTCAGCAAGGAGCACAGTGAATGCTCTGGTCTATCTCTGTGGTTAACAGGGCTGAGTATGCAGTATCCACCTTCACATCAACACACTGACATGTTGTCTGCCAAAGCCCCAGAGCACATGAATAAAACAGAAATAAGATGGAAAAATAAACTGTTTAAATTATTATATATTTTTTCAAAGGCCATACAGTTTATTGTGTGGGCCAAAATATGCATTAAGCCCCATTGTACTCCATGAGAATTCATGTCTATTCTGACATATATATTACCCCCAAAACTGCAGTCCTTCTGCAGATCAGTGCTGTGGCAGAGTTTCAGAGATCTTTCTCATCTTTAAATGATGTAGTAAATATTGAGAAAATGGTTAGTATTCAGACATCTCTATTTAAGATAGACCTGTTTCTGAGAACATCATCCCCTGTTTCTGTGAACAGGTTAAGTCAATTAGGGAAATTTCTAGTGTCTTAAGGCCTGGGGTGCAGACCATAGTGTAATGTGTAGTGTGGTTTGTTTGGTGTTCAGGTTGTGATCTATGCTCCTTTGCACTTTTTGCATGCTGCTATGCTGCTGAGCATGCGTCTGACATCTTGACATGTTATTGACCAGTTTGCATGTGATATATAACTGTTTGGGAAGTGTGGCTTTTTTCAGTTTTTCTTTTTTTGGGGGATCATTTTATTATTATTTTTTTTTTTCTTGATGTGTTGACTTTTGCCAGCTCTTGCATGTGACTGTGATAAAAAAATGTCTTATTTAGTTAGTGTATATGTAATAATGTATAATGTTTCACACATTAGGGCTAGTATATAGCTCCTTTTGTTTTAGTAAAAAGCTGTAATAAAATGAAAATGGAAACATAGGGCACAGGTGCATTTACCTTGTATTTTACTGTATTCAATTGTATATGTATTTATTTCAAATTTATATATGTTTTTATCTTTACACCCTTACTATAATCAGTCTTAATGTATTCTGTATGTTTTTATATATTTCTTTCCTACTTAGCTAGAGTTTGTTTTCATCAAATACCTTTATTTAATCATTGACATATTTTTAAATTTTGTCTTAAACATTTCTCTTAAAATATTTTTTTCTTTCTAATTTAGGTGGATCTGAAACTGCAACATCAGAAGTAAGCAAAGCTGCTTATCACAACATTTTTGAAATATTTTGTTAAAAAAACCCTTTAAAGTCTATAGACTAGCATAGAATAATTTAGAAAACTGTTGTAAATATCATAAACCTGGCTTTCCTAAACAGTTCACACTAGGCACAAATGTTGCATTCAGCTTGCAAATGTATATGTCTAGCTTTGTTCCATAGACATTTACTAGCTGAATGACAGAAGTCTTTCTCTGTGTTTTTTAGTTACTTGTTCCTCCTCTCTCTGCATCCTCCAACCGATGGTCCTGGGACCCAGAAGAGGAGCGCAGACGTCAGGAAAAATGGCAAAAAGAGCAGGAGCGCTTGCTGCAGGTTATTCTTCAACAGCCATTTTGATGTCCTAAATCAATCTTTTTAAATGTGTTTGTGAGGCATTCAAGGTTCTGTTGACCAGATGGATGAGCCTGCGGCCTCTTATGTAACCTTACGTAACCTACATGCATTTTCACCAGGAAGTACTTTTTTGTCCACCAATCCTGGATGTACCTGCTCACGTCTGCATATTTTCGGTTTGAAAATAGTATTAATGGTCTGATGGTTTCTGATGTTGGAACATTGCTGAAATAAATGAATTGCATTCAGGGGTAGGAGTATTAGCAAGATCAGGTTTAGATGCAGGATGAATAGTTCACCAACATCACTCAAAAACATCCCAATGGTACTAGATATAGCTCCATCACTCTGAAGAACACAGTTTAACTGGACCACAACTTGGTGCTTGTGGACTTTATACCTCTTTAATTAATGCTTGACCTTTGGCTTATGTGTGGCTTCAGTTATGTTAATGTTATAGTTAATTAGGACTTAAGATAAATGGAACTGAATCACCTGATTACAGTTATAAAGAAGGGAAAACATTTGACTCTCTTTCCTACAGGAAAAGTATCGCAGAGATCAGGAGAAACTGGAGGAAGAATTTAGAAAAGCCCAACAAGAGGCTCTGAAAGAAGGCACAAAGCAATATGAGGAGGTGATAATGCCATCTCACCTTGATTTATTTGAAAGATTTTCTTCAACACTTGAATATAACCACTTTAAATAGAGATCATTGTAGCAACTCTGTTGACCTCAATTTTGGTGCCTCTCAAAAGGAAATGAGAAGCCTGGAGCTGGAGCGACACAGTATCAGCCCCCACTCTCCTCAGTCTCCTCTCAGTCAAGCCACCCCCCCAATAGAGGAGCAGGAGGTCTCCAGATTGTCTCTTCAAGAGGAAGAGGAGAAGTGGAGAGAGGAGAGTCGGCATCAAGAGGAGGAGATAAGAAGAACGGAAGAGGAGGAGCACCTTGAGGAACAAAGGAGAAGAAGTGAAGAAGTAGAGCGTCTAGCGGAAGAAGGGAGAAGACGGGAGGAACAGAAGCGCCTTGAGGAAGAGCAGAGAAGAAGGGAGGAACAGAAGCGCCTTGAGGAAGAGCAGAGAAGAAGGGAGGAACAGAAGCGTCTTGAGGAAGAGCAGAGAAGAAGGGAACAGCAGAAACAGCTGGAAGAGGAGAAGAAAAAGAAGGAGGAGGAGGCTCGTCAATGTAAAGAGGAGGAAAAAAGAAGGAGGTGGGAGGAGGAAAAGAGGCATCTGGAGAGGCTTCAGGAAAAGTAAGCATCAAGATCTTTACTAAGTGAACGCTTAGCTAAAGTATGATGCGTAAAATGACTTGTATGTTACTTGATTCACTGCATGTTTGCTGCACCTGCAGTTTAGAGGCACTCATATTCACCTGCAGTATAGAGGCACTTATATTCCGTGTGTCTTATGTTTTTTTATGTTTTTTTACTGTAGTACTGTTGCATTGGTAGTAATGCAATAACAAACGTTTTCCATTGCTGCACGGTTTTGCTCAGATCTGATCAAACTAACAGTGTCCATTGTGTGTTAACTCAAGCACTAATAATCAAACCACACTTGCTGTGCACATGTGCTGTTTTGTGCCCATCTGTTTGTGAATGCTTAAACATCTGCTTCTGTGTGCTACTTCTGCTGTTTGATCACAGTGATGTGGACTATGGCTATACCAATATTTTTCCTGAGTTATCCTACTCACACAGGTAAATACAATAGTTTACTGAATGCATACATGCTGCTTTTGACATGTCTAACTTATAAACATATTTGAATGAAGTGCTCTGGCAATTTTGTCAAAAAATACATCCCTCTCATCAAGTAACTTTGTAAATAAACATTTTTATAGGTTGAAGTCCAAGTCCACACCAGAGCTGGATGAAGTTGAAAAAACAGATATTAAAGGTTAGTGCAATTCTTGTTTATTTGTTGTTTATCTGACCTGATAAGGATGTGCCAAGGTTGCCATATCTGAGAGGTCAAGTTGAACTCAGGTTTACACAGCCTGGTTTAATTAAGCTTATTTATAGAACACATGTCTAGTATTTAAAGTTCAGAGCTGTGTTGGAGTGCATATGCGGCTGTACACAGGTGTGTATAGAAGGCACCGGGGCCTGGCAGGGTGGCTCTTGGAGGAAGAATTAAGAAGAAAGAAAGATCCTCATACCCTGAGACAGCAGGCAACTTCTGAACTGGAAAGAGATCGGAGAAGCATCCTTAATGCTATGAGATACAGAAACCCAGAAAGAGGTGGGCAGAAGTTCATGACCATGGCAATCAAGAAACCCAGCCAATCATCTTGGAGCCAACAAAAATCTATGATCACCAGTTCAATCAAGTCTAATTGAGCATGTCTTGACCTCAACACTCAATCACAGTGCACTAGAAGTTGATTTGAAACTGTCAGAATCAAACAGTCTGATCAAAGGTACTATATGTTGTAAAATTTCTTCTTTTTGTTGACTGCTTTTTCTTTTATCTTTGTCTCTGATAAAATGTAACAGTAAGCAGTGGTTTGGGTGACAAGAAAGAGCCATTGTCTCAGGCTGAGTTGGAGAGGCAGCAGATAATTCAGGAAATGAAGAAGAAGACGCCATTGCTTACAGACAGCAGCTGGATCCGTCAGCAAAGTACCACCAGCATCACCAACAAAGAACCCATGGATCTACCCATGAGGAGGTCAGTGTTTATAATCACAGCTCTCATGTTTTCTTGTGACCAAAACTTGTATGAAGGAATCTTATACAACTAATTGCTCAAAAGCCTTACAGTAAAATATAACCTAAAATGTCTTAACTACAAAAGCAACAGCTGTTTCTTGGGAGCTTTGACCACTAATTTTACTACACTGGTTTGGCAGGGGTGAGTCTCTGGATAACCTTGACTCAACCCGCCCCTCCTGGAGATCATCATGGACACCAGGAAGCACTTCCTCCATCCCAGACTATAGCCGGCCTTATTCTGTTCTTTCCGGCTCCTCCTCCTTCAACGAGCGTCCAGCTTCTGCCACACTACCTGCATCCCAGTCACTGAGCTCCCTCAGGCAGTCATGGTCCACGTCTTCCACCCCTTCTAGGCTCCCCAACACACAACCAGAGTCTCAGCCAAACTTACGGAATAGGTATTATGACATTCTGTTTCAAAAACACATGGATATTTTACTATACATGCACTGTCATTATGGTTTATTAGGTACACTTATTTGCACTTATACCAGCTGCAGTCATTCAGTCTGTGACTAAACCTGAAAGGATTACGAATACTCTAGGTGTGCTTGATAAAATTGTACCTAATAAACTGAGAGTGACCTCACTGCATATCTAGCATATCCATATGCCCTCCATTATTCCACCTGCCCTAAGCTCTGTACACCATCTCTGATGTCTACATGGCCTTACCATATTGAGCCATGTGGTAGCCTGTCTTGTTGTTCTCTCAGGTCATTTTTACACTCTGCAATCTAGGTCAGTCAGTGGCAAGAAAATCTGTTCTTTCTGTGATATGCCCCTGGGCAAAGGAGCAGCCATGATCATCGAGTCCCTGGGGCTCTGTTATCATTTATCTTGCTTTAAGGTGAGAACTCTTCTGCTCTTGAGGGTCAGGTCAACCTTGCTGCAGTGATGGCTAACCTGTCTTTTTATACCTTTCATGCTTTAATGCTTACCTTGCCAACATCTTTTAACCACTGAATCTCCTAAATGTTTCCAAATGTTTTGTGAAAAACTCATTTATATGTATATTAAGCCAAAATGTGTGTTTGAATGTTTTGATCATCTGTTCCTATTATATGTCATAACAGCTAGCTTAACACTTAACACCACATTCACTTTGATGCATACATCATGGAAAATCTCTGGTTTTATCTCCATGGTTGCGGCTGTGTCAGCATTCTGAAAGCTCCTGTGCCAAACAATCCAGTCTTTGAATATAAATGTATGCCAGCGTGTTCATTCCTCAGCACAATCATAGCAGCATGCCTGATTGGGTGCTTAATCACTCCTGGGTCCTCTGTGCTTACACTTTTTTTATCTTAAAATCTAGCATGTTTGTTTCTATATTTATTGCCTGGGTGGGCACTGGCCTGTCAGTGAGTGGTTTTCTCTGAGATGAAAGTTTCTCTTCTTAAAGAGAGAACTAACTGCAGTAGTGAGTCAGAGATCAAAGACCAAATTTCCATTCATATGCAGGTGAGTATGTGCTCAGCATGACATGACCAAGTCTCTTACATTATGTCCTTTTTTTTTTTCATATTTCAGTGCTTTGAGTGTAAATCTGATCTTGGAGGTTCGGAAGCAGGAGCTGAAGTCAGAATACGAAACAGACAGCTCTACTGTAACTCCTGCTATATGCGAGCGAAAGGTAAGCCATGGTTTAGTGTAAAGTAGGAACAGTGATTCATAATCGAATTTAAAAAGTGACATTGAAAAAGGGTATTTTGACCTATAAGTAATATGGTCTCCTCTTCCCAGCTGGGCAGCCCACTTCCATGTGACCTTGCTGGATTACAGCAGATTGAGGAAGAACCTTCTACATACAAGTAACCCCAAACATTACTAGCATTGGAATACGTTTGGTGAAAACTAGATTTCATCCGCCAGCCCACCAAGATTACACAATGTGCTTTTTTTTTGTTCTTCATTTCACTTATGAGAGGGGGACTTTAGTAAACTTATGCATTTCCATAAAAGTATTAGAGATTAATTGTACAAAGTATGAGGGATATGCCTTTACCTGGAATCTAGCCATGTACTGGAAAAACATTGCATGCTGTGTTACTCACAAATGAAAGATGGGGATGATTCTTAGCTGGCTGAACAGATGTCAATTAAGTCTTTTTTTTATAGATGAGTGGTAGAATCTACTGTTTTTATCACTGCTTGATAAGGCTTTTTTATGAGTCTTTTATGTTATAGTGTGTTATCAAAGATATCCTCTCATTCTGTTTCTATTTGTGCCTTCATTTTAATGATGGGGAAGATAATTTAGAATACATGAAGAAAATATTCTATATAATAAGTGGCACGGTCTATAGGAGAAAATTTAGTTTGCTGATGGCGTCCAGTTAATGCATTTAATCAAGATTTTACACAGCAAAACAACCTCATACTGTATATACAGGAGAAAGAAACTGCATTCATTAATATTTGTAAATAAAGTTACCAATGATGAATACCTGCCTGGATTTTTTTTACTTGCATTTTGATTCAATACTGATATAGACCTATGCGGAGTTTACTTCTGCCTTAATGAAGCAATTTTTTAACTTGTTTAGTTTCTAGGACTGAATTTTAATAAACTCATGATCCAGCCTGCAAGTTTTAAAGGAAATGCAACCTATTTATCAGAACTATAGGCATGTACGGGATATTCACAATAAAATACTCTAATAATAATCTAAAACTCTAATAATAATCTAAATAAACTACATTTATGCTGTCAGTGCCATGTATAACACATATGTAAGGCAGTAACATTTCTACATTCCAGAACTATTAAGCTAGTAAATACAATTTTGGAAAATAATTTTGTAAATAACTGCTGTTTGAATTAAACCTTGTTTCTTTTTTTACTTTTTGCATAATTTGAAGTAGAATTCCATAGTAAATAGGCCATTAGAAATGGTCCAAAATTAATTGGATAAAATTTCACGTTAACTTCCATTATAAAGTGTTTTTTGGTTTTTTTTTTTCCTGTAAGATTGGTGTTGTTGTGAGACAAGGTTTTGAAGGACTTAATTTAAATGGAAAGATCAATCGAACAAAGCTGTGGCATCACAGTGGTTTAGTTTTAGCCAAAGCACATTTTCCCCAGATGATCAAGGGGTTCTCTAGATTTAATCTTTCTTCCATGTTTTTTTTTTTCCTTTATCTCATGGTAAACTGTAGGTGACTTTCATCCAATCCAGGCTTGCATAAAGGCTGCATATGAATGACATCTGCTGATAAACAAACAATCCTATCCCGTTAAGTTTTTTTGTATGCTAATAGAGAGGCTCTTTTTTCCATTTAATCAAGATTTTCCACACTGTTTTAACTGGATGATGCAACAGAAGGGGGCACTGCTGGTCTAAAGCTCAAAAATAACACTTAAATGAACTATGGAATTTGTGAACTGACTGAATTTAGCTACATTATGTTTGCAGCAAGTTGGGAAAGAAAGAACATTTTTTTCAGTTTTTCATTTAAGGTTCTGTTTCCTTGAAATCTTATTGTAATCTATAATTGGGGAACTGTGAACAAGAACAATAGTATGTTTTGGATGTTCTCTCAGTAGTACCTCGGAAACTGTTATTGACATTTGGCTTGTTTTTAAACATCCAATGACTCTAATTTCCCTTCTCACACTGACCAGCCTCCAGCTGCAGTCTGAATTCAATCTAATTTTAGTCAGCATGACTGTGTCTCTTGAGTGTTGTTACCATGGCATGCTTATCCTTTGTGAATATCTTGTATCTTGTATTGAACTATGTTACATTTCCGAGGTCATAGCTACAGGTTTGCATGATACCAAAACAAGTAAGAGTAGCAATATTACCAAATGTTTTCCAAGAAAAATGGATCATGTCATCAGGCAGAAAAATGGTTTCCTAAGTGATTTCTTAAAATACGCTTACCTTATATCTACACTCCTTGCATATTTCATCTTCTCCACATACCAGAAACTAACCAGCCATAATATTAAAACCACTGACAGATGACATGAAAATCATAGATTATAGATTTTGTAATGCTCCTGTCAAGGGTTGGGAGATATTATGGCAAGAAGTGAACAGTCAGTTCCTGATGTTGATGCCAGTGATAACAATGATAGAAAGGTGTCAGAACATATAGTGCATTGCAATTTGCCACATTGCTGCAGGCTGATCAAAGTGTACATGCTTTCCCTTGTCCACCCCTGAAAGCACCTATAATGGACTATAATGAGCATCGGAACTGGACTCTGGAAGAACAAAAGTAGGTGTCTTGATCTGATTAATCACTTTTTTCCCAAATCATGTGGAGAGCCAGGCATGTGTGGAATGCTTAACTTGGGAGGATGTTATTGGTCTGCTACAATGGTTAGGTGGATGGTCTATGTAAAATGAACATAAGTAACAGTCACATGAATGCGAGGACCCAAGATGTGCCAGTAGAACATTACCCAGAGCATCACAGTGACACTTATTTCTAAGTGCTTTTTTACAATGTATTCTGGGGCCATCTCTACCACAAGTAACATGCAAACATTCCACTGTTCACACGTATAAGAATATTTGATTAGTCAAATCATGGGACTTTTTCTATAGTAATAAATACAGATTTGAAGTGCATAGAAGGCATAGTGGATATGTTTGGATTTTCTGACCGGTCTGTGTCTACAAAGCCCCAAACTCTACAAGCTGCAATGCACTGTGTGCTCTCACCTTTATATTGTAACCAGCATTATTTTTTCAAGCAAAATACATCATTTATTAAAAACAGGTATCGTATTATTACCAGCACAGGTGGGGTACTGCCAAGCTTCTTGAAGGACAAAGTTTTTGGCTATATATGGAATGTGTTGAGTCCAATTTAATCATATTGAGATGGTGTAACATTTTGTGTTTTAGAGCTGCCATGGTCAGTTAGCTCAAAGTGGCAGGTCTGATGTGTGATCAAGCCTCTGTACCTCTGTTGGAAGCATTATAAGGAAGCATTATAAGAATACATCATAAAGTAGTATTCTGGTGTTCACATTCTCATGATCTTCAATCTTCATAACTCAGGTGACATATTGTGCTTGCTCTGCTCTAAAAAATAAAATCAAGAGGGAACATAGTAGTGGGCTTGGAGTGGCTCCTGGTGCTATGAAAAGAGCTTTTCTAAATCAAGGGAATTATTCATTCAGGTATGATCATCAAAGGGATTTAACAAGGTCAGAAACACATTTTTTTCAGTCAAATGGAGATTTTGAGATGAAGAGAAGTCTGCACTTGACAGGTTCTAATTCAGGTCATTTTCTTAGGTTACAAACTGAAAAGAATTGTGATCTTTGGTGCTGATACCCAATTTGCCTTGGTGGCATGCTTCAGAATTCTAATATGTACTAATCTTACAGAAGTCTAGCCATCTCTGGCCAAAGCAGCACCTGCACTAGAATGGGTTAGCCTTTCATTTTCAGCGACATGGAAAATGCTCATGAATGCTGAGGCAGTCACAGCTGGAGGAGGCAGATATGCTTCAGATGTTATTATGCCAAAGGATGTTCCCCAGACCAATATAAATTCAGGAGGCATAATAATGAGCTGAGAATGGAATGAAATGATAATTCCTATGTTAATGTTTTCTCTCCTCTTTCATGCTAAATAATTCCATTGATCACTGAAGGTGAGACATACAATACAGCATAAAAACCTCTACATTTAATCTGATACCACTTGATCATGAATGCATATGGTCATATTATAATCATAAATGAATTATTGCAACAGCAATGTTAGGCTTAACTCTTTTTAATGTATTATCAATGTTTCAGTGGTGACCACTCCAGAATTTTAGACATAAAATCATTTTAATGTAGTTACATGTCCCATCAATCATGATCCCATACAAGGTCCCATGTTCCTTTCTTGGTATTTGTTTTTGGAGACAAAATTTTAAAGGTCTCTACAATCCACCAGTGCTCAGGAGAACAAGCGTCTGCAAGTTCTTTAGCCATCCCATGTCATTTCCATCCTCTGTTAATTAGAATTTTATCAGAGCGCTTCAAAGGCAGAACATTTTAAACTGTCCTTCTTTTTCTGTTAGACCTATCAGATTGGCTTTTAAAATACGCAGAATGCTGAAATGGCAAAAGTGTGACATTCAACATGCCCCTCCCTCGAGCCTCCAGAGATAAAACAAAATTAGAAATTTAAAGAGTAGGTTTCAAATATAGCTAGATATTTTCCATGATAAAATATGACAATAAAAAAGGCGTTTCTTGCACACTGTATATCCATATTTTTGGCATCCCTCAAGAAACTGGTTGAAATAATCATCTAATAAACAATATATTAAGTGATTCAATTGCTCTTCAAAAATGTTTGCTGTCTGTTACTATTAATTTACCAGAAATCTTTCTCTCTCAATAGTGTTGCTCTATTTTAACAAAACTGTTATCTTCCCAAAAACTCACTCACTCAATTTCTTAACTGCTTGTCCTGATTAGAGTAGCAGGAGGGGCATTAGGGGTTGCCACTTCTTCATAGGGCAGACACACAGACACATCACCCAGGGGGCAATTTAGCATCTCCAATCCACCTGACAACCATGTCTTTGGGTGGTGGGAGGAATCCGGAGCTCCCAGAGGACACCCACACAGACGCAGGGAGAACATGCTAACTAAACATAGAAATGACTTGGACCACCCCACCTGGGAATGAAATGTATAATGTTCATGCTGTGAGGCAAAACATATTAGAATGTTTTACATCAAAACCATTAAATATTTAGAAAAACAAATTTGCATCTTTGGGTTCACAAAAGTTAACAATTTTTGAATCAAGCAATACAGTTAAAAAGGGTATAATTTATGTTTTATCCCCTTCACCTATATATATTAACACTCCAGACTTTTGTATTTTTTAATTTCTTTCACATTCTTGTTTGACTTTTTTTCGTCTTCTAAAGTTAAAGCTAGGGTAAAAAGAAGTACATTGATCATAGGTCAGCTGATTTTAACACTGTAGATAAATCCTCTGTAGCAAAGAAAAAGAGAGACATCCTTCTCATTATAGTTGCACTCTGTTTGAGATGTTAAAAATGCTGAAATTAATTCCTTTGTATAAGGCTTTAGTGAGGCAAGGCCAAAGCTTTTGTTTGTTTCGGAGCAGCCATATATTGTAGAGCCTAATCCAGAGGATGTACCATAACAGCATTCACAATAATGTTCTTAGCTCAGTTTCTCAGACCCGTGTGTTATAGAAATCATGTCATTTATATTCTGAATTATATTGACGACTATACTGAAAACTGTCTTCACTAAGAAACACAAAGTACCACAGTAAAATACCATGATCAGCAGTGGTACCTGAAGGTTTATGAGCCCTTTAGAATATATAAATTTTTGCATAAACATACCTAAATCATAAAAAGATTTGTTTTTCCCCCCAAGGCAAAATCCTTACACATGATGGATTTGTAGGACTGATCACCAATGACCCAATACATTTACTTGTAATTACTAATAATTCATATGTTATGCAAGATACTGAAAGCAAAGGTTCACACACTTTGGCCACTTGCATGTACATAATATTGGATCATTTTTCTCAATAAATATAAGCAGTTACAACATTTTATCCTAACATTTTATCCATTTTATCCTAATAGTTCTCATCATTTTGAGGTCATATTTATGTAGAAATCTGAACAATTCTAAATGGCTCATAAACTTTCAAGCACCACTGTATGTCTGTTAATATAAAGAGATCATAGTGAAAGTGAAAGTGAAAGTGACAACCCTTGTCATTGCGAGGTCACAGCACTGCACACCATGAACCACAACGAAATTGGACCTCTGCTTTTAACCCATGCACACAAACACCGTGCAGCAGTGGGCAGCTATTGAAAGCACCCGGGGAGCAGTGACGGGGACGGTACCTTGCTCAGGGGTACCTCAGGGCAACCTACTTTTTGAGGGAATCGAACCCACAATCTTCCGATGCGGGGCCAACTCCCTAACCACTAGGCCACCGCTGCCCCGACCTCTGCATTTAACCCATGCACACTCAAACCCGTGCAGCAGTGGGCAGCTATTGAAAGCGCCTGGGGAGCAGTGATGGGGACGGTACCTTGCTCAAGGGTACCTCAGGGCAACCCACTAGGGTGGGAATCGAACCCACAATCTTCTGATGCGGGGCCAACTCCCTAACCACTAGGCCACCGCTGCCCCTGTCTGAGTGATAGTGTCTGAGAGACAATACTTACTCATTCCTGAGAAAACACTCATCACCACTCAATTCTCATTTTAATAAACACTTTCAATTATAAATGCTATTGCAAGTTGTTCTATTGTGTTGTTTTCCAGGTGCCTTTCTTTTCTGTTGTTCCAAATACTTGGCTTGCCGGTTGCCTGATTGAGGCTTCAACAGCTTCACTGATCACAGATCCTGTAGGATCAGTTGCATTAACTGTTGTCATAGAAACAAATGCTTTGACTGGCCATGAAGGTGAGTCACTAGATTAAAGGATCAACAGTTCTCATGCACTGCAGCGACCACTATCATTAAAGCGACCTCAGAGAAGAGAGAGTGCAGTTACGTTATACCTTCTGTTCAAAAGTGGGAACTGTCGCTTATGGTATGAAATACTGTGCAGTGCAAAATAAGAATGTATTGAAATAAGGATCCATAAAAACTAATTCACATAATTTTTGAATTGTGTGAACTGGTTTTTATGGATCCTAATTTCAATACATTCTACATAAAAATACATTATATAAAAATACATTATTTTGCACATATATTTCTTCTTTCATTTGGCTTCAGCTCAATATGTTTGAAGAAGAAGGGGCTACAGCACATCACAAATTCTCTACCCCTTGTGGTTTGCACTCATTCGCAGCTGTGAATATGTTACTTTGCCTCTAACCGCCTGTGAACTCTTTAAGGCATGCAGTGTGTGCAAGATGAAATTTGTACTCCATAGCATGCTTCAGTGACAGCTGAATTCAGAGTGCTTTCATATATTGAGCTAAGATCCTTAAATGGTGGTGGCCAATGAATCTGAAACTAGTCATAAGAGCAAAAGTATGCCTTTTACACAGGACAAAAAGGTAGTTCACTGTACACCACTGTTTTCTTATGGTGAAATGTGTCTCCTTCTGCAGTCATCACATGAAGCCCAACCCACACACTTAATTATGAGACTGCTTAAAATACCTAGGGTCTCACCAGTGATGCTTGTTTTAGGATTTCACAAAAGGCACAATGTGTGTAATTATGACAGCAGCTTTGAGTGCTCCAGTAACAAATGAGTAGTCATAAGCCTAATTTTCCTCACTTCTGCAGCATATCCCCCTCACTGAGCGACTGACCTGATTTCTCTTTAAATGCAACATTCCAACTGCTGCTGGAACTCTCTGTCCTGTTGTGAAAAAACACACTGCAGATGGTTCTGCATCACCTCACCATCCAGGTCAGACATAAAGTTCAATTAGCCAACACTGCACTCATAAGACAAATTTTCTTTTTAATATGAGTTTGACTGAATGCATCATCTTTAAAATCACAGTGATCCTGAAAACAATTGTGTTCTGGTTGTAGATGCTGTTATCACTCTGACATACAGAAAATTTGCTCAAGGATACTGACCATCTGCGATAGGTTGGCGACCTGTCCAGGGTGTGTCCCCGTCCTTCGCCGTGTGTGAGCTGGGATGGACTCCAGCAACCCCGCCCCCCCGCGACCCTAATTAGGACAAGCGGCCCAGAAAATGACTGACTGACTGACTGATATTGACCATATTAAAATTTAAATTTAAAAATGAATTACACTGCAATCAATAGCAGCAAAGAACTGTGCTCCTGCAGTGTCCCCACCCACAGAGAAGCTATGATGAGTAGATCTTAATTACTGTGCCTCAGCTATAGCGAGGCTCAATGGATGTCAAACAGAGTTGAATTCCCATGATACAAATATGTAACTGATGAACAGAAGTGAGATTGCTTATAGTATCTGGTGTCTCTTCAGTGATGATGGTTTTAGAATTTCACATAAGGTAAAATCATGCCAGCGGCTTTCGGTGCTCCATTAGCAAATGCATATTTGCTAGCCTAACTTTTCCATGTAATTAATAATATTCCTTGCATATTTGTTAGACGCTAAGTCATTTAATTGGCTTTATAGCTGTACTCTGCACAATGACAAAGTTTAATTCAAATCAAATTATGCTTAACTAGGGTTACCAGATTTATCCAGTCAGGAGAAGGAAGCCCGGTGTTTGTCCATTTAGAGTTGTTAGTAATATCCATCCATCCATCATCTGCCGCTTGTCCCAAGTGGGGTCGCGGGGGGGTGCTGGCGTCCAACCCAGCGCACACAGGGCGAGGACGGGGGACGCACCCTGGACAGGTCGCCAGCCCTGTTAGTAATATACTGAGATGATACTCAATATCATAAAAATAAGCAAGTAAACCAGCCAAAGTCAATGTGGACTGTAGGAGCCTCAGTGTCAAAGCAGCTTAAATGCTCAGCTGCTTCATGTGCCATTTGCTGGATCTGTTTAACTGTCCTACAGCACTGTAACCAGTTTATTTATTTTTAACATAATGATGGATTACTGGTCACTTATACTATTTTGTGGAATATATATGGGGACAGCACATCAACAAGGGGAGTGTATTTTGGTCATTTTGCTATCAAGTGCAATGGCATCTTCTCTCATCCCCAAAAAACTTGCCTACTGATTTTAACCTCTTTGAGAGAAGGCACAAGAGCACATGCACTTTCAGATTTCAGACCTATGTGTGAAAGTTGTCAGTGGTTAAAGAAATGTAGCATGTAGAAGTAACTGTGTGGTATAGCAGTGCTATGATACATGACAATGTTGAACTATAGAAATCTGTGGCAAAGGCTCAGAGGATTATATTATTTATAATATATTATAAATATATAATATAGCTTTAATAAATGGAGTCCCCATCAGCATTTGTTGTAATAACACTTGATCCGATATTCAGGATTCCAAGCTCCTCTGCCACAGGCTATTCTCTTCTCTGTGCTCTAGCAAGAAATATCTCAGACACACTAACAGAATTTGTCCCTCCGCAATATACATCCTAAATGGCTAACTGTAATTTTGTAGCTTTGTATAATGCATTTTATTGCCACATATGATTTATTTATTGCCTTGTGTTTCCTGGTTTAGTTATCTGCACTTTCTGTGAAGTTGTCTGCTGTCTGGTTTTACCCTGCTAGATATATTAATACAATTAAAAATTCCAGTACATCCTCAGATATGATAGAAAGTTACTCTGCTGCATGATTGTAAGTAAGTCTATACTTCATGGAGAATTAATAAGCTTGCAAAACTTCACAATGTTTAAGTCCCTTGTGAAAAAGTGCTATGATAAGCCATCTGCTGCAGCCTCCTTCTTCCCTGGGGGAATTGTGCTGTCTGACAGAGGATCACTCCAAGTGGGAATTCCACAAAAGTCTCCTGTTTAAAGACCATTTAACTTTTTGCTCATTTTGGACGAATGCTCATTATGCATCACCACATCACAGCATAGCCCTTAGAGAGAGGAATACATTCACCTAACTCATCTCTTGGATCAGCTGATGCAATAATACTTATTTGGTAAAGCGTTATTTAGAGCAAGTTTTGAGCAGTAAACCTCTTGGAGGTTATGCACAAAGATATATATATATATATATATATATATCTTATATATATAGATTTTAGGCAGGTGTGAAAAAATGCTATAAACAGAATGCTTTCAGAAATATAAATAATGATTGTTTATTTTTATCAATTTACAAAATGCAAAGTGGCGAACAAAAGAAAAATAAATCAAATCAATATTTGGTGTTACCTTTTTGCCTTCAAACCAGCATCAGTTCTTCTAGGTACCTTGCGCACACAGTCAGGGATTTTGTAGGATTATAGTGATTGTATGATCAACCAGTTTTTGCAAACAGGTGCTGATGATCATCAGTGTCACTACTGAGTTGAAACAGTCATGTTTGGAACAACCTACCAGCAGTTCCTTCCAAAAACTGTGTACCTAGAAAGGGTGGTCTGTTTGAAAAACAAAGATCAATCACACCAAATATTGATTTGATTTAGGTACTCTCTTATTCATCCACTGCATTTTGTTGATTGATGAAAATAGAAATGAATTAACACTTCCATTTGAGAAAGCATTTTTGCTTTTACAGCATTTTTTCACCTGCCTAGAATGTTTGCATTGTACACAACATATATATATATATATATATATATATGTGTGTGTGTGTGTGTGTGTGTGTGTGTGTGTGTGTGTGTGTGTGTGTTTGTGTGTGTGTGTATCCACTTTTCAATTTCATGCTCTCTTGAACTTACATTTTTAATTTTGTTTTTCCTTTATTATAAAATTAAATAGGTGGCTGAATAAGGTGGGTGCTGCACTGAATATTAGATTAGATTTTAGATTCACTGATATTAGAGCACTTGCTCTTACACTCAATCAGGTTATCAATCAGGGTAAACCAACAACCAAACAAACAGGCTAGTCAGCAACAGTGAAAATGTTAACTGGTATATTCTCTAGTCAAACCTGTACATGCAGGTACGATCCCACTGACATACACCAGTAAAACACTGGAATGGCAATGGAATGGAATTCTACAGGCATCTGCAAAAAAGTAAAAAGTCTCTTTTTTGCTGAAGTATCACTCAGCAATAAAGAACTGTTTAAAGTTGTTTGAGAGAAAAGGGATTCTTTCCAACATCTTGATTTTATTGTTTGAGTCAATATGCTAACTCAATTGTCTTTAACAGTTATTAATCAAGATCAGTTGTCTGTCAAGCATGTGCTGAGTTCATCTCTGGAAATCTAAACTGAGGTTACACAATGAGCCCATTGCTTATTGAGCTGACACCCCATTAGTTTTGAAAGAGAAGGCTTGGTTCAAAACAAAAACACTTGTGACTTGTTCTGTGACTTGCGGCCATACTGCTACCACCTAGACGATGGCCCAGTCAGATGAATATCACTGATTGCACTGTTCCAGGCACACTCCATGTACACTGTCATTTGCAGACCCCATATGGTAGAGCAGAGTGTGTCCCAAGCTGCAGAGAGGAGATAAGGTGGGGATGAGGATGTAAGAGGTGGTTGGTAGACCAGAGCTGGGAGAGTTGTGTTTAGAGAGTGTGTGCAGTGATTAAAATTATACCCCCTTCTGAGATGGAAACACAAAAATCGTTCCAGCTCTATTTCTCTTGCCTTTTTGGACTGGGGCAACACACATCCTAAAAGGCCTCATGAGTTTTAAAACTCATAGTAGTTCTGAAATCAAATAAAATTATAATCCTTAAACATGTATAGTTTGATGATATGGTCTGATTGTTCACATTTCATATATTTAGATTTCTTAACATACGTAAATAAAACAGAAAGTATTCTTTTTTTTTATAACAAGGAATCAGAACATTACCCAATGAAAAACCTCTCCCCTTTTCCTTAAATAGTTTTTTTACACATAAAATTAATCATTTATTTAAATAATACATGCTAAAATACTTAAACATGTGATTGTTGGAAGCAAATTATAATAATTCAAAAGATATCTGTTTTTCATTCTTTTTTATAGTCCTGTTATATCAGCCTAATCTCTGTAAAGTGTTACACAGCTGTCTGTGAATAAGAAGGGTTTTCATGTCCTATAAACCGGCCTAAATGCAACATCACATTATGTAAGACCTTAAGCTTAACTCCCCATTTAACCTCCACACCTGTATTTAGTTTTGCAGAAGTAAAGCCTTTCATGCACACACACTGATGCTATGAATAACTCTAGAGTGACTGGATTAAATTAACTGCAATACATTTCCATTTAGATTGTCATGCTCAGCCTCTTTTTCAGTCCCCTTTTGAGCTTACTTATCTTTACTCTATGCTCATTCTCATGAATTTGAAAAGCCATATTATGCTTTCAGTGTAACATATGCAGTTCAACATATGTAGACAAAATAAGATGGATATTATGTGACTTTCATTCACATAAAATGTATGTTATTTTTACTCTTTAAAGGAAGGAAACAGGAGCCGGTAATTACCTCCCCCAAATTGAATTGACTCCTGCACTCAGGCAAACAAGCATTTATTTAGAAGAGCAAAAACAAGAAACAGAAAGCAAATAGTTTAAGGCATGTTAATTGGGAATTGATTAAGATCTGTGTCTTCCTGCTCTCTGCCTTGCATCTGTGCTCACAATGCCTCTTTCAAAGGAGAATTGAGGCAGGAGGTTTTTCTTTTCAGAAAGAAATTGTTGCTTTGAAATTCACATAAACTGAACCTAGTAAGCTGCAGAATTTGACATTATATCATAGGCATATAAACAAAAATCCACCATGCTATTAGATATGAATAGTCTAGGCCCATCTTTTCCAAACACAATAAACCCTTGAAATGAATTATAGAACAGAAATACTTTTTTGAGGACAGTCTTACCTCCAGGTTTGTGGTGCCATAAAATATTCTGGGGATGCTGGTAACAGGATACCCTTCATTATGTGAAACTGTCATTACTGGCTATAATTAGTCCAGTTCTGCCTCATCCCTTATACTGCATACGAGATCTCAATTCCTATTTTTCTTACAAAGTATATTAATATACACTAAATATTCAATGTACTTACAACGCACATATTAATATACAATGGTTCAAAGTTTGAAATCACTTTCCAAATTAATATTTATGGTGATTTTCTATAATGAAACAATTAATATTAATGATGATACACTCTACAGTAGAGACGTAAAGGTAGTTTTATATGGTTTTTTTTTTGTTGTTTTTTTGTTGATGGAACTGGATATTCATTGTCTTTGATCAGTCAGAATTTAAAATCTACAGCTTTGTTTGCCATTCTGGATTTAAAAAATGTCCAAAATCGACAATTTCCACTTTGAAAAATATATTATGGTATTTAATGAGGTAGTTTTTGTGCATCTTCTTCTTGATATCCCTGTGGTTTTCCAAGCTGGTGATTTTCCAATGCATTGTTAGTCTTTGAGTAAAAAAAGGGGGCTGTTTTTTGTTCATGTTTTTGACGAATGCTTATGGTCTGTGAAGGCTACAATCATGTCCTAGGAGGTGCTGGCAGATTTGCTTGAAAAGTGCTAGACTAAATGAATGTAGCATACAGGACGGAGGGCAGTTCACCATGTATCGGAGGACATTATCTATTTCTGAAAGGAATCATTTTGAAAAGAAAGGCCTGCCATCACTTTCGCCATTATTGAACCATTTGGCTCAGCTGTCAGAAATGTGTATTGATTTCTCTGAATGGCACAAAAGACCAGAAACCGAACATTTTACAGGGAACATGGGCTTATAATGAAGGTGAAACCATCTCATTGTTAATCATGAAAGCAGAAATCTGTTCACCATGGTATAATTCACCATGGTATAATTCACCATGGTATAATTTACCTTAGCTCTTATGTTTTAGATGCATGTTTCTATGGTTTTGTCAGAAAGTAAAAATATTAAGAGTTATTGAACTTACTTTCCAGGTAGTTGTATCACCTCAATGAGCATTGAACTGTAGAGCAGTAGAATTGTGTTCTCTGGAGTGATGGAGCTCCATGCAACACCTCTGGGTTGAGCTCAAGTAGCTTTTATCAGTAGTGGAGTAGCTGAAATAAATGCAGAAATGGGGGCAAAAATTCGTTGTCAATACCACTGATTTCAGAAAATATATGAAAAAATAGATTTCTACAAACTTTTAAACATGCTGTGTATTTGTTATATGCATATATTTATTTACTTCTTGCATGTATTAGAAAATACTGCTCTTGTTCACACCTCATCATGTTATCATGCAGCAGCCAGCTTTCTTAATGTATGTAGCCCATCTCTGTGGAACCAGGAGTCCAGCCACAAATGAATCACCAAATTTCCCACTCACTTTCAAGCAGTTTGGTATAATTTACTATTTACTTTCTCATGTTAGAGTTTTTTTTCAGCTAAACTAATAATAATAATAATAATAATAATAAAATAATAATAATGTCTCCTCTATATACATTTCACACAAATACAATGGTGTAGACTTTTTGCAGTATTTTTTGTCTCCCCTTCGGGAATTGTTCTGTTTGTGTTCATTGCACCCCCAACACTGAAATGAAATTTCCGGGTATGCTGACAGCAATATTACAATGGATAACTCAAGCGATTCGACTTGAAACCAGAGGGAATATTTGTAATGAACTGTTTGCCTTGCATTTTCTTGACAAGAAAACCCATGCAAACCACGGCTATTTCTGTTTTAAATGAATCATTTAATCACTTAAATGGATTTTCTTATGGTTGGAGACACTGTCTCAGGAAATTGTTTTTACATTCAGTCTACTCTTGCTCATTACTACTTGTAATGTAATTAAGTTTGGCTGATGACTGTAAAATGATTCTGTTCCTACACAGTTGCTCTTCAATATCTCTGCGTGAGCTGACAAGTACTCATCTCCATGAGGCTAGTCTTACTCATCCAAACATGTAATCTATGTTTTGCCTTGAGACATGAGGGCTACAGTATGCACTTTGACTTTTTAATGTGATTTCCTATGAGTGCTCCTTCTTATTGCTGCTGCTGCAGCCAACTAGAACAGACAAACTCTGTTCCAGAATTGATGTTCCAGTGGTAGGAATAACAATATCTTGACCTTAAGAATATTTGTCTTGCTCACTGCTTTGTTTGACTGCGTCGACTTAAATAATGTGCATGTGTGTGTGTGTGTGTGTGTGTGTGTGTGTGTGTGTGATTGTTGGTGCTTATGAGGTGAATGGGGGTGGGTGGTTAGGGGCTCTCATTGTCCTACTTAACTACTGAAGCTGTAACCTGTAAATAACACAGTGGGGGCAGAAACAGACATCTGGCTACACTATAAAGATGAACAGATGTTGAATGTTGCCTCAGCTAATTGCAATGGCTGCTCTGTTTCTTAGTTCTCATTATGTTTAACAAGAACTTGTCCATCTGATTTAGCTAGAAAGAATAATATCAGTGTTAATATTTATATTGTGATTGTACTGCTTTGTGTTAATGTGGCAGGCAGCTATATTGCCACACTAGATTGAGAATGATCTGTTGTTTATTTTGTAATTCATGCTGTATGTCCATATTTAGTGACTGTACCATGGAGAGCATCCTGTCACACTCTCATTTTATGCCACTGAGCTGGAGTGGAATGTTTAATACACTCCCAATGGTAAACAGAACAGAGACCATGAGCACAGTCATGCATTCAGATGGAACACACGCAAACAGAAACAACATCAAGTAATTTCACAACAGAAATAAAAAAATTCCAATTATGGGCCATTTTTATGTCTTTTATTACTGTTTTTATTTTTTTGTCTGGAGTACACCGTTTTAATGAAGCATATAACTCCATTTGATTTAACTTTGCACCACTGAGAATATCCGCAATGAACAGTTTTACCTTCCTTGCTCTAAAAAAGGTCCAGCCGAACCACAGCTGTCACTTTGTTTCAGTGGTCATTAAAATGTTTTTTTTATGAATGGAGTCATTACTCCTGGAGTGAAGTCCTGGAAAACACATTTACACTAGTCTTATTGCACTGTTGTGTTCCAGCAGTGATGATATGCTCGCATGCACAAACCCACGTTTTCACACTGAAGTATATAATTGCATAGTTTGTTCTCTGGTGGATTTGTTTCCTGTGTAGACAGTGCTTAAACCAAAAAAAACAACTGCTGGGTCATTGTATTAGTGAAGAGTATGATTTCTCAAAATGATGCCAAACTCATGAAGTGTGTATAATATGAAAGCAGTCTTAGTCAATCTTCACTAGGAGGTTGATATGGGAGGCAAGATCACAAAGGGAATACAACCATGTCAGAAATACATAAACTCACAAGTGCATTGCTCTGCAGTGCTATGCAAGTTTTGAAACAGCAACTCATCTCAGAATAAAATTGTCCCACAAAATATTTGTATAATTTTGAAAGTTTTCTTGATTACTCAGCTACAATACCTTTGACACAAGTAATCAAAATTCTCAAAACTAAAAAAATTTGAGGTGCACCTCAACGAATGTGGGTTCGAACCTGAGTGGATACATGCAGGGCTGCAGTTTAAGGGTTTAACCTTCTTATTATTCCTGAAAGAGAATTTGTCTCAGATTGGTTGAAGGGTGCAACCTGAGAATAATACATATACATACATACATATTGCAGTGTGTTGCAATATATTCCTAAAGAGACCTTTTTGCCCTAAACTAAGGAATTTCCTGGATGAGCAAATGGTTTAAACCTTCCAGTCAATATTGCCTGATATGAGCTAATGTTGTTGCTTTGTGCTATTGTTCTCAGCTTTGGTAATTTTCAGTGGGAAATCATTTCAGCTTTGTGCTTTTTAACTTTGATTTATTAACTCTCAGTGCTCTAGCTGATCTACCAATCACTCCCACTACTCATAACAGTAGCAGTGAAAAAAAGCTACATTTCCCACATGAAAAATGCAAAATCTAGCCTAACATTCAACCAGTTAATATTGTTGCCATAGTGAGTGTTTTTTCCTGTTGTAAGAGCTTCTTGATGCCACTGGAAAGTCACAAGATATCTGAAAACTATAAAATATTATTTTCCTATAACCATTCCCCATGTTGCCTAAATACTTTTTGTTGCTGAGCAGATGTGAGCAGATGGGTCTAATACATTATTGCTAATGTTAAGCAGATTATCTTGTTATCCGGATAGCATTTATATCATCAGTTGTTCATTGGGTATCTGCTCAGTTATTGATTTTACTCTCTGATTAAATTGATCTGCTGCCATGGCTTATGAAGTTGTTGCACAGCAACCTGAAACTACTGACAAAATTAGTTACATTAAGTTGTGTTAAATTGTGCTTAGAATTTCACCAAACAATTCATCTTTGCACACTTTCTTCGGGATATATCACAGTACTCGATCTCCTGTGCTGCACATCAATAAAACATTCCATATAAAACTGATTCTGCATCCTACAATAGCATGAAAAGAGGTCAGAGAATGAAATTGGACACGGTTGGTTTGAATGGAAAAGACAGCTAGCTCCACAGAGACCATTTTCCCTCCTTCACTCTGCCATAGTCACTTGATAAAGCAGAGTAATTAGACTTTCTCTCCAAGTGTGTTGTGGAGCTGAGCATCATGGAACTGTGTGGTTATGTTTTGAAGAGGCAGTCAGCTTCATGAACCTTAAAGTTAGCAACATTCCCTGCATTAGCAGAAAAAATGACTAACCAGGGTCATAAAAAACAGACCTAAAATACAGGAAAGAGTGAAGCGATTGGCTCCTAGTAACAATATATTTCTTCCACTTCATATCCTAGCATATCAAGATACAGCCCAGGCCTGTGCATTGCTAGCCTGAAGTAATCAGCAGCAGCATGAGCTAGTGATGTTGCCCACAGTAATCTGAAACAGTGATATTGCATGATCCTCAAACTCTGATGCTGCTCTCCAGAGAGCAGCTCAAGTTTTCTATATATGTCAGTGTTAAGTGGAATGGGAATGATTTCTGCATAAGCATAGCATTAGAATTATGGAACCAAAATCATAACCTGTATGTAGGTTCAAGTGCAGTGTGTAGTTCATTTATTTTTACTTCATTTTTGGGGCAGCGATGGCCTAGTGGTTAGAGATTGGAAGATTGTGGGTTCAAACCCCTTACCAGTAGGTTGCCCTGAGGGCAACTGTCACTGCTCCCCGGGCACTTTCATAGCTGCCCTCTGCTGCACGGTGTTTGTGTGCATTTGTGTGCATGGGTTAAATGCAGAGGTCTAATTTAATTGTGGTTCACTGTGTACTGTGCTGTGACCTCGCAATAACAAGAATAGTCACTTTCATTTATGAACACTTCTTGCGCCCACTCTCTCAAATGTACAGAAACCCAGACACTGCCCATTCATTCCATTTGTGTTCCTTTAGGAAGCACCATTCCTTGCGATCTAAACTTGTGTGTTGTATGTTGCAGGTTGATTGAATATAGCGTAAACTTGCTGAGCTTTGGGAGTTTTACACACACACACACGTGAGATGTGAGCATGACAAGGCCATGCTTGCTCCTAAATAACAGACTAACGTCATCTGGAGTTTAGCAGCTGCTTTCAGTCATCAAGCCCATCATCAGTGATCCAGATGATCAGGTTTCATATTAATAGTGATTTAATCTGGGAGGGAGTGATGTGACAAAGACCTAATATCATGATTTGTAAAGAAATCACGAAATATTTATTTTTCTGAAATCTAAAAAGAGCCAAAGTGCCATATTTAAAAATTACTATTAAAATGGAGTGCACATGATTTTCATTTGCCATTTCACACACTGCACTGCACTAAATGAAACAGAAATAATTTAATTAATAATGCTCTGTTTGTAAAGAACAGCTTAGACTGACAGTATCTATTTCTTGCTTGGTGAAGAATGTTCAGAATGATACATTTTAACACCAAAACTCTATTTGCAGACTAATGAAAAAAAAAAAAATGCCTCACGCTCACTGAAGCAATACGCCAAGTTATGCAATGAATGTGAAAAGCATCAAGATTGATCACCGTCTGGGAGTGATGTGTGAAAAATTATTTTTAACTCAGAACTTAATTAGAATAACTATTTAGAATAAGCATTTGTTAGTCAGTGGAGCTTGAAGTCAGTGTTCTGATGTGCAAATACAAGGAGTTACAACTTTGATCTAAGATAATTATAAGTTGCTTAAGGAAACTGGCACACCAAAAAGGAACGGAACCATTATGAATATGCATGTCATCAGATTTACAAGGTATTTGCTTTTTCAAAAGGAATCATTATCATTATTTGTTTGTTTGTTTTTCTATTAAATAAACACTAAATGTAGTGAACGTAATTGCTTCCTGTTGTCTCTCTAGGCCACAAGGTTTTCCCATTAGTCCTTCAGGCCATCCCCTTTATCTCTGCAGCTGGAACCCTTTGTTATTTATACTGAAATGATATGATAATGGAATCATCATCTGAGTACAGCTGCACAATTTGCATCTGAACATCACAAACCAATTTGTATCACAAAAAATAATCAAATGTTAAGAAAATGGAAGGGTCCTACCCTTCCAAATAGAACTGTTTCTTTGAAGGTTTCATTGTATCTCTGACCCAGTTACCATATATATTCTCAATGGCAGTTTCAGCGAGTGGGAGGAAATCTCTGTCTGAAAGCTCTGATATCTATTAAACATTAAATAAAAAAAGCATTTGTGTTCTTTATTTTTGGTGACATGAATTTCTAGCCTAATTAATTTCAAACCATATTTTCCAACACTTTAAAAAAACAAGCTTAATATTTAGGTAGTACTCAACTTTAATAACAGAAGGTTACGGTCATTCTGAAGCTGCAGAGTTGTGTGTGACTCAATGTTTCATTAACACTTGGAATATTTAATATGATACTTTTTAATCTAAATCCTCCCAACTTCAGGAATAAGTGGATGAAATTATGACAAATAAAAATATTAAAATCACATATCAAAAAGAGGTCTGGTTTTTATTAGTTGATGATGATCATTTTATTTTATTTGGTCAAACACACTGCACATACAACAGTTAATAAAAGCTTTCATTAGAGCACAGGCTTTAACAGCTGTACATGGACAACAAAGACACTTTATTAGGAACGAAACCCTAATTTAGAAACTGAAAGTGAGCAGAATGTTTAAAAGAATGCAATATCAGCACTTCTCAGTCAGGTCACAAGGAGCAATAAAAATAAATCAGAATGAGCAATAAATAAAATGAAGCTTCCTTAGAGTTGAAAAGAGCATGCGAAAAGATAAAAATGAAGAACTACAAGTCCGATATATATATCAGACAGAGCAAATTTATAGCACAAAAGAATTACACTGTACCTCATCTTGCAAGATGATTTTAGTCCACTGCATCTCTACCCAAGAGACAAATTTTGGGTTTTTTTGTTGCTTTTTTCTCTTTCCAGATACAGCTATAAACATTCATCTAAGTCTGTTTCTTTTGGTCTTGTTAAGATATCTTTGAATACTTCAGTCCTTTACTGGTTTGATGGCACATGCATAATGACACGTTTATGTCACACACACACATACTGAAAAGGTTTAGGACACACTGACTCTGCTGTGCACATAATGAGCCCCTAAAGACTGGCTGTGGGCTGAGCATCGTCTCCAGTAGCTTTAATGATTGTCCTCCTCACTGCATGAGTCTTATTGACAGAAGAAATCTAATGTCAGATGTCTTGTGGGGATGTGTGGTGCGGTGACCTCCTGGTCACAAAGTTTTACTCTTCTTAGCCTTTTGTCTATAAGGGAAATTCCATCGACTGTTAATATGTCCACGTGTGTTGTACACAATGTCACTCAGATGTCAAATGAGCTGCTGTGATGAGCATTTAGACGCGCTTGCAATGGGTTTGATAGGATCAAGACCTTTGAGGAGATTAACTACCCCAACAGAAGACATTACACAATATGGTTGTAGATGTGCTGCTTGTAACCTGAGACACTCAAATTTCTTCTGCCACAAGCTTTTGGTCTTGAATTTTGGATGTACCACTATTTTAACCTCGTCATGTATATATAAAGATATACATATATAAAGTCATGTGTAAGGTCATGGGTTGCAGGTTACATTGGACATCAGCCCTGCTCCTTTTCTCTACAGTGCAGCACTTCGCATCAAAGCTGTCTGAAGGACTTCCATCTCAAAGCTGCGATTATGGAGAAAATTCGAAAACTCGGTGGAGTTACCCTTTAAGTAAAGCTATGGAGCCAGAACATCATCGAGCAGAGAGGTCGGTCAGTGATCCTGCAGTGTAGACACGAGTGTCCCGCTCCCTGCCATTGGCAGCAGCAGCAGCAGCAGCAGGTCAGTCTCGGCAGAAGACATACTCTGTGTAGCTGGTCCAGATCTTGTCCTCGCTCGGCTCGATGCTGGAATAGGCGCACGTGCCGGTGGAGCTGCAGGCGACCATGCGGAAGCCGAACTCGCTCAGTCTGTCGAACGCCTGCTCCAGAAAATTATACTTGAGGTAGTAGCGGGACGTGTACCTCTCCGGGGGTCTGTCGGGGTCTCTGCTCTCGTTGAGCGTCTCCCCGAACACTTCTTTGGCCAGAGACGTTTTGCCGCACACGGTGATCCTCGCCACGCGCCGGAACTTGGCGTCGGTTTGGATGTCTCGGCCGATGGTGTACGACCCCCTGTAGCCCACTGTGATGTAGCCGGACTTTCTAGTGTCCGGAGAGGGGGAGGGAGAGGGCGCGAGCGCGTGGTTGCCCCCCTCGTCCCAGTCGCTGTGGCACAGCTCCTCGCTGACGGAGCTCTCCTTGCTCGCTCCCGGAGCCAGGCGCTTGGAGAGCTCGCGTAGCTGGAAGAAGTCCGCCTCCCTCTGCAGCCGGCTCCTCTCCGGGAAGTAGTCCGGCAGCACAAGGGTCAGGTCCCGCAGGTAGTCTAGGATGTATCGGAACAGAAAACCGTCCCTGTCCAAAAAGAAGCGCCCTTTACTGTCCCTCGCCAGCTCCCGCGGGGACTTCTTACTGAACATGCTCCACAGCAGAGAGTCCGGCACCGCCACCAGGGTCCTGTACCTGGTCACGTACACCTGGCCGCCCACGTTCAGCTCAACGATCTCGGAGAACGCACCTGGACCGTCCGCCCCGCGATCCGGCTCCGCCAACGCCATTTCTCCTTCTCCAGCAGCTCCTGCAGCGCGTGTCCCCTCAGCACCATGAACAGACGAGAGCGAGGGAGAGGGAGAGAGGGAGTGTTAAATAGAGTGAGCAGAATGGAGGGGGGTCAGTGATGAGAGACAGATGTTAACACTTTACTGACCCGCGAAGGAGCTGCAGGTGCTCAGGGTCACTGCTGTACACATCCGCCATCTCTTGGGCAGAAGGCAGGCAAACACTTAGAAACGACAGTGGGGGGAAAAACAGCATCGTACAATGTACTTATTCATTACTTGTGTATTTCTACTGAATTCCCTGGAGAGACAGAGCCGCAGAGCGCACTGAGGTGCAGGTCAACAGCGACATCTAGTGTTGATAAAGAGCATTTTTCTATGCAATTGGGCACCTTTTTTTAAATTCTTTTTTTGTCACAGTTGTGAAATTTTCAGTCACTCATTTTTTCCACCAAAGGCTTCACTTCCCTTTCACTACATAATGTGGCCACGAAATGAAAGCCTTTTTGAAAAGAAATCCACTTTGTCCGATGCTGAGCGATATCTAATTTACTGTTTTCAAAGCAAAGGAAGCACTGTGGATGAAACGATGGGATTTCAAAGGAGGCAAATTATCCTCAGTGCGCTTAAAGCTGTCTCTGACTCTGAAAAAAACTTACTTTAAAATCTTGAGTTTCCCAGTGTTAATAACATTTAGTTTCATTTTTTCAAAAAACATCATGATATCAGATGACATTTAAGTCTGCATGAATGAAGTTAATGGAGCCCTGCTTCCTGAAATCTGCTAAAGGGCGTTCAAGCAGATGTTCTCTTCTCCTTTTCTGAAATGACATGAAAACAGCATCAAAGGCAATTCAAAATTAGCCAGATATTAATCACATTTACATAAATTACATAAAACCAAAGCTATCCCGATATAAATCACATTTCCATAAATTCACATTTTTTTTATTAAAATGAAAAAAATTATAATTGCTTAAAGCTGTATCTTCTAAAACCGTCTGAATCTGCTAGAAAACGAGCACTTTTCAGTTACCTGTCAGGTCCTGGTCAGTTAAATGTGACTCACTAAAGTTGTGGTGGATTTGCATTTTCCTGACAAAGTGATATTTTCCACTGAAATGATTAACTTTTATTGAAGCTTATTTTGCAGAAAGGATTTTTTTTTTCTAATTAATACATTCTTGTCAGTAACAATTAGTCATTTATTTTTAGAGTTTAATACACAGTCACTGTCCTCATTTCACTTCAGTTTTGTTTTTAAACCCTTTTTATAAGACATGGTGGACAACCAGCAAAGAGAAGCTCTGGACACTGGAGTAATGGAACTGAGCAAACACATTTTGGATTAACTGATGCCCTGCCAGTTCTTTGATTAAGACAAGTATGTACATATGAACTAATGAACTAATGAACTAAAGAATGAACTAATCTTGTGCTTAAAAGGCGCAACAACATCTAGTAGAACTTTATAAAACTGATAAATCGTTGACAGTGGAAGCTTGAGAAAGCGGTGTTCTCATTCCTGTGACAATAGATGAAAATTTATCAGCTGACGCGTCATCAACAGTCCAGGGTTGACTAATGTGCATGAAGTTAATATCTATAGTTTTAATGCTCTTTCTGCGTTTGGTTAAAAAACATTTCTTAAAGACATTAAGGTAGGCCCAAAGCAAAAACCAAATTCATGAATGCAAAGAAAAAACAAATTTGTGAGTAAACCATTTCAAAAGCCAGCATTTCAAGACTTTCAAGAATTTAACTGAGCACAGCTACTAAAATCATCAAAGTCAACACTTCAGCTGGCCAGTTTTGAACAGATTGGCAGGTATGGTTCATCCAGGTTTGAGTTAAGAAACCTAAAAATCCTATTTGACAGGAGAAAATCATTCAACATAAATTACTGGTCAGCAAAAATGACTCTCTACATGGTTTCTTCACTCGTCTGTGTGAGAAATGCTTCCACAGCAAATCTCCAGTATTGCATTACCACCTGCAGTGTTCCTCACTGCCGAAATTACAGCAGATTAAATGTGAACAACTTAGGAAGCGTGATCCCAGTATCACTTTACAGAGAGCTTGCCAAAGTGTCTCAGCATCCTTGATTTTCAAAAAAACTAAATGCTTTATGTGTGAATTTACACAAGTCTCTAATAAAGATCTTTCTAATATATCCTTTTAAATTAACACAAATACGTTATGAAATATATTATACCTTATTATTTACACTGTTTAAGTTTTAGTATAGACCCTGTCCATTTCCTTTAAAAAGTGTATTTGTTTGTTATTTGGTTTTTGTTTAATCAACAAAAACATTGCTATTCAGGAAGTGACAACTTTCATTGTTACTGGACATTTAACGTGTTTGGTAAGTAATCGTTCTCTGCTTCTCATTTCGTCTCAGATCACTCAGAAATAGCAGAAGCATTTGTTTCTTATGCTAAGCTAATGTCTCCCAGCCAAAAGTAATGCATCCTCTTTCACTTTCATATGATAAAAAAATCCCAGACCTCATTCCAGACCCCATTCTCACGTGGACCACAAAGTGAACTGTGAATAATGTGTGTTCATTGCAAAATGTGGCATGTGATGATGTTCTGTTTTTTTCTCTTTTTTTGTAGTGGTTTGGTCACTTTGGAAAGTCGGTGAGCCAGCTGTAACAGAGGCAGGTGGGTATATAAAGACAGGCTTGTTCTCAGACCTTAAATCAATGTCTCAGCCTTACGCGATGCTGCGAAAAGTATGTTAAGTTCTCTTCAACCAGACATTGGTGAAAGCACCATTCTAATATTTAACTCTTTATTGTGCTTATTTTCAGAGCGTTACAGAGAGTTTTGGGGCCGCCATATCATCTTTGAACACAGCTCATCTGACAGATGGAGTTATCAGAAGAAGCAAGAGAATGATGCTGGATACACTTGGAGTTGGATTACTTGGAACCAGAACCCCGGTTTTTAATGTTGTCTTCCAGCACAGCAAGGTATCTAGCTAACAAAGCTCTTTTCATTACACAACAACTGTAACTACACAACTATGGACAGTTTCAGACTAAACATGCATATGATTTTGCCTTTTGTGTTCATTTCTTTTCTTAGAGATGCAAAGCACTGGATAGCAGCAGTGTGTGGGGAAGACCAGGCTCATTTCTTCCACCTTATTATGCTACATTTGTTAATGGAGTCGCAGTAAGTTACTAAATATGTGCAGATACAAAAGTTTTTTCACCCCATATGAATTTGATAGATGTAAGCACATTTGTCAACTTTCACAGTGACAATTAGAATTTAGTGTAATAACAACAACGAAACCAAAGGTTGCTTTAAAAAATACAAAACATCTAAACAGCATTAATCAGACGTTAAACAAAAAATGACAGGTTTTGAAAAGAAAAAGTTGCACAATGAGAAGAGTAATGGTCTGAAGGAAAATAAATATCTTATAGTCTGAAGGTAGATATGCAAAATAAAATATCTAATTATTGAGAAACTAATACCATTGGCTATGAGGATTTCATTCCTGAAAAATGTGATTGATGCCATAGTGCAGGGTTGGCCACTCCAGTCCTGGCAAGCCAGCGTACTGCAGTTTGGTCATTTCCCTGCTCAAAAACACCTGGTTCAGCAAACCTGATAATTGCTAGGTTTAGTGAAGGTGTTTGAGAAGGTAGCTACCAACAGTGTGAAAAACTAGATTACCAGGACCAGAGCTGGCTACCCCTGCCATAGAGGAGCCATTGAGGATCTGTGAAACAGTGGTTTTCAGCCACAGTCTTGCCTAACTTCTGCCCCGTAGAGTTTATGCATTTTATTCATCTTATAGGTGGATAGGCTTAGGTTCTTTGCAAGAAATATAGTTGTATATAGTAATAGGTTTTTAATCCTGCTCTCAGGTACACTCTATGGATTTTGATGACACCTGGCACCCTGCCACTCACCCCTCTGGAGCTGTGCTTCCTGCCCTTCTGGCTCTAGCTGAGACCCTGCCTTCCAAACCATCAGGCTTAGAGCTGCTCCTGGCATTCAATGTGGGACTTGAAGTTCAAGGAAGACTTTTGAGATTTTCAAAAGAGGCTCACAACATCCCTAAAAAGTATGTGCATTATTGTTTCCTAGTACACTCTATGCTAGGGGGTATTCTAAAAATGTATATTTGGGCCTTTTTTTTTGATAAATATTGTTTTTCTGATTTTTCTTTTTCCTCTCAGATTTCATCCACCGACAGTAGTTGGAGTTATGGGCAGTGCAGCAGCCACAGCTAAACTACTGGACTTGTCTCCAGCTCAGACTATGGCAGCCCTGGCTATCGCATGCTCATCTGCTGGTGCTCCTATGGCAAATGCTGCTACTCAGACCAAACCACTCCACTTGGGTAATGCTGGTAGATGGGGGCTAGAAGCATCTCAGCTTGCTCTCCTTGGTCTAGAAGGTAACAAACAGATTCTAGATTTGGAGTCAGGCTTTAGAGTCTTCTACCAGGATTTTGCTCCACATCATATGGATGAAGTCTTCCCAACTGCAAATTACAGATGGGTGTTGGAAGACCAAGATATTGCATTTAAACGTTTCCCTGCCCACCTTGGTATGCACTGGGTCGCTGATGCAGCAATCAAGGTTAGAGCAAAAATCCTGGCCAATAAGCCCAATGTGGATCTGAATCAAATCAAAAGCATAACACTGAGAGTCCCTTCATCTAGATACATAGACTGCCCTCTTCCTGTCACGGAGCACCAGGCAAGGCATTCTTTTCAGTTCAACTGCTGCAGTGCACTGCTCGATGGTGAGGTTACTGTGGATTCTTTCAGCAGTAAACAGATGAACAGAAAAGCTTTGAAAGAGTTGCTTCTCAAGGTCCAACTGGAAAGTCCACAAGACAACCAGGCCAACTTTGATAAGATGTACTGCGAGGTCTTGGTGGAAACAGACCAGGGAGAAACATACACAGATCGTTGTAACACCTTTTATGGACATTGGAGAAAACCTCTTAGTCAAGAGCATTTGGTGAGAAAGTTCAAAGCTAATGCATCAAGGGTGTTGACCACAGATGCTGTGGATAGTATTGTCCAAATCATTGACAATCTGGAGGCCATCCCTGACTGTTCAGTTCTTGGATCATACATGCAATTTCATAAGCACACATATGCAGAAGAGGCCTGCTATTCAGCCTCAGCTTGAGTTTGTTTTACAGGTTTATCCATGCTCATATGTTGAGATTTGACTTTTTCCCCCTGAACATTGTGTTTAGGTGTTTGCATAAGACACTTTATATATAAAACTTTCAAGTTCTGTGTTAAAAGGGCTACAGATCCTTTTTAAAATGTTATTGGGACAGGATATGTAAAAACGTAACACCAAGAATCAAGTGTAAATTTTTTAAATACCAGGAAATTAAAAATGCTTTATCCCCCCCATAGTTGTGATCTCATACTTTCATATTTGCGCAGTCTTTAAAAGCCCAAACTAACCATAGCTTATCAACTTTAAATGTTCTGAATCTGCATGAGTTTTTTGCTCCAGAAAATAGAAATGCATTTGGCAATACAAAGTTTCCTCAAAATATCCAGCATGTCCTTAGTATACTGTGTCATAACATGGTTATGTGGTAATGTGGGACAGAGGCAAGTTCAGTTACACCCATTCATCGAATGGCCATGCAGACCAAAGAAAGGAAATGACAACAACACTGTAGAGTTGCAGTTTCGAGGATTGCGTGCAATTTATTTAAGGAATTTTTAATTGACCAACACAGAAGCATTGTAATAAGAAAAGGTGACAACTATATTCTACCCTTGCTAGAATGAGTTCAGACAAGCTTGAGAACATCTTGAACCATCAGACCAATTCCATCAAATATTTCATGGAGTGGTGCTTTGCACATGAATGCACAGGTGGTGACAATCTTATTGTTCTCATCCACATGGGTTTCATTAACATTCTTGCAGATGTGCTTGCAGCCAAGCTGAGTGATGGCTTCAGCCGTTTCTGGAACATCAGGAAACCTAAAAAAAAAAAAAAAAAGGAAATGTAAAAACCACATTGAACAATAAGTCACCAAACTCCCTCTGCTCTACTGACACTGCAGAGAATAAATTAAGTTAGATACCATAGCTCTGTGTGCCCATAGCAGGTTAAGTTCAGGTTAAAATCAAGAGACCCTGACAAGCAAGTGAAAGTGACAGTCATTGTGCACACAGCACAGCAAGTTAGCAAAATGCATTCACTGCACGTTACCCAGACAAACACCATGCAGCCATATCCAGCACCTGACTGAATTTTGTTTTACAAACTACCATAGACATTCTTTGCAATATGCATCAGTTTTTCTATTGGGAAATGCAGTCATACCTTTCATCCGTTTCATGACCAACAGTTACTTCACAGGCAGGGAAAACTTTTGCTGCCAGCACTGGCGAGATGCAGCACAAGCCGATGGGTTTCTTCTCATCATGGAAGGCCTGTAGAACTGCCTTAACCTGCTCATTTACAGAGCAGTCTTTACCTTGCACTGCCCAGCTGCACAGGTTCTTAGCAACTCCAAAGCCACCTGACAAAGTTGTAAAAATTGCAAGAGTTTCAGTTGGTCTGATCACAGCACAACTTCAGAAACGCTCTGAAGTTCCAGCCTCGGGAGGCCCAAGTTGATTACACAGCACTATGGGGACCTAAACAATATTTAGCAGGAGAATTAATGTTCCACTTGACTGGAATATGCTTTTACTTAAGCATGGATTTAGTCATCTCTGCTCATCAGAATCAGAAAAAAAGCCTGTGGGATCCTATCCCAGCTCTCTGGGGATATTATATATTTGGATATTAAAAGTTTTCTACTATGTGGAAAAGAAAACAACCACAAAAGTGAGCTGGTGACTCAAACCTGGGAAGATGACGGCATCAAACTCTTTCACACTGAGTTCGGACAGGTCCTGGATATCACCTCGAGCAAGTCTAGCACTTTCCACAAGCACATTCCTCTTCTCCTCCGTAGGGGCGCCTTTCAGGTGATCCACGACGTGCATCTGATCGATGTTGGGTGCGAATATTTTAACCTGCAGAAACGTGGAGTGAGTCGCCACCACAACCAGACACACAAACGCCCTAACGCTTCACTGGCCTACAGGTTTACAACCCAGCAAGAGCAATTAAAAACGAACTAGGAACAAAGGAACGCGTGTGTGAGGTGTTTGGTGTGAATTTCATACTTAATCCACCTTGTTCTTCACTACTTATGGGAGCTTTGTGTAGTTAATGAGAAGTTCTGACACTTCCGCTGTGCTGCATGTGTGCACTGAACTCACGGTCGCCTGCTGGCGGCTTAGGTGCACGAGCACCGCTGAGGCCTCGTGGATTTCACTGCCATCGAACACGCCACAGCCTGCCAACACTACGGCCACACGCCTGTCCATCCTGCTGCACACCACACACCAGCCACCCGCGAGCTCGGGGCTATAAATAGGTTGGAGCGTCTGAAGAAGAGCGAGTCCCCGCCCAGCAGCATCAGCACCCCCAGCTGCCGCGGCGGAAGTTACAGCTCCGCGCTGCCTTCACGCGCCCCGCGAGTTACGGTGAAGACCGTTTACCGACTCGGAATTTGCACTTGCATGCGCCTCATGTTGTAATATCAGAACATTTTGACCCCCGAGCTCCCGAGGTGGTGTGACATTAAAGATTTAAATTAGATGGAGACGAGGAGAGGTTCAGTAATGGCTCTTTTAACAGTAAAGCTGCTGTTCGCTTCTGTACATCATTTTAAGCTATAATATCTGTGTATTTCTCTCTTTTGGAACCACAGTTTCATCTCAGAACTTTGACAATAAAACAAACACGGCATATTGGTGATTCCGCTTTCACATGATGGCGCCGAAGGGAAGGTGTCAAGTGGAAGTGAACGAGGGCGCAAAGGGAGAGCGCTGATGTGAATTGGAACAAGAGCGCAACTGTCGTTATTGAGGAAAACGGCCCATTAAACACGGGGACTGAAGAGCTGCGGTGGTTTCCGTCTCTACACAGCACTAACGAATCTAAAGGAAGATTGAGGGTGAGATGATAAAGCCAGTTCTCTTGCTGTAACACGCCGACTCTGGGCAGCAGCACAGACCTGGCTAAGCGCCGAAGCCCTGTGTTGTGATGGGCAGAGGAAATTCAGCACAGCGTTAGGACTGACGGGTAGGTGTCTGTAGTGCTACAGTGACACGTTATCAGCGGGCTGCTCTTACTGCACCTGAGAGTTTGGAGAGTGAGCTGAGTGCCTCTCTTGTTTTAAGCAGCTGAGTTGTTTTAATCCTGTAAATAATGGGGACTTATTGTGGGTAGAATTCACTAAAAGGTGAACACAAAGTGTTGGATGTGTTTCCAGAGCCAGCAGTGTCTTTCTGAATTGAATACACATTGCTGATAATGGTCAAATAGTGGCCAGTCTAAATCTGAATTTAAAACACCCTCCATGTGCGCAACGGCGATAGAGGAATTAAACATAGACCAAAATCTGTTGTAGATTTCTAATCCGTTTCTAATCTATTTCTTAAACATGTATGTAATGATTTGATGGGCTTGTGAGCGCATGTAGGTAAAAGAGGAACGTCCCTTTATTATGCTCAATATTCTTGCACAGAGCACCAAATATTACCTAAAAATTTCATGAAGAATTTATTTTTCATAAATACTGAAGAAATAAATACTGGACTGTTGCAGAGCCAACAGACATTGCCATATTGTCATCACTAAAGTGGATGAAGAATCAAGATTTTATTTATTGTATTTTTTTGGCTACCTGACCTTAACTTCTCATTTGTAGGTGTTTTGATGGCTACATTTCCGAGTTGTATACCTGGACGAGTGACCGTCTACTCTGTGCCGGGTTGCCCACACTGCCTAGAGGCCAAAGCTGCTTTAGGGGCCTTGGGTTTGCCCGTGTGTGAAGTGGATGTGAGTGATGATGCAGATCTCAGGGCTCGGTTGAAGGAGCGGACTGGGTGCAGCACTGTGCCACAGATATTCTTTAACAACATCCATGTGGGAAGAAATGAGCATTTAAAGAGCTTGGTGCGTGAGAATCACCTATAACTTGAGTGGAACTGTAATGCAGTTTTCCAGTGTTAACAATAGGAATCAAGAAAAGGGCACAGTATTATCTTTCATGTTTGTTGCTCTTAGGGTCCTGAGGCTCTTGACCAACTGGTGCGTATGGTGAGGGAGGAGCCAGCACCGACAGATGGTCCACCTTTACCTGCAGAAAGCAGCCTTCACTGTGAAAAGAGAGATGGGGGAGGTAGGTGTATCATACGCAATCTGCCTGCTGCCTCTTACCTTGTTGAACTTACTATCCCCACCTTGTGCATTTTGCTTTGTTCCTTGTATTTCAAGCCTGAATGAGTAGTTGCGAAGTTAATTACTGTTAATTTTACAAAGGAACTGAGCAAGTGTTCTCTCTCTGGCATGTCTGTTAGATGCATGTGTAACAGTCTCTTTCTGTTACTTGCAACAAGCTGTTTCTCCAAGACCACTATCTAAGCTCTTTGTTATAGACTGATGCCAGTAACAAAAGAACCACAAAAACCTATTGCAGGATCAGCTGAACACCCAGAGAGCTTTTCTCTTGATTTACTGCAAGAAATATTTTAAGATAAAATTTGAACATATAATATTTGTTAAATTTAGTACACAGTTTAAATAAATAGATCATATTTGTGCCTTAAAAACTGTCAGTACTTATATGCTATATATATTCCCATAGACACGGTCTCAAGTTTATATTTTTTGCTGGATTATTGGCTTGAAATCCAAGACAGCAACATTTGGTTGTGTTCTGGTGATAGGATACTCTCCTATCAACCAAAGTATAAATCCTACCTCCAGGATGACCCTTAGTGTGACCCTTAACCCAAAGTTGCTCCTTAGAGACCATCATTGCAAAAGGAAATGGAAGTTGGTCTGGATAAGAGTGTTGACTAAATGCAATAAATGTTCATTTTAGCTTCACTTCTGTTGGCCTCTCAAACATAGTTTAAGTTTGAGGGTGACATCATTTTCAGACATGTCAGAGGAAAGTATAAGAGGAGTGCTTTTTTGGAAATGGTAGAGGAATTGAAGAAGGACAGGCTGATTGGTGGCTGCTGGAGGGGGTTGAGGGTACACAAGAACAGCTTTACCGGCACTGAACTGGTGTATTGGCTCAACAGTGAACAGGGTTTGGGTATGCTGTCAGGATGTTAGAGAGAAAACTGTCCTTGAAATTGGGAATGCACTTTGTGTTTAGTCTTGTATAACCAATACAAAATAAATGTAATCGTATATTTTAACTACAAAGGCTGTTTAATTGTTTTCGACATCACAATGCAGTGTACACCCTTACTGGGCCTCTAGAAGTATTCACCCCCTAGAACGGTTCAAAATGGCATCATTTTGAGTGAAATACTTAAGACTGTGAAGTTCACATTTCAACAGTACAACAAGCTTAAGTAAACTTCCACCGCTTCCATGTAAACCATAATGTGAAAGGTCAAAGAACCCGGTCAAAGGGTGGAAATGGTTAGCAACAATACTCAAGTAATTCAAAAAATGCTAAAAGGCCTAAAGTTTGCCAAGAAAAAATTTCCCATGCCATTATGCAATTGACACAAGGCAAGATGCATCCAGGCTTTTATGTTAATGATGCTAAATTATTCTGTTGTCCAATTTTGGTCAACTTGTGCAAATTATAGTCTTACTTGGCTGTTTTTAGCTGATAGGAGAAATCCTGCTGCTGTAGCCCTTCTGCTTCAAGGTTCGTTTCAAGGGAACTACCACAATTTCTCCTTTATTATATATATATATAATACACAGTACTGTACAAAAGTTTTAGGCAGGTGTGGAAGAAATGCTGTAAACAAAGAATGCTTTAAAAAACGGAAGTGTTAATCATTTATTTTCATCAATCTACAAAATGCAGTGAATGAACAAAAGAGAAATCTAAATCAAATCAATATTTGGTGTGACCACCCTTTGCCTTCAAAACAGCATCAATTCTTCTAGGTACACTTGCACACAGTTTTTGAAGGAACTCGGCTGGTAGGTTGTTCCAAACATCTTGGAGAACTAACCACAGATCTTCTGTGGATGTAGGCTTCCTCACATCCTTCTGTCTCTTCATGTAATCCAGACACACTGGATGATGTTGAGATCAGGGCTCTGTGGGGGCCAGAAGAACTGATGCTGGTTTGAAGGCAAAAGGTAGTAACACCAAATATTGATTTGATTTAGATTTTTCTTTTGTTCACTCACTTTGCATTTTGTAAATTGATAAAAATAAACAATCATTATTATATTTCTGTACAACATATACATTATATATATATATATATATATATAAATAATGTATATGTTTGTGTTCAAGAGGGTGAATATTTTTGCAGATATGATCTGGCGTGGAATTAATGCTCAGGATGTATATCCTGCTGTGAAAGGCAAAAGGCATGTTGACAAAATTAACACTTTATTTAGGTTGTTGGAGCATGATCCCCATGCAGCATTTAACTCTGGAGAAATGGCAGCATGCAGCCTCATAAAGGGTATGTAGAACCAGCAAACACAGAAGTTAGTAGCTGGTGTAAGTGCATTTCAGGCTTTTTCCTTAGGTTTTTCCTCTGCATAAATGTTCTTGCCTTTCACTGCATTTGAGGTTTTTTTTCCTATTCTTACTGTATAACACTCCAAAGACACTCCATTTCACTTATGCCATTTTAGAACTGCATGTGTTTATAATTTGCATGCGTTTAGAGATAACAGTGGGTTTTGTTGAGTTGTTCATTTTTTAGGTTGCATACATATTTTTCCATTGCTTTTACATAACTTTATTATGGCAAGGTGCATTAGCACAGGTGTGTTTCCTTACCTTTTTGCACCTTTTGTTAGTTCTGGTAATTAACATTATTTTCAGAATTTTAATGCTCATTGTTGTTGGCCCAAACAGGTTCTGAATTATCTGAGGCCCTGAGGAACCTTATCCTGAAATTGTACTCTGATTACCTCTCTGCTGATGGCAAGGTACTGTTTAATGTAACGATGAGCATTATATAGAATTTTAGGTAATGATAACAAATATATAAAATATTGTTGATTTTATTATTCTCTTTTTTCAATTGCATCTAATTGCAGTTAGTGGACTATAAGGCAATGTCCCAGAGCCCATCTTTTAAACGGTATTGTGAGCTGGCTGTGCTGCTTCAGCATGTGAAGCTGCTTTCTCTGAGCCATGAGGAAAAGCTCGCCTTCTTCATCAATGTCTACAATGCCCTAGTGATTCATGGGAACCTACGGCTTGGCTTCCCCAAAAGCATATGGCAGAGGTATCGGGTAAGAAGGATACCTGCTTTGAAAGCTGCATTCTAAATTCTCTTATCATTGTTCATGGTTTTCTGTAATTTAAAAAGTCAAACTTATTGAAGGCTTATTTTAAGAGCTCATTCACAGTTTCTGAAAGGTCCCTCCAGAGGCAGATGAACAGCATATTATTACAAAAAAAAAAAACTCTTCTCATGTTGCAGTTTTTCAACTATGTGAGCTACCTGATTGGAGGCGAGGTGTTCACACTGCAGGATATTGAGAATGGAGTGTTGCGGGGTAACAGGAAAGGTGTGGCACAGCTTCTGAAACCCTTCTCAAAGAATGACCCTCGACTGCAGGTGAATTGTATACTGTTCTTGAGGTTTTTAGCAAAAGTTTTGTTTGCAGAAAAAATTGTCTGGTAGTAGAACTATATGGAGATGAAATATATAAGATATATTTGAGTATTTTGTGGTTGGGATCAGCATGCATGAAGAGTAAAGAGTAAAGCTTTACCTGCAAAGTAGAAAAACAGATTATTTCCAATAGAATGCACTATGCAAATGGCAAAACTCAGAAAAGCATAATGGGTTAATTATCATAAGGTTTAATATCTCTTTTTTTAGGATGTAGAGTAATATTTTGTATAATATCTAAAGTGTGCCGTTGAGAAATAACAACAAAACTGTATACATTTTTTTTTTTTTTTTTTTTTATCCTCTGAATTTTTTTTTATCCTATTATGCATTTAGTTTGACATGGATAAATGTCATCACTTTAGTGTAAACAAAAACCTTGATTTAGTTTGCTTTGGTTTTGTAAGTTAACTGACAGGGAGTAGGCCCAGCATCAGAAGGTCATGGGTTTGAATCCCAGACTAGTAGTTTTCTCTGAGGTACCCGTGAGCAAGGTACTGTCCCCATCACTACTCTCTGGGCGCTGGATAATGCTGCCCACTGCTACATGGTGTGTATGGGTAAATGCAAAAGATGTATTTCATTGTGGTTCACTGTGTGCTGTGCTGTGTACTCTCAATGACAAATAGTCTCTTAATAAAAAAAAATAAGAGATGAACATTATCAAATTTATATGAAGAAATATTGGCTAAAATTGACTACAGCATTTAGCAAAAAAAAAAAAATTTACCACACATGCTGCTAATCTAGTTTCTGGCTTCTGCATTTAGGCTGACTAATACTCACATGTTTAATACATTACAAAAATCAATGCCTTGATACATCTACTGTCTCTCATACTTTGTTGTATTTTGGTGAACTTTGTCTTATGTTGCTGCACTGTGTTTTTGTGGTTCTTCGTTTCATGTTGCTCTATGTTGCACAGTGGTAAATGGAAAAATGTCACTTCTAATCTCAGTTTACATTGTTGATAATGACAGTAAAGTAATCTTGAACCTTGAATCATAGCATAAGGTTGGCATTTACTTTATGTTGCCACATAAATTTTGCTTTTATGGCAGTGGTCACCCCCCTGGTTTTGGAGATCTGCATTCCTGCAGAATCTAATTCCATCTACAGTCAGCCACACTGGCCTGGGTTAATTAACTTCTTCAGAAGTCCTTGATCGGTTGGAGTAGATGCATTAGTGTTCGAGGTTTATGCTAACCTCTGCAAGAGAGTAGATTTTCAAAAGGGCATTAAGTGACCACTGAATTAAGAATTACAGCATCACATGTAGCTCAGTTCTGTGTTTTCTGATCTTCAAATAGGTTGCGCTTCCTGATGCAGAGCCTCTAATTCATTTTGCACTGAATTGTGGCACAAAGGGCTGCCCTCCAATTAAAACCTACACTCCAGAGGTGAACAGCATACATACTTTTGAGTTTATAAAAAAAATGCATTAGGAGTTGATTTGTTCATTTCAAAGAATCTGAGGTTATAAATCTTTAAAGATGTATGTATCTCAATAGGGCATTGACAGTCAGCTGCGCACTGCTGCTGAAGCATTTTTGAAGAATGATGACAGCTGCATGGTGGATTCCGTGAAAGGAGAGGTGAAACTCAGCTCGATCTTTAAATGGTACAAGGCGGACTTTGGGGGCACTGATGAAAAGGTAGGCTGTTTCAAAAGCATGATCCAATTTGAGGGTCAATGTTCTCCTGCATGTGGAGTATTAGATATTTTTGTTGACTTTACCCTCAGGAATTTTTATTTAGACCTGTAGATGCTCTCATTTTATAAGTGATGTTCTTCCTTGTAGCTTCTGAACTGGGTTGTAGATCACATGGAGGCGTCACCGAAGAAGTCGAGTCTGAAAACCCTTCTATCTACAGGGAAAGTTAAATTGAGCTACCTGCCTTATGACTGGTCCAGCAACAGCATGGACTGAACAAACCTCTTTCTGTCTTAAATGCTTTAGGCCTTTGAGCTGGGCTGCTTAGAATCTCTGTTCAGTTTCTCCTTAGCAACCACATTACAGTGGAGATTTTCTGTGCTAGGACTGCAGCCAGCTTTCCTGTCAACCCTATGGGGAAAAAAGGAAATGCCAGAGACCTTCTCTCCAAGAAGATAACTATGCATCTACCATTAGTTTTTCCACATGTCAAAATGCATGGTAAAATATTTTTCTGCCAGTAATTTTCCTAGTAATGATGCAGGATTTTGCACTTCTTTATCATAGAGTTATCTTTAATTGTATTAAAAAGGATTCAGTGCTTAAATTAAAAGTTGTTTGTGTAAATTATTACAGGTTAATTTATTTTAAGTGTAACTTTCTTAATTAGAAAAAAAAAACCTGCTCTGTACTGTGCAGACTACAGAAACTACAGCATTAACACTAAAATAAGACTTTTTATACATCATACTGAGCATCTTTACCTGCTGGAAGAGTTCAGCTTGGGTAAAACTGTATTAGTATCTTGGCACATTTGTTTGAGTCTATATGGCTAGCTTCATATAGGTAGCAGTGACCAAAGCCCTTAAAATGTTTTTCAGTTTAAATCTCAGAATCAAGGCGTATATGGAGGTATAAAATATGGGACGATGACCAATGGCATCCAAAAAAAAAAACATTTCTATTTCTGCTGTCCACTTCCCGGTTAAAAAAAAAACTTGTGCCCTGTCTTGCAGTTCCGCTTTCCTTGATCGAGGCAGGTCTGGACTTTTTTATTAACATCCCAGTTTCAGAGCAAATAAATATTAATCTAATTTGTCTCATGACTTGAAAACAGATTGAAGTCACACTACCGTAATATTCAGCATTATTAAGCATGTTCTTACGGATGTTTTGCATGTAGTATGCAAAGGCTGAGCTTTCAGAGTGAGATTCTTTAGTGACTCTATTTTAGCCTTTTCACCTAAGCATGACATTAGGTCCTACTGACCATAAACAAACTCCATCCCATAATTCAATGAGGTAAATACAGTAATAAATAATTCTGTTTCCCAAGTACTTTATTAAATAAAATATTCATGCTATAAAAATAGAAGCAGTTAACTTTATAGACCAGTAACAGGCTGACCTCTGTACTTCAGGAATTAAAGGAATTTTCCTAATACTGCACTCAATCAGTTGCATGAACCTGACTTATCTGATTCTTGAGCAATATTATATGTGATGATTACATGATGGGTATGCAAGATTTTACAATAAAGCATATGCCAGCAAAGAATTTTTTGTGTCCACTGTCAGTGTTGTCACTGTTCGGTGCTGCTGTGCCAACGTATCAGGTACTTATTTTATTGATTTCTTTTTAAATAATAAATGCAATGTCTAGCCAAACTAAATGGGATTCAATTCCAGTCATATACAGAGGAGGTCACTGTTGAACTGGAATGGAGAGAATTGTATTCTAGTTTAGTTTACCATGCATTACTATAAATTGTATATAATGAGTGTATAATCACTATAATAGTTTGCTATTTACTGAATGTGTAATGTCTTGCAAGTGCCACTTAAGATCTTGGGGACTTAAGTGATTGGTCTTGTGATTGGCATATCACTAGGAAAAAAGCTGTGCATGCGATTACTTTTAAAAATTAAGAAAAAGGAAAGAACATAAAGATGGGCTCATACACATATGATGAAAATTAAACTCTGTTGTGGAGGAAACAGATTATTACTGGGCTATAAATGTACTGTGTACAGTAACAAAGTCATGTTTAAGTGGGGGAATGAGCACAGCAAGTTTATTATTCACAGAAATGAAAAATTAGCATTAACATATTAGGAACTGAAGATACAGACATAACTGACATTCCTATATATGACCCCATAAGGTAGCATTTTTATACACCAAATTTAGAAGGGTACAAGGGCTGTTCTTTGAATCTAATTCTGTAGTTTAATATATGTACATCTTTACACCGAGGTAGTAGTTCTAGCATGATGAAAATGAAATTCTGAATGCTTATTCATCTTAAGAGTTTGAGTGCATTAAATAAAAATGTTCATCATTGTTACTTGGACACAATCCTTATTTAGTGTGATTGTCCAGTCATATTCTGGTTTCTATATCAGAGGTAATTCCTGCACTTGACCAGCTTTTGAAAGGCCTTTTTGAAGTCCTCATTAAAGATTGTGTAAATGAGGGGGTTGATGAGTGAGTTAAGGTATCCAAGCCATGTCAGAAAGTTGGCTAACTCCATGGATGGACTGCAACTGGAGCAAGTGTTAACTATCACTTCCTGAATGAAGAAGGGCAGCCAACAAATGACAAACGCCCCGAGAATGAGACCCAGGGTTGTGGCAGCCTTCCTCTCACGTGTGCTTGATATCCGTTGTCTTCTGACTGACTTCTGTCTGCAAGACTGGTAGACTGGGCTTTTTGCAGTGATGCGTACCCTGTCACCCTCCGTGGAGGGTTCAGACAAAGACTTCTCTGGTGGGCTCAGAGTATCAGGGCTTTGTTGTTCCCTGTCTGAGCACTTAGGGATCATGTGTCCATTCATTTCAGTCTTGTTCAGGCGGCTGGTCCCTCTTTTGTGGTAAAGAATTTTAGCTGCCTGGTATATCTTATAATAAAGAATAAGGATGAGTATGAGAGGGATGTAGAAGGCCCCAAATGTGGAGTAAATTGTGAAGGCGATGTGATCGTGCTTTATGATGCACTGGTCCTCTGTGTCATTTTTGTGTTGTCTCCAGAGCAGTGGAGGTAGGGAAATGAGAATAGATAGTAGCCACACCACACCGATCATGACTACGGCCCTTACAGACGTTCTCTTCCTGGAGTATTCCACAGCATCCGTGATGGCGCGATAACGATCCACGGCGATAGCAGCCAGGTGAAGGATGGAGCACGTGCAGCAGGTGATGTCCACACTGAGCCAGATGTTGCACATCACCTGGCCCATGACCCAAGTCTCTTTTGCAATGTAGACAATGCTGAAGGGCATGACCAAGATGGCCACAAGCAGGTCTGTAACAGCCAGAGAGCAGATAAGATAGTTGGCGGGGTGGTGAAGTTTGCGAGTGACAATGATGGCAGTGATGACTAAAGAGTTGATAGCAGTGGTCAGCACAGCCAGCAGAGACAGTGTGAGGGAGAGGAGGATCATTCCTGGAGAGCTTTTACCTAGCCCATCTGCAGAGCTAGTGCCATCTGTGCAGTTTGAATCCATGCCTGGGACAGAACGCAATAGACAGAGTCAAGGGTAAATATCTGTGAAACACTCATTGGGATTACAATAATGAGTGGAAAGACTTTTACTTATCCTCTATTAAAGTACCACATTAGCTAGCCGTATTGACACAGGGACTGCAGTGGAGGTGCAGGTTTGCATTCCAACCCAGCATGAGTACATTTCATATACAGTACTGTGCAAAGGTTTTAGGCAAATGTGGAAAAAATGCTGTAAACAAAGAATGCTTTCAGAAATATAAATAATGATTGTTTATTTTTATCAATTTACAAAATGCAAAGTGAGCGAACAAAAGAAAAATCTAAATCAAATCAATATTTGGTGTTATTACCTTTTGCCTTCAAACCAGCATCAGTTCTTCTGGCCCCCACAGAGCCCTGATCTCAGCATCATCCAGTGTGTCTGGGATTACATGAAGTGACAGAAGGATGTGAGGAAGCCTACATCCACAGAAGATCTGTGGTTAGTTCTCCGAGATGTTTGGAACAACCTACCAGCCGAGTTCTTTCAAAAACTGTGTGCAAGTGTACCTAGAAGAATTGATGCTGTTTTGAAGGCAAAGGGTGGTTACACCAAATATTGATTTGATTTAGACTTCTCATTTATTCATTCACTGCATTTTGTTGATTGATAAAAATAAATGATTAACACTTCCATTTTTGAAAGCATTCTTTGTTTACAGTATTTTTTCACACCTGCCTAAAACCTTTGCACAGTACTGTAACTAATCTTTTTTTGTCATGATAAACTCAACTGAAAGAACAAGTTGAATCATGTGTTCTTTTGCGGGAGTTAAACAAAACCTGTATCCACACCAGCCTTAGTGACTTAGTTAAAGGAATGTTTAATCAAAAAACCAAATGGGTTTCTCTTGGCAAGTCTGGTTTCACAAGTTTGCTTCATAATTTTTGCACGGTAGAAGCAAGCCTATTGCCGCAAATGCGTCTGTAAAATAATCTTTTTTCAGTGACAGACTTCTGCTAAATTTGTCTTGTAGCCTCAGTGCAAACCTAAAGAAGGAGACACCAGACAAATACTGACTATTTCACTTTGTAAATCCAATTTTAGGCTGAAGCATTTCTTTTTTAGTGCAAGAAACATCAGAAATTATTGGCTATTGCACAAGGGGCACCATATCATTTATTTTAGCTGCTCTAGCGGTGATATGGTTCTTCTATGACATTTCCTAATTAGTTTGCTCACGGTACACAAACCTAAGATTTCTGGCAGCTTGTTGTCGCATTAAATGAGACAGGTTGCTTCTAATAACCTTAATAACCATATTTGTTCATCTTAAATATGTCTCCGTTATAGCCTTTTCTCAACAGTCCTTTGCCTGTTAAGAGAGCACTGAGGGATGGGAAACTAGGGCAGCATTTTTGCCACAGTGTCCACTCATTTTTTTTTCAGGAATCTGAGGTGTGACTGTTTGTACCTGTAGAAGTGCCGTTCATTCATCTGCCTCTTTCGCTGAGCGTGCATCACTGTAACAATACGGCATCATGTCTTCGTACTGACAGAAATCAACCATGGTGATATGTGCCATCGATTGCCATGGGGTCATCATCTGAAGGGTGTAGATCATGAAGTGACAGGGTGTTAATGCTGCCAAGAAAAGGTCAGGTGGGGTCTTCAGAGCTGGTAAAGAAAGATATATCACAGTGTGAAACTATTGCCAAGTAACAAAACTGGAGTTTGTTATTTTAAAAGTGAGAACTATGGTTAAGGCATCTAGCCCATAGACAATATCTGCCTAGGTCTGTTCTTTTAAGTACAGTTACCAATTTAGTATTCCACTGCTTGGCTAAATGTGTTTCGAAGTGCTACATTTTCAAGTAGTCAACTTTAAAGTATCTTTTTTATGAATTTGTTACAGAAGAACTATTTTGCATGCAGTCCTGTCATGCACAGTATTAGCACAAGCCAGTCCCCCTTGCCAAAATACTTGGCACACATCCCGATGTGAGAAGGACATGCAAAAACCTCCCCAGTTTGACCGTGTGTGTCTGTGTGTGCAGACTTTTAAAAGCAATGTGTCCGCTCGTTGGCCAATTTTTAGGCACAACTAACCTATTGGTCCACTTTGCTTATGTAAAATTGTTGACAATTAAACCTTGGCATTAATCCTCTAGTCCTTCAGTGGTCAGTTTCTGGCCACAGGACACTGTTGGCTAGATATTTTTGGTTGAACTATTCTAAGGTCACACACACATATTAACATGACATTTCCTTGAGCTAAACTGTAAAAGATATACCAACTAAATAATCCCTCCTTACTGTTGGGTAAAATAATAAAAATAATAATAACAGTTTATTTTATTTGTTTTTATTTATTTAATTATATAGCACCCTTCAAAAACCAAAGGTTGCTTTCAAAATTACAAAACAGAAAACAGCATTAATCAGCAGTTAATAGAACATAAAGCAAAGACAAACAGCAGCATCCTACACACGGAGCAGGAAGAACAAAAAAGAGGCAATGAGAGGAAATATAGATTTTTGGAGGAAGGCAGTTCCACAGTTTGGAATCTATGACACTACATGACCCACCTCTCCAAGTATACAAACTGAAGTTAGTGATCACAAGAATGGCAGGTCCTGAAGAATTTAATGAAAGAGTGGAAGCATATGGGCAGAGTAATTCAGTGAGACGGGGAGGGACGAATCGGTGTAGAGCTCATATTTCGTCTCTCTGTTTGCAGAATTGTTACATTCCTATGCAGTTACATCAAATGCTCTATCATATTGCTTCTTTCACTAACAAGTGATATTTTGACTAGCAGTTTTAGTTTCAGGCATTCAATTTAGGGCCAGGTCTCTCTAAGTCAGTTCCTACCAATAGAAAACCACCGTGTTGCTTTCTTTTCAAAACCAACAGCAGTTGTTTCAGCAGGGTAGTGCTCATCATATAAGGCAAAAGACATTTGGACACCTTTTTTCCCTGGAATGTCAGTAACAGAAGTGCTGCTCACATTAATTAATCATTTCCTCAACAGTGTTTTGTGAATGTGTCCTGGGTCCCTGAAGTCGGTTCCTCAGACAACTCTATCATGTTTGTGTGAGTGAGTTGAAGTTAGGATGCAGAGAAAAAATAGGAATGAAATAAGCAAGCACAGTTTTAGAGAATCTATCAAAAATTGTTTGTTCCACAAGATGTTTACATCTAAAAAAGGCAAGCTCTCTTTTTCTCACAAATTAAAGGGAAAAAATAATGACGTTTATCCAATAAAATTACGTTTATTTGTGGTTCTTTCAGATAACCAAGCTTTCATATTATTATATAATATACTTTAGAACCATTACAGCCATCAACAAGCACATACAACTTCCTATTCTTGAATTTGAACCTTTTTCTTTGACTGTTCTTACCTTCACAATAGATAACAAACAATTAACTTCTTTGCAATGAATATTCTACAGTTAAGATGACTATAAATGATGCATCACTTCAAATAACTTCACATGTCCATTGAACTATAACTCACAAAGTATAGAGGTGAGAGGTGCTTTATGGATGGATAGATCTAAATGGTAAAGGGGTAAAGGTGAGAGCATCAGTAATAAAAAACATTATTGCTCTGAAGCCCACCACACACCTATCTTTACTTTCACGGGTTTAATGGAATGGTTGTCATAGTGATCACTTTTTGTTTGTAATGGAGAAAGGCCTGCTGTCAGGAATGAAATACTAAATCAATTCTTAGTAACACACCAACTCAGAAGGCAAGTTCAGAAAGCGTATGTGTTTCAGGTTGACATAGACAATGTGTTACATGCATATATGTTACATATATATACATATATATTGGTCATTTACCCCTTTAGAGCCTGCTTTAATTACTCAGTCTAATAACATGCTGAAATCTTACAGTTAACACAACATGAATATGTAACACAAAGAGTTTCAGATAACAATTGCATCTTATTGAAAATGGAAACTACAGATTTAATAAAAATGTCATTTAAATGTAAAAAAAAAGGAAGTTTTTTAGAGTTTTTTTTTTTAAAGTTTTTTTTTATTATTTTAGACTTAATTTTTTATTACGTCTAATTATTTTAGACTCTCTAAAAATGAAAACACACATGATATACTGAAAATTCTCCACATATAAAAAAAAAGAAACATTGAAAGTCTGTAGAAACATTAAAGTTAGAAACTGACTGCAAAATATTTACCATTCTATTATTTTTCAGGGACTTTTTTCCTGTCTATCCTTTCAAATTTGAGTGAAGTTTAGCCAACACTGTGTAACTTCATTTTCTGTGAAATTCTTAGGTTGCTGTTAGACTCCTTGTTATGTTCATGCCAAGCATTGAGACATTTTTTTAGGTGTTTAACCTGCATTACACTAAAAACAGAAGTAAATGTAATAAATTATCTGCAAATATTCAGATTTTGAAAACTATTTCACATATTCTTAATGTCCAAAAATAAACTTTCCATTTTTAAATTAATTTTAAACTTTTTAGAAATAAAGGCAATATTTTAAACCATTTATAAACTCATGCATTAACCAAAATATAAACTTGTAACTTATATAATAATAATCTTTAGACCAGCAAATCCTTAGACCAATTTTTAAGCAACAGAAAAAGGTAAAGTCATTATTAGCCAATTTTCCACAGGCTAATTGGAGTCAGCACTTTTAATGTCATGCATTTAGATTTAATCACCTCATTATGGATTTATATATATATATATATATATTTGGTTTTAACACTTTGTGTTATGCTCCAGTGAGTGTAACACTGCAAGGGTAACATGATCTAGAGGTCTCTAGGGCTTTCACAGGAATGTTTATGAAATAAGCCTGAATATATTACTGATAACAGTAATAATAAAACAGTCTTCCCAATAAGATTAGAAAATTATGTGTCATAATTAATTACATGATAAGCCATTTACTCTAGCAAGGAAATTTCATTATTTTGACATTAAATCCAGAGCCTTGTGCACTAGTACAAAAGTATCCACTTCTGCTGTTTCTTTGCAAAAGACTTATGGGTAAAAAATCATCCAAATGAGAAAAACCAAGATTACATTTGCCAGAAAACAACCTCACAAGTGTAGTGTTTTTGTGTCAAAAATTCAGAGCATTTAATTTTGCAGCATGAATGAAGATATTGTAAAACTAAAATTGCTTTTTCAGCTGGAGGGTGATTGAAGTCTTTCTTTAAATCAGGCAAACAGTCCCATTGTCAATATAACCTTCCAAAAGTGAGTCTATATATACTCCACTTTACAGTTTTCACAATGTGTTTGGTTTCATTAGCTTTATGTCTGAAGTTGTTTTTTTTTTATTCTGGCAGCAATTTACTATATTCCCTAACGCAAAGCAAAGTTAATGTAGAAGAATCCCCTTATGGTTGACTATGCTTAAATTTGAAAGTTAGGAAAACTTTAATTAGATTATTATTTTTAATTAGTCACAAATACTGCGGGCAGAGTTCTGTATTTTATGTACCATGTTTCTCAGTGATATGAAAGAGCTCAGGGGCTATGTACTACTTTTGCTCTCTCATCTACAGTGAAATAAGAAAACAGAGGTTACTTGAAAAAAATTGTCCTAGATCACATGCTGTTACTGAACTCTGTAAAATGATTATAAACCAGTGCAAACATACAGCATTTCCACATAATGCAAATTTTGTATGCTGCATCTTTGTCTGTGGTCCTTTTAAAGACCTGTGCACAACTGAAAGCCTTCTTATGTCATTTTGAATGAAGAATGATTAATACATTTAATTTTTGAAAACTCCAAGCTTAACAGTTTTTTTTCAAACCAATGAATGCATACTTCCTTTTGCACAGCAGGTACTAATAAGTCAAATTGTTGGATGACAATGAAACAGTAACAGTTCTATGGGGAATTCTACAGAATGGGGGGTTTTGAAAAGGATGAAATATGATGAATAAATGAGTGTGAAATGATGCATATATGAAATATGAAGAGACAGAATCCTTTATGTGACATGTGCTAATGAGCTGTGCATTTGTTTGTACTTCGTAAAGAGTGCACTATTACAGATCCAGACGTTCAACATCACAACTGATTAAGTGAAAGTTATGATAACAAACTAGCATACGTGCTGCAAAGTTCTGAGGATGACCAGAGGTGAAGCAAACCAGCCAAGCAACCAAGCAATAGCCCTTGCAACAGACATGAAGCTGAGAAAGTTTTCCAAAGTTATTTCACTTAGGCTTTATTATAGAAAGAAAGCGTCAGTTTTAACAGCCTATGAAAGAGAGTTTCTGAACTAGGAAAGCGTTTGACGAATGTTAGGGGTGGAAAACACAAAATTTGTCATTATTGGTTAATATTAATGGCCGTTGTTGAAGTAATCAAAATGAGAAGTTTTCAGTGAATGGCCTTGTTTTCTGCTCTTAGATCAAAGGTTTTTGGAAAAGTATATATTGTGTAGTATAATGATTTGTGCTTGATGGATATGAATTTGAAATTCAGGTTAAAAAAACTCAAATAATCTTGATCATTACCCTATAATCTTATTTGTTCTTAATTTACATGTATTTTACATGTAGGGGGCAGTGGTGGCCTGGTGGTTAGGGAGTTGGCCCCAGGATTGGAAGATTGTGGGTTTGAATCCCTTACCAGTAGGTTGCCCTGAGGTACCCTTGAGCAATGTACCATACCCATCACCGCTCCCTGGGTGCTTTCAACAGCTGCCCCCTGCTGCATGTATCTGAGTGAATGGGTAAAATGCAGAGGTGTAATTTCATTGTGTTTCACTGTGTGCTATGCCATGGTTCACAATGACAGGAATGGTCACTTTCTCTTCATGCTTCAAGTTGTCATATAAATGTATCTGATTAAAATTCTGTAACTTAAACAGAATTGGAAAGTTTAGCAACTGTAGAAAAATATTTGCTGCCTGCATAAATAACTGTCATTAGGTGAGTATATAATTACTCTTATAAGTTTAACGTGTGTGCTATCACTAGGCCATACAACTACTTCATATAGATTAATAGCTGATTTTATAAGTGTGTGTGCGAATATAAAACATGTACATGCATTGACAGGACAAGCGGAATGTGTTTGTTGGAGGCTCACAGGAGGTTTAGCTTAGGGCACCCAAAAGTTCAGTAAATGCCACAATAATTGCAACATACAGACCAATGACAATGTACAGGCAGTACAGTGATTGCAAAAAAGCAAAATTGTAGACTGAAAGGAGGAAAAAAGAATTGCACGCAAAATATGCCAGTCAAGTAGGACAGGAATCTGTTACAGCATGTATTCAGTTTACTGTCTGACACTTGTGCTGAATTTCATTAATTAGACATTGACCTAAATGCCTAACTGGTTCAAGAGGACCAATAGCTTGGTCAGTATAATGGCTATTTTAGAGCAGTTAAAGCCTGAGGTGAGAGAAAAACAACAGGCTGTGAAATTAGTGCACTGAAGAGGAAAACAGTCTTCAGAGGTGTTGTCTTAAAAGGTCTCAGTTACATACTAGTTGATGCTGTCTCACTAAAGCACTTAAAGCAGAGATGATTTGAGGTGTCTCACCTCTTTTCAATGCAAACATGCATCCTTTTGTTCTCCTTTGCATATCTGGGCCGGTAATTGTACAAAGAATATGAAATGAAAGCATTTGCTTCTAATGCAAAGCAGGGATTGTGGTTTCTGTGCTCTTCATAACCAAACCATCAAAACAGAGTAGGCAAACAACCATTATTGTATTGTAGTACAACATTTTAGTCTAGGAAACATGCAACAAAAGCCCTTCAGTTAACAAAAAAAGCCTACATTTCCTAAAAAACAGAAGTAAAAGTAAAAGAAGTAAAACTTTCCAGTAGAACCAACTGAATTTGGTTTTAGGATATGGGACTTCAATTCAACCACTGAAATGTAGGCTGACCTACATAGACTATGGAGGCATGTGTGTCAGCAATCCCTGATGATGATCATTTTATAAACCTGTGGAGCTTTTTCTGACTGTTTAGTTTTAGAAATGGTATTGACCTTTAACAGTGCTGTATTTTTCTGTTTGTCTGATTAGACTTCATTCAGTTTGTACACAGCCCTTTAGCCCTTTGCTTTCCAAAACTTCAGCAACACTCCAAACCCATCCATTTCTTGAAAGGGTTCCCATAGGAACACCAGAGGGGATGAGGCTGGTGGTTCATTTTCATCACAACAGTGATGAACAATCTGCTAGCAGAAGTGTCTCAGGTGCAGTGGTGTTGCTTGGACTGTCACAATTATTATAATAATACAGTGAATATATTTACTTAATCCAACCAGTTGCATGGTTGCAAATAAATATACATTTAAAAAAGAGATACATTTACATATCATTAAACTTACTATAGGTTATTCAGAGGGAAGCACTAATTGACAGTTCATTTATTTCATGCCCAAGAAGCTACTGATAATATCGTAAACATATGGGCATGCACATCATATTTTGCTCAATTTCCCCACTCATTAGTTTTTTTTGAATGACCGAAAATAATTTGCTAAATTGTGCACATCTTGACTTATTGTTCATTTTCACTAATTACAAATATTAACAAAAAAAATTAATTGTTCATTGCAATTAAAAAGAAGGCAATTAAATGGCTACTAAAATTTTAAGATTGTTTTCTAGTTTCACAGGACATTTTCACACATAAATGCACCCATTTTATATCCTTCCCCAGAAATGTATCTGGACATAATCCTGTCTTTCAGGCCTATGGACAAATCTCTGATCATGGCTTGGGTTTCACTTAGAGATATACAAAATATTTGAAAGAGCCTGAGTGTTCAAATATTTATATCGTACCAAATAAACTGGCTACTCCGTGCATGATTAACATGATTTTTTTCTAGGTTAAAGTTAAGTATTTGGTGTAGTTTACTGGGTAACTGTCCTCTACAAAGCAGACTGGGGTTTTTTTTCCACAGCACAAACACCAAACAGCAAAAATATAATTTCTTGGGGGAGACTCCTAACACTACACTTGCCTCCTTCTGTAGCATGATAAAATTGTACATTGCACGGTATGAAAGCTGCCAAATATTTAAATGTAACCTTTATCAATTCACAGTAATAGGTGGCTATATTTAGTAATTGCATACCAGTAAAGTGCCAGTATGAGGTGTACTTGATGTACTTGAAGTGGTCACTGAAAGTAAAGGGTAAGTAACCCTAACATAATATGGTAACCAAAAAAGATAAATCTGTCTGCATTACTCCACCACAACCCACCTTTTTTTTTCTTTTTTTTTTTTTCCAAAATGAGTGACAACTGGCTAATGTAAAATCTGGATTGGACTGATTCGATCAGTGCTGCTAAATATACCCCACCATACAGCATTGCCCTCAACTGTATGACACAAAAGCACCATTGAGGTCCTTAAAAACACATTTATAGGGTTAATTACCTTAAAGTTATTATGGTCAAAACCATCTGTTCATTTGTCCAGAGCAACACGTGGTAAAGTACTCATATTGTATTTAAAATAAAGATTTCATGACCAAATACACAGATATACACATACTGACAAAATACCTGTAAACACTGTCTTCTGCATAGTTCAGTTCCCATAACACTGTTTATTCTACAGTTTAAAATAGTACTCTCCAGCTGCACTGCTCATTATTCGTATTTTGACTGCTGACTGCCGACTTTTACTGACATCCTGATAAAGATCAGGCAGACATCAGTCATTTACATGTCATGATGCTCAGAAATGGGGAACACTGGGAATTTCATTTGAATTAATGGAGCAGAGATATGTTGTTATTCAGAACCACATCAGAAAGCATATGTAAAAAAGTACATTTCTAAAGAAAAACTTTCAAATATCAATAAACAGGATCCGATTCCCTGAATATATTGCCACAATGATAGACCTGATCATTATTATACTTACATTTTTGCCTTGCTGTATTTAACCAGCTATTATAATTCAGAAAGCAGCCTTTTTAGATGTGTTCCAGGTCACTTTTTACATATTAATCTTTCATGAATTCTGGCAGAATGGGCTTTATTTATTCATTTGATTGACTTGATTAACACATGCATGTGTTCAACATGCAATGCGTCATTGTGCTTATCTTAAAGGTGCACTATGTAAGATCTTTGTGTTCCTAGCCCATTACTGCCTCACTGCTAGTCACATGGCATGACAGGACAAAGAAATAAGAAGTCCCAGTGACAAAAAGGCATTTTCCTAGTTCACCTCTGGCTCCTATGCATTATTTATGCCCTGAGTAATGATCCTTATGCTGCTTA